>ONZH01020236.1:0-332408 GCA_900303285.1 Rhinella marina
ATAAAGCCCTCAGTGCCCCCTCCATAGTGATAAAGCCCTTAGTGCCCCCTCCATAGTGATGAAGCCCTCTGTGCCCCCTTCCTTAGTGATAAAGCCCTCTGTGCCCCCTCCATAGCAAAAAAGTCCTCTCTTGCCCCCTCCATAGTGATAATGTCCTCTATGCCCCCACCATAGCGATAAAAGCCCTCTGTGTCCCTCCATAGCAATAATGTCCTCTGTGCCTCCTCCATAGTGATAATGTCCTCTATGCCCCCGCCATAGCGATAAAGCCCTCTGTGTCCCCTCCATAGCGATAATGTCCTCTATGCCTCCTCCATAGTGATAATGTCCTCTATGCCCCCTCCAAAGCGATAAAGCCCCTCTGTGCCCCCTCCATAGTGATAAAGTCCTCAGTGCCCCCTCCATAGCGATAATGTCCTCTGTGCCTCCTCCATAGTGATAATGTCCTCTATGCCCCCGCCATAGCGATAAAGCCCTCTGTGTCCCCTCCATAGCGATAATGTCCTCTGTGCCTCCTCCATAGTGATAATGTCCTCTATGCCCCCTCCATAGCGATAAAGCCCTCTGTGCCCCCTCCATAGTGATAAAGTCCTCAGTGCCCCCTCCATAGCGATAATGTCCTCTGTGCCCCCTCCATAGCGATAAAGCCCTCAGTGCCCCCTCCATAGCGATAAAGCCCTCAGTGCCCCATCCATAGCGATAAAGCCCTCAGTGCCCCCACCATAGCGATAATGTCCTCTGTGCCCCCTCCATAGTAATAAAGTTCTCTGTGCCCCCTCCATAGCGATAATGTCCTCTGTGCCCCCTCCATAGTAATAAAGTTCTCTGTGCCCCCTCCATAGTGATAATGTCCTCTGTGCCTCCTCCATAGTAATAAAGTTCTCTGTGCCCCCTCCATAGTGATAATGTCCTCTGTGCCCCCTCCATACTGATAATGTCTTCTGTGCCCCCTCCATAGCGATAAAGCCCTCAGTGCCCCCTCCATAGCGATAAAGCCCTCAGTGCCCCCACCATAGCGATAATGTCCTCTGTGCCCCCTCCATAGTAATAAAGTTCTCTGTGCCCCCTCCATAGCGATAATGTCCTCTGTGCCCCCTCCATAGTAATAAAGTTCTCTGTGCCCCCTCATAGTGATAATGTCCTCTGTGCCTCCTCCATAGTAATAAAGTTCTCTGTGCCCCCTCCATAGTGATAATGTCCTCTGTGCCCCCTCCATACTGATAATGTCTTCTGTGCCTCCTCCATAGTGATAATGTCCTCTGTGCCCTCTCTGTACTAAAAACAAAACACAAACAAACAAAACACACAGCACCTACTCACCTTGTCCCGTACCTAAAGTTCACAGTCCTGCCTTCACTGCAGGCACAGATCGCTCTGCAGCACTATGTGGGCAGAACTTATGCAGATTTCCAGTCTGCAGGCTCTGCCCACATCGGCCAGCAGCGCAATCTGTGCAGACTGAATGGTGGAGGAGAAGAAGTCTTCCTGCTTCACCATTCACAGCGCAGCCGGCCTGAAGGAGGGGAGGAGCGGTGAGTGACATCAGCTCCCTGCGCTCCAGCAATGAGCGCTTCCATCTTTATGTTGGAAATGGTATGGATACCATTGTGTCGCTTCACATTGAGTTAAGGGCTCTTGCACACAGCCAGAGACCAATTAGCAACTGCTAATGCCACCACACCCAGGACTGTTAGCAAATAAACTTTTAACCATTAGTAAAGGCTGATTCTCGACCAGATAGGAACGCTCGTTAACGATTATCTGACGGTGTAAAGGTGCCTCCGATTACCCGATAAACGTGTGAAATGCTCATTCATTGGGTAATTGCATCCGTCATGTGGTTACAAAAATAGTCGTTGGGCTGCAGCAGATCGTTTAAACATGATCTGCTGCCGGCAAACAAGTCCTTATGGGGACCAGTGATGGCATTAGCGATCACCCCTTGACATACTCTGGAGGAGATAACTACATGTAAATGTCCCCTTCACTGACTTGTTTTTCTCTCCCTGCCTTTCCAGGGCCATAACTTTTTTATTTTTCCGTTCACATAGCTGTATGATGGTTGCTTTTTTGCAGGACAATTTGTACTTTCTGATGGCACCATTTAATATTGCATACAATGTAGTGAGGAGCTGGAAAGAAAATGCCAAATGGGGTGGAATTGGAAAAAAAATGCAATTCCGCAACAATTTTCTGGATTCTGTTTTTACAGCATTCCCTGTGCAGTAAAACTGACCTGTTGCTTTCATTCTCCGGGTCAAGGAGATTACGGTGATACCACATTTGTATAGTATTTCTTGTATTTTGATACTGAAAAAAAAATAAAAACCTTGAAAAAAATCATTTTTTCTTTTAATTTCCATATTCTGACCTCTGACTTTTTTGTAGTTATGTATACATTGCTGTATGAGGGATCATTTTTTGCAGTGCGATCTGTACTTTTCATTGGTACCAGTTTGGGGTGTGTTTGAGTTTTTGCTCACTTTTTATAAAAATTTTTTGTGGGAGGTGAAACAACCAAAAAACAGCAAATCGTCAATTTAGACTTTTTTTCTGTTATGCCATTCACCATATGGGATAAATATTTTTACATTTTAATACTATGGACGTTTTTTGCACGTGGCGATGCCCGTAATGTTTTGAGCATTGTGAGGGGTTAAATGTGTGCGATCTACTTTATTGTCAATCACATATATTAGCCACTGGGTGCCCGCTGTGCTTGTGAACAAGTTCCATCTTTAAATAACCACCTAGCATTAATTAATTCTGAGAGCATCAGAACACTATGTACCCGACTAGAAACCGTTAGGAGGCCTCGGATGGCCCCCTGGGCATTGACCCACAGGGAAATTTCCCTGTAGGGTCTATGGCCAATCCGCCCCTGGGGAAAAATCCTGTGTGTATCAGAAATGTCCTTGTACTGTACGGCTGGGAGTTGTAGTCCCACACATACAACATGTTGTTGAGTGTTCTAGAAATCAGACTGCAGACAGGGCAGTAATTTTATTCTCTCCCCTATTCATGAGAAAAACCTCAGAGATTGTTGTTACATGCCCCCGCAGCTCTGCAACTGCCTTTCAACAAAGGGCCAGAACAGAACTAGGTACATGAGTAAATATCTTTTTTTTTTTTTTTTACATCACTCAAAAAACCCCTTTAACTAACATGACCGTTTTAAGGCCATAGGTGAGGATGCCAAAACTATAAACTGAGTATTGGAACCTGCAGGACAGCTTTGGTGGCTCCACCAGCGGTAATCAATGCTGGTGGCTTGCTAGGTACCGTAAACCCTGAAAAACAAGAAAAAAGAAGTATAACCTGGTCAGGAAAGTTTATTTATCATGGACATTTGCAAATGCCTTTATTTTTCATTTATCAAAGACGCATAAAGAGATTATGTAAAGTGATGCAGCATTCAAGCTTTTTGATAAAATCCACAGACTCTATTGAGGAGATAAAGTGACACCATGTAGCACAACACTTCATGCCTTGCCTATGCATTTTGAAACCTGCGGTTCTTAATCATAAAGAGATTATGTTACTGTTTGTTGGTTGTACTTTTTCTTTACTTGGATTCTGAGTTTAGTCACCCTTTAAGGCTCTATAGCAGAAACCAATGCCATCTAGTCACTACCTTGGTTATGTAATATCTGATGAGGTCATATAGGGAGTTGTCAGGGATGTGCTGTGTGTCATCAATCCATAAGGAAACATCATGGGTTCATAATGTCAAAAGAATGGTGACTGTCAGTGACATTGCCTAACATATTCACTTTATGTCTGATGTCATGGGGACATTGCAGTTATGTCACAAGGGGTGCTGGCCATATAAATTGAGCTCATGGACCCACAGCTGCCAGTAAGCTTAAACCTGAGGAGGAGTGCTGCATCCCTCTTAAGACTCCATAGCAGGAGATAACGCCACAGATCTAAGGCTACTTTCACACTAGCGTTATGGAATTCCGGTATTGAGCTCCGTCATAGGGGCTCAATACCGGAATAAAACGCTTCAGTTTTGTCCCCATTGATTGTCAATGGGGACAAAACTGAACTGAAGACAACTGAATGCTCCTGAAAGCATTCCGTTCAGTCTTCAGACCGGAGAGCAAACCGCAACATGTTGCGGTTTGCTCTCCGTACTAGTTATCCGCACCTAAACGGATCCGGAATGACCCCCAATGCAAGTCAATGGGGACGGATCCGTTTGGTGTGGACACACTTGTAAACGGATCCGTCCTCCATTGACTTTCAATAGAGGTTATTCCGGATCCGTTTAAAAGCTAATACAACCGGATCCGGAATTACGGATCCACAAGGTTGTATTACTCAGTACGGATCCGGCGGGTCCCTTCACCCGCCGGATCCGTACTAACGCTAGTGAGGAAGTAGCCTAACCTCACTGACTAAAGATGTCACCTCAGATGTCATCAAGGTAGTTGTCAGGTAAATGGGCTGAGGATACTCTGTAACACACTACTGACCTGCAGGACACCAGTGCATGTGGTGACATCACAGATTTAATGATGCCATAATGGATACTTTCAGCCCCACTACGGATGGAGAGTGGTGATAATATCTGTGTAGAATCTACTGAGTTTTGGGGTGCCAGTTAATTGTAAATTTAAAAAAATAGCTACTGGATCTTTAAAAGGGGATTTATTAATGTTACAGAGAATTATAAATAAAAGGTTAACTATCTAACTAAGGTCGCATTCAGACGGCCGTAGTATTGCGGGTCCGCAAAAATGCGGAAACCGCAGTACTACGGGTGACGCTTGGCAAATTGTGGAACACACGGCCAGGTGCCCCGTTCAAAATGCCTATTCTTGTCCGCTATCGCGAGCCGCCCATTGAAGCCGCCACGGTCGTGTGAATGGGCCCTAAAGGACAGGAACAAAGGGTCCATACAGGAAAGGGGTAGAGAAGGAAGTGCCTAACTAGCTATCAATGTACAGTCATATATATCAAAGTGAGTTCACAATAACGCCTACATACATCCACAACTCCACCCCATTAGGCCTCATGTACACGACCGTGTGCTGGCCCTGCCTGTGCTACGCACTGCAAATTGCAGTCTGCGATGCATGAGCACCAACTGTGTGCCCACCGTCTGCCAACCCATTTTACTTGAATGGGGTCCGCGATCCTCATCCGACGGTCCTCATCTCAAAAAAGTAGTGCATGCACTACTACCCCATTCAAGTAAAATGGGTTGGCAGACGTGCGGAGGCACGGACAGAAAACCTCCATAGTGCTTCAGTGGGCCTCTGATCCGTGCCTCCATTCTGCACCGTATCTTCCAGATTGCGGACCCATTCAAGTGATATGGTGCGCACATGGCCGGTGCGTGTATATTATGGCTGTTTGGGGGCCACAATAGGGGCACACACCTGCTAAGGTCGTGTGCATGAGGCCTTACTGAGGTGTTTTCTTGCCTTCTTGCTGACTCCTCTCCAATCAGTGTCCAGCAGCACAATGAGGGTGTCCTTGTTGCAATGATCCTATCTTCCTTTGGATGGCATTTGTGGACTTGAAATAAGTCCTTTTAGGTAGTCTCCGCTACCCCAGGGCCATTGTACAGCATTCCCCAAATGTTTGCTGATACTACAGAGGCAGTTTCTATAATCCTTCAAAACAGTAGCTGTAGCTTTTGAAACCAAAGGGACAGTTTCTGTAGCTTTCACTGTAGCTTTGGCGAGTAACTGGGGGAAGGACAGGGTCCCACTGAAGCTGCTGCCTGTCTGTGTTAAGTACAGGCAGCAGATTCAGTGGAATAATGTTTTTCTGTGTACACCTGTACTCCCCCTCAAGAGCTCCTGTACCTCTCACACAGCACTGCCACATCATGTCTCTCCATTACCCACTAGATTTTGGACTGACTGCAGCATTTACACTAACCTGTGGACTAATTGATCGTAGCATGTAGTACACTAAATTATGGACTGACTGACCATTACAACTTTTTTTGTTGACCTCCCCCCATCTGCCGGACCTGTGGAGGGAAGCATAATGACCTGCTCCCCGACACTCAGTTCTGGCTCCTTTGTCTACTACGGCGTCCACTTTGCTTCAGTACCTGCTTGAACTTATGAAATGGACCGGGGTCACATGTGATGCTGCCGTCGATGACTTCCTACATCGCTGACGTGTCTCGAGGCAGCACATGAGCCAGTGACGTGTTGTTTTAGGCACACATCACCACAGAGGCTAGTCATTAGCTGCAGCGGCACATGTGACCCCTATCCATATTGGAAGCTTATAATCAGGGAACGAGGCACAGTGAATGCAGCACTGGACCGAAGGAGCAGGGACCAAGCGGTGGGGAGCAGGTAAGTATGCTTCCCTCTACAGGTCTGGTGGATGGGGGAGGCGAACAAAAAAGTGTTAAAAAGCTGGACAACTCCTTTAATCTTGCAAAAGCGATAGACAAAATGTTGAGGGCTCACCTAGTCTTTTTTTATATTTATTGTAATGGGGCCATAGGAGTTTGGTAAATGTATATCCTGTGCCGTAACGATTTTTTACCCATGATTTTATCTCCTTTTTTTCTCAATATGCAGCAGAGGTGTCTGGCAGTGGCTTTCTTCACATTTAGGACACATGCATGTTCGCTCAGGGTAGATTAACACCTCTGTTCAACTGACCTGTGAGTTGGTCCAACAGAGAACAGCCTGCCGCGGTTCACCGGATCTGGCCCTAGCCGGAAACTGTCATTCACTGCATGCGCTGGTTTTTGTCCTGCCGAAACCTGGCACTCATGCCAGAAAGCTGCTGGATCCCATTATAGTCAAAGGGGTACAGTGGTGAATGGCAGTATCCATCTAGGCCTGATCCTGTGAACTCCAGAAGGCTGTTCTCTGACGGAAGAGCCTGCTGGATCAGTTAAACGGAGGGGTGAATCAACCCTTGGTCTGACGGTAGGTTCACAAGTAGCATTTCTCAGATTTATGTTGCATAAACAGTGCTCCCTCAAGATACAATGGCCTCAGGATACAATATTTTCAATAGTCTTTTCTCACCCATCGTAAGCTGAAACCAGACACAACATACAATGTCTCAGTCTCAGATCCAACCAATCAAGGTCACTTCTCTGGTAAAACAGCTGTATTAGTTTCTAGTTAGCAGCTATTCCTGACTGTTATATGTAAGGACTTGTTTTATATGTCTTAGTTATCTGCTTATTTTTCTTAAATCTTAATTTCTGTTATCTTGGATGACATTTTGGGGCTTTGGAACTCAACTTGCAATGGTTTCAACATACAATGCTTGTCCTGGAACCAATTAATATTGTAACTTGAGGGACCAATGTATTTCTAAAATTGCCAGAATAAATTCTTTTGTACTTTTTACACAAAATTATCAAGAAAAATTGTAGCTGCCCTACACACACTAGAGATACTTACTAGAGATGAGCGAGTAGTGAAATATTCGAAAGTTCGAAATTCGATTCGAATAGACCGCGATATTCGACTATTCGACCGAATATCGAATCCCATTAAAGTCTATGGGAAAAAAATGCTCGCCACTTGGAAATCTCAATTCGACCACTTGGAGGTCACCAAGTCCACCCTGAAACCTCAGAAAAGGATGCCAACACTGCTGGAATGCAACTCGGACAGCAGGGGAAGCATGTCTGGGTGCATATAACGCGCCCAAGTCGCACTATTACGCCACTATCACAGCCTCTCAACAATACACTCCAAAGACAATATAACCTCTCTGTAAAGTGAGACCATACAAGGAAACCTTCTTTCCTCTACATTGCCATGGACCCCAAGCCAAACTAGACAAAAAAGAAGATAAAATTCTGCACCCCTTAAAATCACGTTGCCTATGACAACCACAGATGGCATAGGCAAGGGGGAAAGCAATCAAGCCATCACTATTTTTCCCTCTGTGCCATCCCTGCCTTGCCCAGGCACATGTCCCAAAACATCATCCACGCCCGAGTAACACGGTTACTGCAAAAGGCCATTTGACCACCAACACTTTGGTTTGAGGCCGGGGATGCTACATCTCCCTGACGGCACACTGGGTGAATGTTGTGGAGGCGGGGACGGGCAAACCTGCTACCCCCACCCAAGTTTTGGGCCTTGGTTCTGTCTGGATTTCCGCAACCCTTACAGACCGCTCGGCAAACCCCTCCTTCTCCTTCTAGATTCTCCTTTTAAATCTGTCCACCACCCAGTCAAGTCCACAAAGTCCAGTCTCGTTGATAGCCTGCAGAAACTGCAGGGACCTCACTCTGACCCTCCTTCCTCCCACCCTGCCCAATGTTATCAACCCAGTGTTCCCACCCATGCAAGAATCGCAGGAGCTATCTGAGGATTTTGTTTGTTCTGATGCCCAAACACTGGAGCAAGCTCCATCTCTAGCTGATGGTGGTGTGGAACGGGCACTAAAGTGTAAAATGATTAGGGACGATGATGAGACACAGTTGCCAGCAAGGGAGGCTGTTGGAGCAAAGTGAGGCAGTGTAAGAGGAGGTGGTTGAGTATGACGAAGTCAGTGACCCGACCTGGCCCAGTGTCATGTCTAGCAGGTAAAGCAGTGGGGATGTTGAGGGATGCGTAGGACCGCAAAAGGCAGGAAGAGGCCGTGGGCTGGCCAGAGGCTCATGGAGAAGGCAGGCTAGAGCCCGCAGGGCCGCATCTCTTCCCTATAACAGGCCCCCACACAAAGCTCTCCCATCGAGGGCTCTTAGGTCCTTGTTGTGAAAATATTTTAATGAGTGCGCAAAGTTAGCTTGAGGTGAGCCCTCGAAAAAATTATATGGAGGCCCAAGAGGTGAGCCCTCGAAAAAATTAAGTGGAGGCCAAAGAGGTGAGACCTCTTAAAAATTGTATTAAGGCACAAGAGGTGAGCCATAATAAAAATTGTTTGTAGGCCCAAGAGGTGAGACCTCTTAAAAATTGTTTGTAGGCCCAAGAGGTGAGCCATGAGAAAAATTGTTTGTAGGCCCAAGAGGTGAGACCTCTTAAAAATTGTATTAAGGCCCAAGAGGTGAGCCATAATAAAAATTGTTTGTAGGCCCAAGAGGTGAGACCTCTTAAAAATTGTTTGTAGGCCCAAGAGGTGAGCCATGAGAAAAATTGTTTGTAGGCCCAAGAGGTGAGACCTCTTAAAAATTGTATTAAGGCCCAAGAGGTGAGCCATAATAAAAATTGTTTGTAGGCCCAAGAGGTGAGACCTCTTAAAAATTGTTTGTAGGCCCAAGAGGTGAGCCATGAGAAAAATTGTTTGTAGGCCCAAGAGGTGAGACCTCTTAAAAATTATGTGGAGGGCCAAGAGGTGAGACCTCTTAAAAATTGTTTGTAGGCCCAAGAGGTGAGACCTCTTAAAAATTATGTGGAGGCCCAAGAGGTGAGACCTCTTAAAAATTGTTTGTAGGCCCAAGAGGTGAGCCATGAGAAAAATTGTTTGTAGGCCCAAGAGGTGAGACCTCTTAAAAATTGTTTGTAGGCCCAAGAGGTGAGCCATGAGAAAAATTGTTTGTAGGCCCAAGAGGTGAGCCATGAGAAAAATGTTTGTAGGCCCAAGAGGTGAGACCTCTTAAAAATTATGTGGAGGCCAAAGAGGTGAGACGTCTTAAAAATTGTTTGTAGGCCCAAGAGGTGAGACCTCTTAACAATTGTATTAAGGCCCAAGAGGTGAGCCATAATAAAAATTGTTTGTAGGCCCAAGAGGTGAGACCTCTTAAAAATTGTTTGTAGGCCCAAGAGGTGAGCCATGAGAAAAATTGTTTGTAGGCCCAAGAGGTGAGACCTCTTAAAAATTATGTGGAGGCCCAAGAGGTGAGACCTCTTAAAAATTGTTTGTAGGCCCAAGAGGTGAGCCATGAGAAAAATTGTTTGTAGGCCCAAGAGGTGAGACCTCTTAAAAATTGTTTGTAGGCCCAAGAGGTGAGCCATGAGAAAAATTGTTTGTAGGCCCAAGAGGTGAGACCTCTTAAAAATTATGTGGAGGCTAAAGAGGTGAGACCTCTTAAAAATTGTTTGTAGGCCCAAGAGGTGAGACCTCTTAAAAATTGTTTGTAGGCCCAAGAGGTGAGCCATAAATATATATATTTTTTTTATTTTACGGAGCAATTCTACGGCGGTTAAGGAGGAGGAGGTGGAGGAGGAAATGGCACTTCATACAGATGGCACTTCACTTTTGGCTGCTTTCCACTGTTGGAGAAGCAAAGTCCGGGTCAATCCACTTGCTGTTCATTTTGATTAGCGTCAGCCTGTCGGCACTGTCGGTTGACAGGCGGCTGCGCTTATCGGTTATAATGCCCCCGGCTGCGCTGAACACCCTTTCTGATAGCACGCTGGCGGCAGGGCAGGCAAGCACCTCCAAGGCGTACAGGGACAGTTCCAGCCACGTGTCCAACTTGGAGACCCAGTAAGTGTAGGACGCCGAGGGATTGGGGAGGACAGGGGTACGGTCTGCCAGGTACTCCCGCAACATCCGCCGATACTTGTCCCTCCTGCTGATAGCGGGCCCCGCAGTGATGGAAGTTGCACGAGGGGGTGCCATGAACGTGTCCCACACCTTGGAGAGTGTTCCCCTGGTGGCTGTGGGCCTGATCGATGTTGTGGGACTCTGGGAGACCCTCTCCTCTCTGCCGCCAGCGATGGTGGGTGGGAAAATCTCCATCATGTTCTGCACGAGTTCCCTCTGGTATTCCAGCAATCGATTCGTCCTCTCCTCTACCGGAATAAAAGAGGAGACGTTATCTTTATACCGGGGGTCCAGGAGTGCGAAGACCCAGTACAGTTTGTTCTCCACTATCCGGACAACACGTGTGTCCCGGGAAAAGCAGCCCAGCATGAAGTCAGCCATGTGTGCCAGACTCTGAATAGGCATGACGTCACTGCCCCCACCAGAAGGATCACTTGCCATTTCCTCCTCTTCCTCTTCCGCCTCCTCTCCGCCCCATCCGCGCTGAACCAATGGGACGCACACAGCCTGACTGCTACCCTCGCCGCCAGCATCCGCCTCCTCTTCCACAGCCACCTCCACGTCGTCCTCCTCCTCCTCATCCTCCTCCTGCAACTGCCACCGAGAAGCAGACAAAAGTGTGGTCTGACTGTGTAGCTCCGTTGCGTCTCCTCCTACCCCCGTCTCCTCTGCGTGCAATGCGTTCTCCCTTATTGCGATGAGCGATTCTTTAAGGACGCATAGGAGCGGGATGGTTACGCTCACTATAGCGTCCTCGCTGCTGACCTTCTTGGTGGACTCCTCAAAGATACGCAGTACATCGCATATGTCTGCCATCCATGGCCACTCGTGGTTGGCAAACTGAGGGAGCTGAGTTGGAGGCACGCGTGGATTCATAATCTTGGTACTCCATCAATGCTCTCTGCTGCTCACACACCCTGGCCAACATGGAATAGGTGGAATTCCAGCGAGTCGGCAGGTCGCACAACAGCCGATGTTCAGGCAAATGGAGGCGTTGCTGGAGTTTTTTTAAGCTAGCAGCAGCTACAGTTGACTTCCGAAAGTGAGCGCACAAGCGCCGCACTTTCACCAGTAGCTCTGCCAGGTTGGGGTAAGTCTTTAGAAATTTTTGGACTACCAGATTAAAAACGTGGGCCAGGCATGGTACGTGATTGAGTTCGGCAAGCTCCAGAGCCGCCACCAGGTTACGGCCGTTATCGCACACGACCATGCCTGGTCCTAGCTGCAGCGGCGACAGCCACATCTCCGTCTGCTGCAATATGGCGTCCCTCACCTCTGGGGCGCTGTGCTTCCTGTCGCCCAAGCTGATGAGCTTAAGCACCGCCTGCTGACGTCTCCCCGCGCCAGTGCTGCAACGCTTCCAGCTAGCGGCTGAGGGCGATGTTAAGGCAGAGGAGGAGGAGGAGGAAGAGGAGGGGGGTTTATCAGAACCCGTGCTGGCAATCTTGGGCGGGGGTGGTAGGTAGGCCGTCTCTGTTTGCAACCCCGTCCCCGCTTCCACAACATTCACCCAGTGTGCCGTCAAAGAGATGTATCGTCCCTGGCCGCAAGCGCTTGTCCACGAGTCGGTGGTCAAGTGGACCTTTGCGCTGACTGCGTACCTCAGGGCCCGCCTGATGTTACGCAACACGTGCTGGTGCAGGGCGGGGACGGCACTCCGGGAAAAGTAGTGGCGGCTGGGGACGGAATAGCGAGGTGCGGCAGCCGCCATCAGGTCGCGGAAGGCCTGCGTCTCCACAAGCCTAAACGGCAACATCTCCAGGGCCAGCAGTTTGGAGATGTGGCAGTTTAAGGCTTGGGCTTGGGGGTGACTCGAGGCGTACTTCCGCCTGCGGTCGAACGCCTGCATGATGGACAGTTGATGGGACGAGGAGTGTGAAGGTGCAGGCGAAGATGCAGGGGAAGGGGAGGCTGAAGGAGAAGGCCCCAAAGTAGCCGAGGCAGAGGCAGATGTGGAGGTGTCCTGGCTGGAGGTCTGGACCACAGTGGCAGCACACAACAAAGGGGAAGAGGCAGTGGCAGGAAGACCTTGCGCAGGTTGTATTGCGTTTGCTCTCTCCCACTCAGCCCAGTGCTTGACTTCCAAGTGACGCCGCATGCCTGAGGTGGTCATATTGCTCTTCTCAGAGCCCCTACTCAGTTTTGAGTGGCAGAGTGTGCAAACCGTGCTCAGTTTGTCATCCGCACAAACATTAAAAAATCTCCACACCACAGAAGTACGAGGCCTCGATGGGGGAGCTTCGCGCGACTGCCTGCTGCCGGGAACAGCTTTGGCCCTGCTGGCTGTGGCCTCACTTCTCTGTCTGGACATCCCTCTGCCTGTGGACATCCCTCTGCCTGTGGACATCCCTCTGCCTCTGGACATCCCTCTGCCTCTTGCTGCCTTTTTCGGTGCTGCGCAGACCACCACCTCTCCACTGCTTTCCCCGCTGGACATCACCCCTGGCCAAGTGGGGTCGGTCATTTCGTCATCCACCACCTCCTCTTCCACTTCCTCACTCTGCTCCTCCTCCTGCCCACTGGACATTCCAACAGCCTCCCTTGATGGCAACTGCGTCTCATCATCATCATCGCTCATGATAACAGATGCTGGTTCAGGGTCCACATCAGCAGGAGATGGCGAATACTCAAGTGTTTGGGCATCACTACAAACAAATTCCTCTGCTAGCTCCTGGGATTCTTCCGGCACATCTGAAAAAGGACCCGAAAAGAGCTCCTGGGAGGGGTCAATGGTGGGATGACTCTGTTGGCCAGGTGTGGAGGAAGGAGGGTCAGAGTGAGACTGTGTGGATGACTGGCTGGTGGACAACTGTGTGGAAGCGCTATCGGCTATCCATTGCACCACCTGTTCAACCTGCTCAGGCCTCAACAGCGGTGTAACCCGCCCCCTGCTTAACTGTCCCATAAAGGCAGGGATTCTGGATGAGTGGGATCCTGGCTGCCCCTCACCAGCACGCATTGTATCCCCACTGGCTTCAACAAGGCCCCCAACAGCATTTCCGCGCCCCCGTCCTCTTCCACGTCCGATTCCGCTAGCCCTACGCATTTTTTTTTTTTGGTTACAATATTTTGCCTTCACAGCCGTATACTACCAGTTCAGACGGTGTGTATTAACACCACATATATAAAATACTTTTGCAAGCACGCAGAACGCACAGTACAGGTGCCAAAGAAAAGGCCTAGTTTTTTAATATTTCTAGGTACACAGCCGTGTACTAACAGGTCAGACGGTGTGTATTAACACCACGTATATAAAATACTTTTGCAAGCACGCAGAACGCACAGTACAGTAGACAAAGAAAAGGCCTTTTTTTTTTATATTTCTAGGTACACAGCCGTGTACTAACAGGTCAGACGGTGTGTATTAACACCACGTATATAAAATAATTTTGCAAGCACGCAGAACGCTCAGTATAGTAGACAAAGAAAAGGCCTTTTTTTTTATATTTCTAGGTACACAGCCGTGTACTAACAGGTCAGACGGTGGGTATTAACACCACGTATATAAAATACTTTTGCAAGCACGCAGAACGCACAGTACAGTAGACAAAGAAAAGGCCTTTTTTTTATATTTCTAGGTACACAGCCGTGTACTAACAGGTCAGACGGTGTGTATTAACACCACGTATATAAAATAATTTTGCAAGCACGCAGAACGCTCAGTACAGTAGACAAAGAAAAGGCCTTTTTTTGTTATATTTCTAGGTACACAGCCGTGTACTAACAGGTCAGACGGTGTGTATTAACACCACGTATATAAAATACTTTTGCAAGCACGCAGAACGCACAGTACAGGTGCCAAAGAAAAGGCCTAGTTTTTTAATATTTCTAGGTACACAGCCGTGTACTAACAGGTCAGACGGTGTGTATTAACACCACGTATATAAAATACTTTTGCAAGCACGCAGAACGCACAGTACAGTAGACAAAGAAAAGGCCTTTTTTTTTTATATTTCTAGGTACACAGCCATGTACTAACAGGTCAGACGGTGGGTATTAACACCACGTATATAAAATAATTTTGCAAGCACGCAGAACGCTCAGTACAGTAGACAAAGAAAAGGCCTTTTTTTTTTTATATTTCTAGGTACACAGCCGTGTACTAACAGGTCAGACGGTGTGTATTAACACCACGTATATAAAATAATTTTGCAAGCACGCAGAACGCTCAGTATAGTAGACAAAGAAAAGGCCTTTTTTTTTATATTTCTAGGTACACAGCCGTGTACTAACAGGTCAGACGGTGTGTATTAACACCACGTATATAAAATAATTTTGCAAGCACGCAGAACGCTCAGTACAGTAGACAAAGAAAAGGCCTTTTTTTTTTTATATTTCTAGGTACACAGCCGTGTACTAACAGGTCAGACGGTGTGTATTAACACCACGTATATAAAATAATTTTGCAAGCACGCAGAACGCTCAGTACAGTTGACAAAGAAAAGGCCTTTTTTTTTTTTATTTCTAGGTACACAGCCGTGTACTAACAGGTCAGACGGTGGGTATTTACACCTGGTATACAAAAAGGGTATTGCAGGCACACAGAACCCAGAACACTAGAGCCAAATAAACTGTATTTAAAAAAAAAAAAAAGTACACAGCCGTATACTGCCAGAAGATCAGATGGTGCATATACACACTAGGTATATAACAGGGTTTTGCGGCCAAAAAGAACGCAGAACAGTAGTGCCAAATATAGTTTGGTATGTAGCAGAGCACCTAATACACCACTAATGCCTCTCTCTGTCCCTACTCCAGCAGCTATCCCTGAATACAGCAGCCGTTCTCTGCAGAGTGTATATGGTAGTAAAGCTATCACTGTACTGCACTATAGTAGCCCTGATAAGGGCTTTTAATCACGCTCCTGCCTGTCCAACAGCTAAAACCTATCTCTCCCTTCTCCAGCCTCTGTCCCTGACTAAGTTCACGCAGCATATGCGAACGAGCAGGAAGAGCTGAGTTTTTAATATTCGAGGTCACGTGGTTTTTCCAGCCAATCCATGTAGACGCCGTTTTCGCGCTGCCAGCGTGCTCCGCGGGCCTGTCATAACCCCCCTGCATGGTGATTGGTGGAAAAAGAGCGCCAGGGAAGGTGGGAGGGGAAACGAATTCTAAGTGCGCCATCGCCGTTATACTCGATTGAAATCGAGTATGCCGAATAGCGTAGTATTCGATCGAATACCGGCTCGATCGAACACTACTCGCTCATCTCTAATACTTACCTATTCCATGTATAATTCTTGCCTTGGAGCTTCACACTGATTCAGGTCCTTCATCATTTCCTAGCTAAAAGACTGCATTATAATCAATCACACTTAGCCACACCACCTTTGGTGGTGCACACTACTGATACCAGCAGTCTCCAGCCAACGATGGAAGAGGGTGGGAGGAAAGAATTCCTTCTGTGCCTGGTTGTTTATGCAGAGCAGCTTGCTGAACGTCATGCAGGGATATCTATATTGGATATTTTTAAATATATAGGTGTATATTTTAAAATAATTTACAGTGTTTCTAGCATAATAAAATACAATGTATAATCATTTTTGCTTCCAATGCCCCCTTTGGTACTGCTGCTAATTTGTGCGGTTGTGGGTGAGCTCTGGACAGAGTCAGTCTCCTTCTCCCTCTGGCAGCTGAGAATATAGTCCCTTCTTATGTCATCTGTAGAAGGAGTCTTCTCAGCTATACTGTCTTGATACTGCAAAGTCCCTGGCTCTTCTATGACCAGCAGAGGAGAAAGTCATTTCTAGTGGCTGTTCTGCAATGAACAGAGGGTCTGTGTGGAGAGTGACTGAGCATGCATGCATGTCCACCAGAACTCGTTTAGGTAGGCCTACACATTACAATACACTATGAACATCCTCGGTTGGGAACATACAATATAAGTAAATGTCACAATTATTCATTCAATGGTTTTTTTAACAGCATGTAAATGACAAATATTGTTATAGATCAGGTATCAGCAACCTCCAGCACTCCTCCCGCTTTGGTGAAACTATGACTGCCAGCGTTCACACTTGCCTGCTCCCATAGAAATAAATGGAGCATGTCTCCTTAATTTCCTGCACCCTGTTCCTGACTCCTTGCTGAGAAATTGTTAGGCTACATACTCTGGGAGGTGAGTTTATACAGATTTTTCACTTGGGTCTTTGTTTGGATTTTGCTGCTTTTACACACAAAATCTGCTTCAGAATCCACATGTGTTGCAGCATTGATGGCAGTTCAAGGCTCTGTGACTGCTGAGGCCTGTGATTGGACGCAGAAGTCATGGACTCAGCCAGTTTCTGGTTCTGCGTAGACCAGCAGCGGCCAGGAATGAAGCAGCGCTGGGGCCGTGGACAGATAAATCTTCATTTTTTTGTGGTCATGGGCTTCAGGGACACAGGTACGAACCAAAGGGTTTGTTGCCTCCAAGGCCAGACAAACCTTTTAAGAGGTTGTCCCATTAAGTAAACTAATCCACCAATCCACAAGGTGGAGGAACTGACTGCTGGGGCCCCACTAATCATGAATAGAGTGGCTGATGTACGTGCGTGTCCATTGCACCATTCAACTATATGGGACTGCTGGAGATGGCCAAGTACAAGCGCTTAGCTATCTCTGGCAGCCCCATAAAGCTGAATGGAGTGGAAGCACACATGCATGACCCCACTCCATTCAAACGGGGGGAAGGGGCATGGGACCCAGTTGCCATGATTGGTGTGAGCTACCAGATCAGACACAGAGATAGCGGATAAATAGTCTTAATTGGGCAGCCCCTTTAAATGTGCCAAACTGTGGCAAAATTTTAGTGCCAAAGTTAAGGCAAATATGAGGCGGTGTAAGGAAGAGAAAAATGTCTAACAAGATACACCAAATCTGTCACACAGAGTGTACTGCTGTGATAAATTTGGTGCATCTCTTGCTGCCAGGAAATAAAGTACAGAAATGCTTTAATATATATATACATTAGAAGCAATAGAAAGCACTAACTTAAAAAACGCAAAATCAAATTAAAAAACATAGATTTAATAGAAAACAGTGATGTCATTACATTGGTGATATCATTTAAAAAAATGAAATATAAATATAAATAAAACAGTGCATATCATAAATCAAGGCAGCTTTTTCTAGCACCTAAAATACTGATGGTCTGTGGCAGTGCCTTGTACATCATTTTGCCCTACACAGAGCTTCATTTTCTGTACATCTGAATACATAGCAGTAATTGTAAACAGCTACTTGACAAGGTGCTAATCCCGAAAGTCACATATTTTCCAAATATTGGCCCCTAATACTGTAAGCCCTATTGCTCCCAGTCTCATATTAATTCACAGAGCTGTGAAGATACTGACAATAAAACTTATTTTTATGGCTCTTTCTCCATTGCTGTATTGCAGCACAATGAATCTGCCACTGTGCCGGGCTTCACATTTAAGGTGCATTAAGGTAATTGTCCATGAGCTTCAGAAGAACTTTCATACTTTCCGAGAAGTTTTAAGTGTTACATTCTGCTTGGCGAATCTTACAGCTTCTTCTTTAGATCTCTTCACAAATTCAGTCACTTTGTTGAAACCTTCAGCTAGTCCCTGCCCAGTAATGGCACAACATGGTTGGACAAACCAGTCTCGGTCACAGCAGTACTTCTTCATGTTAAATTTCCGCGTAATTTCATCTGCATTCAGAGCTCCAGGCAGGTCTTGCTTGTTGGCCAATACGACCACTGGAACATTCTTTATTAACTCATTCTGGAGGATGAGCTGGAACTGTTTCTTTGATTCATCCATAGTTTGTTTGTTGGTGCTGTCCACCACATAGACCAAGCCATCTGTGTTTTCAAAGTAGTAGCACCAGAAGGATCTCAGCTTCTCCTGTCCTCCAACGTCCCATATGGTTAATTGCAGGTGCTTCTCTGTTTGAATCATCTCCACATTAAATCCTACTGTTGGGATGGTTGAAAAGGGCCCCTTAAATTTGAATTTATACAGAATAGTAGATTTCCCTGCTGCGTCCAAGCCAAGGAGCAGAATCCTGGCTTGTTTCACCTTAGAGTGAAAAGAACTTGATAAGCCCATGTCTTGTATTAACTATGGTATAGGAGAAAGAGGGGAGAGTACGTTAAGCATGCTGAATAGTAGTTGTGAAAGCTGTCTACTTATAGGCTGTCTTATCAGTGACTAGAAAGGTGTATTGTTTATGAAGGTTTAACGTCCACTGCCTGTCACAAAGGTGGAACTGTCACGAGTAATAAAGCATGATCGATAAAGGAATCAAAGTTCAAAGTATGTGAGAATGCAATGATGTATGAAAATTATACTGATATTAGCAGGCAGCTTTATAACTAGGTTAAAATAACATGCTTCTGGTTGCTACAGCTACTACTAAGGCTGATCAATATATGGAAGCTTTGTGAGGGAATTGTCAACTTATTATCTCAATCTCAGGTGTCATGATGACAAGTCTTGTGGAGCCTGTATCGAAGGATATATATATATATATATATATATATATATATATATATATATATATATACCATCTTGTGCCACTGTATCGTATGATACCACCATATATCATTATATTACGGACGTACTCTCTCCTGGAAGCCATGCTTCCAACATCCACACATGCCAACACTATTTTCATATGGAATCTTACAGAAAAAAGCCTCTGTGTACCTCTATATAAGGCTACTTTCACATCAGTGTTTTTCCTTTCTGGTATTGAGATCTGTCATAGGATCTCAATACCAGAGGAAAACGCTTTAGTTTTGTCCCCATTCATTGTCAATTAGAGATGAGAGAACGTGCTCGTAACGAGCACTGTAGCGCTCGGCTCCCCTGCGCTCGTACGGGCGCAGGCATCCGCTTCCGTCGGGTGAGGAGGACGGAAGCAGATGCCTGCGCCCATGTGAGCGCAGGGGAGACGAGCGCTACAGTACTCGTTACGAGCACGTTCGCTCATCTCTATTGTCAATGTGGACAAAACTGAACTGAATGGAACAGAATGCACCAGAATGCATTCTGTTCCGTTTGGTTGCATTCCCATGATGTACAGAAAAATACTGCAAGCAGCATTTTTAAGTGCTTCATGGGATGCAGAACAAGACAGATCTGGCATGAAACACAATGTAATCCAATGGTGCCGAATCCGTTTTCTCAAACAAAAAAGAAAACAAATCTGGTGCCCATTGACTTACAATGGTTTTAATGCCGGATCTGTCATGGCTATTTTAGAGATAATACAAGTGGATCCGTTCATAACGGATGCAGACAGTTGTATTATCCTAACAAAAGTGTTTTTTGCTGATCCATGACGGATCCAGAAAAAAACACAGATGTGAAAGTAGCCTAAAATAGGAGTAGGAGATTGTATAATATCCTAATACGATTGTGTTAATTTTTTTCTTTAGTCCTATTCAAAATTATGTCGAGAAAAAAAGATGTCATACTTTAAACTGTAAATTCACATAGTTTACACCTTATTGTTAAATTAATAAAGAAGCCTCATACAAATTATTCATACCATATATGTGACCAGAAACTGACATGTGGATGTGTAAGCAACTTAAAGGGGTTCTCCCATCTGGGCATCTATAACATATACACAGCAGATGTCATAAATATCTGATAGGTTTGGGTCCCACCTCTGGGACCCACTTCTGCTTTGAAAAAGGGGCTTTCTTCATTCATTTCCGTAGGACTTCCAAAAATAGTCAAATATGTTCGACTATTTTCAAAAGTGAATGGAGAGAGCCCTGCAGAGCTGCTCACCTCTCCATTCACTATGGCAGAGGACAGGGCCCAATTCTTGAGAGTGGGTCCCAATCCATGTTATGTGCTGTGAATATGCCATACATGTTCAAATGGGGATATTTCTGTGAGGGAGTGAAGACTCCGAGCAAAACATCATACTAATGCACGGTGTTATACCTAATACTTTATTAGGGAAACATTTTTATTCGTACTAGAAAACAGGTCTAGGGAGAGGCCTTCTTCAGTGCCTACTGAGCGCTGAAGATGACTGTGGGACATACAGGGGCAGGCTTCTCAGCCTTCCTCTTATCTCACTACCCCAGCTCCCTATATGTGCCTTCTCTGCCTATGTCCTTGTCAATGTGACTTGTTGCCAGCACTGACCTCTGGTGACTTTATGCACTTCTCTCTTTCCTGTGCTTCTATGTTAGTTACTGAGTGCAGGAAAAAGAGAAAAGACTGGAACTGCCAGTGTTTAGTGCTGACAGTGTATTATGTTTCTGAGAGATCCAGTAGGCTGTTCTCTGCCAGAACAGCCTGCCGGATACTAAGTGCTAGTGTGAAACTAGCAGGAAAGAGAGAGCAGAACAAGACTGCCAGAGCTTAGCGCTGACAGTAAGTATACAGGAACGTAGTACACCTACAGTTAGCGCTAGGCACTAGCAGTTCTGTTTTCCTCTCACATTCCTGTGCTCATTAACTAAAAGAGAGGCACATGTAAAAGAGAAATGTACAGAGCTGCAAGCGGTCAGTACTGACAGGAAGTCAGATAATCAGGGACACATGCAGAGAGGTCACATCTAGGAAGATAGGACCTAGGGTAGTGAGATACGAGGCAGCCTAAGAAGCCTGTCTCTGTATGTTCTACATAGTTGCCATCAGCTTTCAGCAGACCACTGAAGATGCAATTTGTGGACCGCAAAACACGGCACAGTCGTCTAAATGTAGCCTAAGAGAGTGATAAGTATATATTTGTGGATTTCTATATATAAGATGAACTGTGTAGATAGTATAAGTTTTATCCACCCAAAAGGGGAAGCTAGTTTAATTATTTGTCTCTATCAGTTACAGTTACTCTACCTTCCTGAACTCTAGATGTAAATACTGTAACTGATGCCAGGAAAATCTCCTGTCCTGGGTTTATAGTTATTGAGCAGAGTTGTCATGACATGTACTTATCTATTCTCTATCAGGAGGTCAAATTCAAGTATATTAGGAAAGTGCTTGAAATCATTTAAAGGGGTATTCCCATCTCACAAATGTAGTTTGTATAATTAGATATAGCCATACCAATATTATTACTAATAGAATGTATTTATATAAAATGTACCGTTTAGAAGATTTGCCTATTTGTATATCCATTGTCCCACACACATCAGTCAGGCTGTTGCCCCTAGTTACGACCACTGCGGCCATGTAGTAGTGGTGTCCGGCTTGCTCTTGTTCAAACAGCTCTGAGGTAACTGCTGTGTTGTGAACGCACATTGCATGATCATGCGGAGACACATCTTAGGGTACTTTCATATCTGAATGGTCAGTGGTCAGGATGCGCCCAAAACGCAGACTTTATAAACGGATCCTGCTCCATAGAGATGAATTGATCTTAGAACAGGATCCGTTTCTCTGATTTTTGGAAGCGCAGACAAAAATGCTACAACCCTAAGATGTGTCTCTGCATGCTCATGCCATGTGTGTTCACAATACAGCAGTTACCTCAGAGCGGGTACCTCAAGCCGACCACTACTACTACATGGCCGTGGTGGCCATAACTAGGGGCAACGCCCTGACTGATGTGTGTGAGACAATGGAAATACAAATAGGTAAATCTTCTAAACGGTACATATTATATAAATATATTCTATTAGTAATAATATTGGTATGGCTATATCTAACTATACAAACTACATTTGTGAGATGGGAATACCCCTTTAAACCCCTTACACCCGTCCATATTTGTGGCCCGTATCTGATAAGCATTTTTTGCGGATCAGATGCCGACCCATTCATTTCAATGGAGCTGCAAAAAAGTGGACAGCCCACAGTGTGCTGTACACAAAACATATGTCCCTTCCGTAAAAAAGATAGAGCATATCCTATTCATGTCCTATTGGCATACAAGAATAGGCATTTTTAACATAGGACGGGACCTGCTGAATGGCTAAACTGCCGTTCATGTTTTGTGGATCCGCGATTTGCGTCATGTGCATGAGGCCTTAGGCTGTTGATTTCCTGGAAATAAAGACAGTAATGCAGGTGCACGTTATAGGGGTTGTTTAAACTAGACAACTCTTTTTCCTAATTGAGGACCTACTGGTGAAGGGCCAGTTTTGAAAACCCCAGTGATCACCTGCCATCACTGGTGGAAGCTGCAAACTGTTTCACATTTCTCCTGCAGCTGTCCTGCAGTGGGACAGACTGGCCATAGATCCTACAGGAAAATTTCTCGGTGGCCAATGCTCGGTAGGTGGACAGAGCCCTCCTCACGGCTGCTGAGTGCATCACGAGTGGATGGTTTCAGCATTAATTAATGGTAGGAGCATCAGGTACAGCAGCTGCAAGCCCCTCTACTGAATTCAACTGTATCACGGTCTTTGGGATGGTGAAACAGTTGACCACTGCTGCAGAGTAATCAGTATTTTGTGCTGCACTATGGTATCACTGCTCCCACCTACTTCTGTTTTCCCTGCCTACTTGTGCTGCCCAACCTTCTTTCAATTTGGACCCACCTACAGCATGTGGCCACTTATAGGTTTTTTCCAGGGCCACTTTAAGTTCCCAGTCTGTCCCTTACAGTTTCTCCTTGAGAGAAACCGTACCCAAATGAATGGGTGATCGTAATAGATGGCTATGCTGAGACCTCCAGATTGAGAGATGCTGATTGTACTAAAAATAATAAAATATTTTCTTGACATTTTTACACAAAACTGCATTATGCAGATTTATGGACTGTAAAGTAGTCACCTTGTTATAAATAAGGAATGACTAATGTGTGAGTTAGTAAATTATGGTCATTTTTACATTATTGCTATTATTATTGCTTATATAACTCATTTTCTTAAAAACATATTCCCAGATGCTGATAGGTAAATGCTTGAGGGTATGTATTTTACTTCTTATTGGAATGCTTTATGGTACTTTTATATGTAGTAAAAAGAGTAGTATATGGTTGAAAAAGACTTCCATATGACATACTGATAGGGAACTTAGATTGTGAACCCCATTGGCGACTGCGTGATGCTAATGTCTGTAAAGCACTGCAGAATATAGTAGCGCTATATAAGTGCATAAAATAAATATAAATCTGAAGAAATTAATATTAATATAGAGGGGTCCTTTATTATAGTTTTGTGAGGTAGAAAAGTCACAAATGTTGCCCCAAGTGTTAGTTTTCAGCAAAATATGTGACTTTTTAGCTTTGTGTGATGTCCTTGCCGCTTTCCCAATAAGTGGACTGGGTGTGGGCGGTGGTACTGATGCGTGGATGGGAGGAGATGAAAGCTTTGTGGCCAGACTTACAAGTATGCCAGAAAACTGTCACAACACCAGAAATCTACTTTAGTTCTTGGATGGAGTAGATGTCAGTTCTGGTGCACCGACAGCAGAAGATGCAACAAATCTATTAAGAGGTATGCGCCTTATTAAATTAGTCAGATCTTCCTCTAGCGAGGTTTTCACAGAGACTGGCATGTGAAACACTTGTCTTAGTAAATTACCCCATAGATATGATAAAAATGTATACAAAATATGGACATCTTCCTCTTAATCTACTGTCAGCATTCAATGTTTCTATATTTCTGTACCTCTTAATATCATTCAAAATGTGTCATAGCCCAAAGCAGCAGGTTAGTAAATATGGTCATACACATACACAATACGGACACACCCCTTCATCATTATATTCAGGTGTTTCATTCAATACCATTGCCACAGAAGTATAAAATCCAGCACCTAGTCATGCTGTCTACCTTTACAAACATTTCAGAAAGAATGGGCCTTTCAAATTCATCCATGGTCCTGATCAACTCAGCCACATCAGACCATGAAAAGTTTATGGCGTCAGTTGTTAAAACATAACAGTTGTATAACATTATAGATTCATCGCTAAACATGAGTTACCTAGAGTAGGCAGCATTGAATAAGAGGGGTGTAGCCCTCGGACTCCCCCGGTCAAAGAGAAGAAGGAAAGCAAAGGGCACAGGAACGTGCAGGTAAGTCTTCCAAGACCCAGAGTGTCTAGTTAGGCTACTTTCACACTTGCGTTTTAATATTCCGGTATTGAGCTCCGTCATAGGGGCTCAATACCGGAATAAAACGCTTCAGTTTTGTCCCCATTCATTGTCAATGGGGACAAAACTGAACTGAAGACAACGGAATGCTCCTAGAAGCATTCCATTCCGTCTCCAGACCGTAGAGCAAACCGCAGCATGCTGCGGTTTGCTCTCCGGTTTGGGCATCCGCACCAAGACGGATCCATCATGATCCCCAATGCAAGTCAATGGAGACGGATCCGTTTGGTGTGACACAATGGTAAACGGATCCGACCTCCATTGACTTTCAATGGAGTTCATGACGGAGCTGTCTCCCTGCAATTTCCCCTCCCTCCAGCAGGTGGCGCTGTGGGTAAATTTACCCTTGTGCGCGCTGTCCTCCTCATCGCTGGTCAGGTCCGGAGCTGGAACAGGTAAGTGTATGTGTCTGTGTATGTTTATGTGTCTGTGTGTGTGTATGTTTATGTGTGTGTGTGTATGTGTGTGTATATGTATGCGCTGCTCCGGCCCCACATGTGTTCATGCGGCAGCACGGATCCGGCGGCACTCTTCACCCGCCGGATCCGTGCTGGCGCTGGTGTGAAAGAGGCCTTAGAGAGATAGGAAGTATTGTAGGTTAGGAGATTTGGAACAGTTTAGCCAGGGATTCCATATTTGTAGGTAACGCTCCCTAGTGTCGGTCAGTGTAGCGTTTAATTTTTCGTATAAAGCTGTACGATTAACTCTGTGTATGACTGCTGATATCGAAAGAGAGATAGTTCGCCATTTGGATGCTATGTGAATCCTGGCAGACATCAGAATATATTGAAAGAGTTTATAGGTAGTGTAATTGAATGTTGGTGGTTTAAGGCCTAGTAGGTATACAGGTGCTGACAGGGGGAGATCCTTTCCAAACACTTCAAAGAATCCTCTTTTAATGTTGGACCAGAACCTTCGTACCACGGGGCAAGTCCACCACACATGAAGAGTGTTTCCCGTGTCTTGGCAACCTCTAAAGCATAAGGGAGAAACTGTTGGATAAATAAGATGTAATCTGCAGGGCTCTAAATAGACTCTGTGAAGAGGTTTAAAGAGGTTTCCATTAAGGTGACCTGCCAGCTCCATTTACTGATCTTGAAAACCATTTTAAAACTATGATGCAAAGTCTGCTTCAGTACCGACTGGTACCTTGGTACCGAAGCTGACTTCGGATTGCAGTCTTAAAATGTTTTTAAAGTTGTAGGATTGAATGCTGAAGTCTTGTGAGACTTCGACTTAATGAATCTCACCTCTGTGAAGCCTATACATTTGAACACGGGTCTCCGTCCAGCATTCAAACAAAGTTTTGAACAAAGCGACTTCATATCTAGGAACACTAATTATAACATGATATACCACAGAGAAAGAAAAAAAAAACTATAATGATGGTATAATGTACGCATGATATCATATTACAGGAATAATGCAAAAAGGAAAAATGGGCCCCTTAGTTGTTGGACCCCATGACAGCTGCTACCCTGATAGTTACACCCATGGTTTATAATGCTTCTTCAGGCAAATATTAATTATTGGCTAAAGGAAAGGTTAGGTACTGAGGTAATACTATAAGGATATTGTGTGATATCAGTACATGTGGTTAAGTATGCAGATATTCCAAGTGCGTATGTTATTTTATAGATTATACCATTCTATGTGCATGCAAGTCACGCATCACAATTATCACTTTACTAAGTTAATAGATATGGGGCTTGTATTATCTTGGTACAGGATGGTACATTGTAAGGCAATAAAATCGGCATAATTATCTTCAATTGATGTAAGAAGCAATGAGACAGCAACAACTATTAATTGCAGAGTTTTCTATCAGTAACTAAGAAAAACAACAACCGAGATGTATACAAATGAAAAAGTATAATTTTATTCAGGACTTCTATTTATTTTATTTTTTTTATTAAATGACCTGTTATAAGTTGTATTTTGTTAAGGCAGTCTTTAGACACCCACCCAGCGGTCAGAGACAGATCCAGTCACTTACAGGTGGTGTCTCTACGGATTTGAGTTGTTCGCTTTCCTTTTCTTCTCAGTTTGTTCCAGACCATAACGGGCAGACGTTTTTGGTCAGGGGTGTGCAAGCCCCCTCTGCCACATGATAAGGGCTCATGCACACAAACATATTTTCTTTTCATGTCTGTTCCTGTTTTTTTGAGGACCGTATGTGGAAACATTCATTTCATACGGAAGTTACTCCGTGTGCATTCCGTTTCCATATGTCCGCGTGTCTGTTCCGCAAAATAATAGAACATGTCCTATTATTGTCCACGTTATGGACATGGATAGGACTGTTCTATTAGGGGCCATCTGTTCCGTTCCGCAAAATACGGAACACACACGGACGTCATCTATATTTTTTCGGATCCGTTTTTTGCGGACAGCAAAATACATATGGTTGTATGCATGAGCCCTAAGACATATGTATTACGATATGGCACATGGTAGATGGGGGATCGTTACAGATTTTCTCAAATCAGCCCCAAATTTATACAAGCCTTGTCATCCTGCTGCGACTCCCAATACTGTGACCACTGTGCTCCCCCATGTCCACAAACACTATACTGTCTGCCCTCATTAGTAATAGCTAGTATGAATCAGCTGGGGCCAATGGCCTCAACCCACAACACCCTCTCCACACCATGTTTTTGTAGACTTTACGAGAAAATACACAAATGCATTTGCATCTTTTCTTTTTTTTTTTTACATCAAACAGAGGTATTGGGGGATCTTCAAGCAGCAGGTTTTAGAGCAGGAGGAGCTGCACAGATTGATATATAGGTTTATAGGGAAATATTCAGTATTCCTTTAATTTAAAGAGCATCTATCAGCAGATTTGTACCTGTGAACCTGGCTGACCTGTTACATGTGCACTTTGCAGCTGAAGACATCTGTGTTGGTCCCATGTTCATATGTGCCCGCATTGCTGAGAAAAATTATATTTTAATGTATGCAAATAGACCTCTAGGAGCAATGGGGGCGTTGCCGTTACACCTAGAGGCGCAGCCCTCTCTGCACTTTCATTGACAGCACCAGGCAGTGAAAACGTCATCATGGTTGGCCCTGTCAATGAGAGTGAAGATGGTCCATGGAAGCTAGTAGCTTCTTCACAGCTGTCATTGGCTTCTTGGTGACTTCCCTCATTTGTGTCCTCTTTGTACAGGGTTTCGTTTTTGACAATAGCATCAAGTAAAACGATTTACAACTGAGCCATATTGTTCCCATTTTGTAAAATGACTCTGTAGCTTATTCTGTGACTTGGGCATGTTCAGTATCCATTCCCTAGCCTGAACTTTTCTATAACATCATTCAGTTCACCTCAATATTCTCTTTCAGCGCTACAGTGATTATAGCTGCGTCATAGTAAAGGGGGTGAATAGTTCTGCATTGAATAGTTTCCAGTGTAATCATTTCAGTACTGTAGACTGCTTTGCACAGGTTTGATCACTTTGAAATTAGTAACGTTAGGTTTAGGCCTCATCCACACTTCCGTTTTTCACGGACGTGTGCTGGCCGCATTTTCTGCAGACAGACTTTGATCCGTGATGTGGACCAAATACGCCCATTAAAGTCTATGGGCCCATGAAAATCATGGCATCCGTGGTACATCCGTTTTTCACAGAAGACAGAAAATGCTTTTGAAATTTATTTTCAGCTGATCAATCTCCATTGATTACGGATGACACACGGAGGGAAAAAATAGACACACAGACCCATCACGGATCCTTTACGGACATCTTCACGGATGATTCACGGACACTTTTTTTCACGGATGTGACACTGACACGGAAATGTGGACAAGGTCTTACATGTTGCAGATTCTTTCTGCATGCTCTAAATCTGTGCACAATTAGATTCTGCAGCATAACAAATGGTTTTTGTTTTAATGTGCATTTTGGGATCATAATATAAAATCTACTTAAAAAAACCCTCCTCATGTGGATTCTACCAGAAGCTATTTCTATCAGTTGGTGTTAAAATTAAAATGACTAAAGTTGAAAAACTATAAGGAAAAAAATAGAATATGTAAAAAACAAATAAAAACAGCCAAACTAGAGACCGAGAGATTAATCGCCAAAGAAAGTAAAACTAACCCTAAAATGTTCTTTAATTATATAAATGGTAAAAAGTATAAGCCTGAAGGTGTCGGCCCCTTACAGAGTAATGAGGGAGGAGTTGCAGAGAGCGATGAGGAGAAAGCAAAGCTACTAAATATATTTTTCTCCACTGTATTCACTGAGGAAAATAAACTGTCAGATGAAATACAGAATATAAAAGTAAATTCCCCATTAAAAATGCCCTGTTGGAAGAATTGCGGCGTTGGGCATCCACAATACAGCTCATAGCCTAAAGGCATGGCAGCTGCCTCATACTGCCTGTGCTCCATTCACTATAATGGCAGGCGGAGATCCGGCTACAAACTGGTAAAGATGGCCTGGTCTCAATTTAAGGGCTCATGCACACGAACGTGTGCGTTCAGTGCCCGTGCTGTGGACCGTAATTTGCGGTCCACAATACACGGGCACTGACTGTGGGGCTGCTGCATTCGGATTGCGAGCCCATTCACTTGAATGGGGTCCACGATCCGCATCCTACGGTCTGCACCGCAAAAAAAATAGTGCATGTGCCGTAGTGCTTCCGTGGTGTTCTGATCCGTGCCTCTGCTCCGCATCTCCATGATTGCGGACCCATTGAAGTGAATGGGTCTGCGATCCGTGATGCGGGCTGCACACGGCCGGTGCCTGTGTATTGTGGACCCGGCGTATGCGGCACCGGTCGTGTGCATGAGCCCTAAAATAGTATTAAGCCTCGTTCACACATCAGTGTTTTGGTCAGTGATTTCCATCAGTAATTGTGAGCCAAAACCAGGAGTGGAGCCTCCACAGACATAAGGTATAAGGGAAAGATTTGCACCTGTTCTGTGTTTAGAGCGGCACCTGGTTTTGGCTCAAAATCACTGATGGAAATCACTGACCAAACACTGACATGTGAATGAGGCATAAGGCACCACTTTGTGAGATAAGCCCTTTAAATCACCTGTAATACAGTGTTATTAATAGTTGTATAATTGTTTACTTAGCCCCCACCAGACAATCCTCTAGTCACCGCAGGAGGTGGTGATGGTAAGTAGAAGGTGGTGATGGTAAGTTCACTAAAAGAGTTCAAGAGGGGCCTGGATGTATTTCTGGAGGGTAATAATATTACAGGTTATAGTTACTAGAGATGGGTCGTTGATCCAGGGAGTAATTCTGATTGCCTGATTGGAGTCTGGAAGGAATTTTTTTCCCTAAAGTGGGAAAAATTGGCTTCTACCTCACAGGGGTTTTTTGCCTTCCTCTGGATCAACTTGTAGGCTAACAGGCCGAACTGGATGGACAGATGTCTTTTTTTCTGCCTTACAAACTATGTTACTATGTTGCTATGTTACTTTAATAACAGATAAATTCCTAAAATTATATAATATCATTTATAAAATGTCCATGCGCTCTGATCCTGTTACATTCCTATTGTTGGAATCGCTACACGTGTATTGAGTATGTGATTTTGTATCTTGTATCGTTGCCTCCAATGATCATTCACCACTGAGATATCTGGCAGGATCATAGTCCAGGTGAGTTGTTTCTTGATATCATTGGGGATCCTCCCAAGTAAGGAAATCACCAGATATACAATGAGATTAGAGATGAGCGAATCTATTTGCCGCTTCGTAGATTCGTATCGAATCTTGGGATTTTTCAGCTGCGAAGCGAATCAGAATATTAGGTGATTCGCTTCGCTTTTGTACGCATTCGCTACATAGTGTGTCCTATAAATTATACGCTATTCTACGTATAATTTAGTTACTCTATACGCTGTCGCCTATGAATTCAATTCAGCGATGCAGACTTTTCCCTGGTAGTTACTCTATACGCTGTTGTGTACGAATTTAATTCAGCGATGCAGACTCCTCCCTGGTAGTTCCGCCCCTTTCGCCAGCACGGGAGGATGACAAGGCAACTCAGGAAATTAAGTTTTACCCATTTGGATTACAATTTTACCTATGTGGATTACAAATTGCGACTGAGTTTGGGACTCTGCTCCAGTTCTATGACAAGCGTCAGAAGAAAAGAGACTTAAACGTGTCCGTGAGCATACTAGGTAGGTGATATTTAACATTTTTATATTATACCTATAATAATGTATTTGCACTTTACCATATATATGTCTCGAATATTCGCTCTGCCTCTGAGGAGTGCACGCCGCGGCCTCTCCTCGTACGTGCCTGCGTATTACGTAATCGCTTAGACAATAGTACGCTGAGATTCGTAAGCTATTTGTACGCTCATGCGTCAAGTTGCATACATTTTGTAAATGAACGTTCGTTATTAGTAAGCGAATGTTCGCTAATAGCACATAATAACGTATATTTTGTACGCAAATACAACAAATCTATTCGTCGAATATACGAATTTTAGAAAAAGTTCGGCGAATGTTTGGCGAATAATTTTTTGAATGATTCGCTCATCTCTAAATGAGATATACAAGCACTCGGATATTTACGGGGTTATAGGGTTTTCTATATGTGCAATGATAGATCACATGAAATCCTCTCTGTCATGAGATGCAGGGAGGCATCCTGCTACCTCCACTAAAGCCCTACACTGGGCAGGGCTGGATTAAGGTTTGTGGAGGCACAGGGGCAAAACATTTGGTTATTGTTAATATTATTAGCAGTAACAGTAGTAGTAGTGTTTAGATTTACAAAACAATGAACATATATATTCTACTAGCTGAAGGACCTGGCTTCGCCCGGGTATATTTAATCTATTTCATTTAATGTTTGTGTCTGTGTTGTTAAAAGATATCGGGAGTGACCTCTAACCTCTACAGTGCCCGCCCCTTAATAGAAACATCCACAGTGCCCTCCCCTTTAACTGTGACCTCCACAGCAGCTAGGATGGCCACTGTCTTCACCCCATAAAGCCGGACCTCACCTGCCATTCCCCAAAACGTGAAGCAGCACCCCCGGGCCCCATGAAGCCAAACCACTAAACATGAGGCCACGCCCCCTGGCTCCCTGAAGACACGGAGGAGAAGCTGTCTGAGTGTGAGCAAATGAAATGGTGGACATCCCTGCGTCCGTCCAGGCACTGTGCCAGACGGAGAACAGGGAGCCAGAAAACCGGACTGTCCAACCTAAAGCCGGACATCTGGCCACCCTAACATCAGCCTGCCCCTAGGGTGGCCAGAGGTCCAGTTTTAGGCTGGACAGTCTGGTTTTCAGATTCCCTGTCCACCGTCCGGCACAGGGCCTGGACAGACACAGGGATGTCCACCCTTTCAATAGCTCATGCTCTGACAGCTTCTCCTCTGTGTCTTCATGGAACCAGGGGGAGTGGCCTCGTGTTCAGGGGTGTGGATTTATGGGGATCGGTGGCATGGCTTCACGTAGGGGAGAGGCTGGACAGTCTGGCTTTCAGACTCCATGTCCCCTGTCATGCGCAGGGCCTTGATTGACACAGGGATGTCCTTTTGAACAGCTCACTATCAGACAGCAGCACTGTGCAGTCTGAGCATGAGCTGCAGGGTGCAAGTCACCCTCCCTCCCCTGCAGTTGACAGAAGTTGATTTTTACCTTCATTTTTTCAATCCCGGTCGGATGCGTAGTGGACGGGCCGTGACTTATTGGGTCCTGCGGGTGGGGCTTTTAAGTCCTTCTTTTGAGGGTGGCCTGAATTACAGGTCGATGCCATAGTAATTTAGGAGGAAACACAGTGTGTAGCAGTGGAAGAAAACATCTTTTGTTACTACTGAATGGTAAATATGTGAAATTTACATTGTATGAGATAAAGATTGATGATGAATTAGTCTAAAACATAAGTTATAGTTATGGTAACCGGAATACCCCTTTAACAGTGTCATCCACAGCGCTCTGTCCCTTTAAAGCAGACCTACAGCAGTGAACTGGCTAGGTTGTTATGGAAACCTGGTGTGTGTGGAGACTGCCTGTGAGCTTCTATTGGCTGATAAGGGTCATATGACCAGGCTTCTATTGGTTAATGCATTTTTTGGGAATATCTCAGGAACGGTGCGATTCTATTGTCAGGCTGCATTCAGATGCACAACAATTAAGTTATAGAGTCCAAGATAATTCAAAGCAGTCCAGTTCTACACAGAAAAAGAGATACCAGATATTAGATAACATATTCTGACCCCCATAACCTTTTTATACGTATGGCTGGGTGATCTGTAGCTCTTACTGATACTGTTTTAAATACTTTTCTATTTTAATGGTTTGGGCATTTTTATTTTTAAAGGTGTTATCCGACAGTAAAATGAGTGGCCCAGACCTGCCCAACCTAGGGTGGGGATGATGCTTACCTGATTCCCGCCGCTGGATATGGTCTGTTGTGCTCCCAGATTGGCAGTTCCGGTCTCATGTGAGCCAACAACATCAACAGAAGTAACCTGTTCCCCTTGCATCACGAAGGCAAATCAGGCAAATTGCGCCCCTCTCCCCCAAATCAGAATAAACAGTGCCATATAGATAGCCTCTCCATATTAATAGTGCAGAGTAGTAATAATACTCCCCAAGAGTTGCCCCATTAGTATCAATGCCTACATATTGTGCCCAACAATAATGCCCCTACAGTACCCCCAGTAGTAATATAACCATAGTGCTCACAGTATTCATAATGCCCCTCCAGCGGTGCCCCCTGTAATTCTACTCCCCCTTCAAGTTATGACTCCCCTGTAGTGCTCCCTGTATTATAATGCCCCTTGTAGTTCTAATATATATAATATATATTTATATAGTTCCAGGATAAAATGCTCCTCCATCTACCCTCCCCATAATGCCAGCATATATGTATGTCCCCTTAGTGTCCAGTATATATATAATGCTCCCCATGTAAGCCAGTAGGTAATGATCCCATTGGAATGCCAGTAGATAATGCCCCCCAGTAGTGGCAGTATGTAATGCCCCTCCATACCCCCTGTAGTGGCAGTATATATATCGGGCCAGTATATAATGTCATCATTGTAGCACCAGTATATTTATGATGTCCCCCATAGGGCCAGTATATAATGCTCCTCATTGACCCCTGTAGTGTCAGTATATATATAATGCTCCCTGTGTAGTGCCAGTAGATAATGCCCCATAGTGCAACCCCAAGTACAAGTATATAATGCCCCTCTCTGTAGTGACAGGTATATAAAATGTCCCCCCCGGTGCCCCCAGTAGATGATGCCCCGCTCTGTAGTGCCAGGTATATGTATAATGTTCCCACTCTTGGTGCCCCAGTAGATAATGCCCTCCTCTGTAATGCCAGGTATATATAATGCCCCCCTTTGGTTCTCCCAATAGATAATACCCCCCTCTGTAGTGCTATATATATTGAGCTTGGGTTTAAAGCATGAACACTTATCTTTCCTATCATGAAAACATTCATGTATTGCCTGGATGACGTCTCTAGCCATAGCTAGTCAAATAGTCAAATTTCAGGTTGTACTGCAATGAAGTTTCAGATTTTAGCTTTCCTGTCCGATGTCCTGTGTCTTACCCATGAGCCCTTCACATCCACTGTTTCCAATGCTTTGTTAGTGTCTTTATCATTTATTAACTCTCTTTTGATAATTGTACATTTTCACAGCAGTAGACCTTGTTTTGTACACCTTGAAAGGTACAATGGTCATGCTGAAGGATCTGCTATCTCTTACAAACCTTCACCTTTGTAAAAATGATTGTACTTGGTTATCTGCTTTTGCCGCTCATTTATTATGCAATGTATTGGCAACAAAGAAGTAACAAGCAAAGCTTTAGCATTTTTGACATTTATTTTGTAGCAGCATTTAAAAAAAAATTTTTTAAGGATATTTAGCAGTACATCACATTTTGTACTTTTTATTACGTTTTTTATCACAACTACAAAGTTACTATATTTGCTTTTGGTACCTTCACAGTTAAATGACATCTGTCAGCAGATTTGTATCTATGAAACTGGCTGACCTGTTACATGTGCGCTTGGCAGCTGAAGGCATCTGTGTTGGTCCCATGTTCATATGTGTCTTCATTGTTGAGAAAAATAATCTTTTACTATACACCAATGAGCCATTAGGAGCAACAGGGGCTTTGCCGTTACTCCTAGAGGCACTGCTGTCTCTCCATTAATCCAAATTGTACACTGTGGATTATTACATGACTGGTGGAAAGAGAATATGTAACAAATAAGTCTATGGATAACCTAACAAGGTTGTTTCTTTGCTTTGCCGCCAGGTCCTGGTGTTACAGTCCCGGCTATGTTAGTGAATCATGTACGTGTGCTGTCCATGGTCTCCACATACAGCACATCTACTCATTCACTTTAATGTGAATATTCATACATTAGTGGTTTTACAAGGACCAAATAACCCCAATGGTGACATGCCAGGGAAGTGCTGATTATTTAAAAATTGAAAGTATTGGAAAGGTTAAACAAACCGGTACCAGGGGCAACTAGGATAGAGTTTTACTAAAGTGGTAGGCTTTCTGGATTGTGACATTTAATACCAATTCTTCCAGAGGGGGTATCAACCTAAAAAAACTGATCTTACTTAATTTTACTAAATATGTATAGGCTACAATTAATTTGGTATAATATACATAATATATGGCTATTGCCAGTACTGATTCTCTTATGTTCATTATGCTTTTGTATTGCCTGGCCTTTGCTGTGTATTCTTTTTGAACTTGGAATCGCACCTCACTTAATTGGTTAATTAGCAACCAGGTATAAGGAGGATTTTTTTTCCTTTTTATGCTATGTTTAAGAGCGCAGTATGTGCTTGAAACAATTAAACTGTTATGCATGTTTAACCAGCGTGTACCAGCAGGACCCCAAAATGAATGGAACGGTAGGTCGAGCATGTGCACTGCTGCACCATTCATCTTTGTGGGACTGCTAGAGATAGCCAAGTACACTTGCTCAGCCATTTCTTGCTGTCCCATGGAGATGAATGGAGTGGCAATGAGCATGCTTGATCTTTTGCTCCATTCATTTTGAGGGTACCTACGTGATGCAGGAATCACTGTTCTCATGATCAGTTGGGATCCCAGTGGTTGGACCCCCCCCTGTTGATCTAAAAGATAGCCCCTACCCTTTAGATAGGGAATACATTGATGTAACTGGAATGACCCTATAACTTTAGCCATGGGGCTTGAAAAACAAAAAGCACTTTTTCATTTTGTAATGCAGGATTGGATTCGTCCATCAGAGTACCAGGAGTCCTCTGTGAGGCCTGACACCACAGTGGGCCCTAAAGCTGGGAAAGGGCAGTAGAAGTAGTAGTACACTTGAAACATCATGTATACCATGCTGGCTTCAGTGATTAAGGACTATGTTCCAGCAAAATGCTGAAAATCTTGGACATCCAATCCGATTAAAGGGGTATTCTCATCTTAGACAATGGGGGCATATCGCTAGGATATGCCCCCATTGTCTTATAGGTACGGGTCCCACCGCTGGGACCCGCACCTATACCCAGAACGGAGCGGGGAGCGCTGCGCCTGGAGGACCCCAGGTTTCCGGGGGTCCGCCCACCACCAGGCGCAGCTCCCCGCGCCGCTCATAGAAATGAATGGGAGCCGGGCCGTGCATGCGCAGTGTGCTCCTATTCATTTCTATGGAGCCGACGGAAGTAGCCGAGCCAGCGCTCGGTTATTTTCGGCGGCCCCATAGAAATGAATGGAGGGCGGCTGCGCATGCGCAGTGCGCCCTCATTCACTTCGGGGGCTCCGTTCTGGAAATAGGTGCGGGTCCCAGCGGGACCCGCACCTATAAGACAATGGGGGCATATCCTAGCGATATGCCCCCATTGTCTAAAATGAGAATAACCCTTTAAGGTAAGTGATTACATATTTAAATAATCATTAACTTTGCAAAAGTCTTCTGAAAGGCCACTTTAGATGATACTAAAAAATCTATAAATCACTTTGATTGAAAACTTTCATGTTATCCACACTAAAACACTTCTGAAATCTCTGACACTCTAGGGGTCTACCTTCTAGCAATTGTGCTGTCCATTCACCATTACTAGGCGAATCCCATTATTAGCAGTATACAGGGACTGAAGGAAGTGGGTGTGACTTTATTCACTGAATGGCCTCTGAGCTCAGAGCAGAGGCCCTTTCCCCATTCAGGGCTCTCAGATTGCTGTTTTCTATTTATGACAGCCACATCTTCCCTCCAGTACATAGTAAGTGCATTTCATATCCCAGTCATAGTAGAATTCATTTATGAAGTGCATCTACATGTGTTGGTTCTGAGCATCCCTCACTAGATTGACTCTGCGGTAAATATGCATTGTGATCTTTCCTCTCTGTATGCTGTGAGATGCTTTCCTCTCTGTATGCTGTGAGGACTGTCTTCTGTGACCTGCAATTATTTTCTCACGATGCTGTCATGATAATGTGTATTGTGGGTCCCAGATCTGTGTGTTGTGAGCTTAAACTGTGTCTTACACACCATGTGTCCTGACAATAGGGGCAAGGATTAGGATAGGTCTCGCAGGCAGTGGCGTACCTAGGGTATTTGGCACCCGGGGCGGGTACTTTCTCTGGCACCCAAACCACCCCCCTGCCGGGTGAAATTCAAGGCAGCAAGTCTAACTGTAAAAATACCTCTCTAGTCTGCTTAGAATAAAGAGGATTGTTCAGTAGTTAAAAATAAAATATGGCATATGGAAAAGAAATCAACAATTTTCAGCTGTTACATCCCTGCCATTGAGTGCTTTGTTTATATGGCTGCAGTGATGATGCCTGGGACACCCTGGACTTTCTGGCATCATTGCTGCTGCCACGTAAACAAAGACTGACAGGCATGTAATGGGCAGGTGTGCACATCTGTCATAGTGCTGGTGATGTGCACACTGATGTGCAGGTGTATGGCATGTGTCCACTGCAGCTAGTTCTCAGCATAATGACCAGCAAGTCCTTGCTGAAGAAATAGGTGACACATATTTGGATGGACATTACATTCACCAATACCAAACGTACAAGATGATACAGCACCACATACTTCTTAAATCCAGTGATGTCTCCCTGATGTAGCTCTTTTCTCATCTTCTCTATTTGGCCCACACCACCATGACACTTCTTTCAGCCTCATCTTCTCTCTGCAGAGTTTGCCACAAAGACACCTTAGATTACCCACTTTTACTGTTATCCTGCTGCTGCCTAAAATACTGTGCCCACTGTGCTCCCCAATGTCCCCAAATACTATACTGTAGATATAACAGTGCCATATAGGTAGGACCCCATATAGTTACAGTGCTCCCCAAAGTCCCACTGATACTAATTATTCTCTCCCAGAGTGCCCTTATTAGTAATAGTGCCCCAATAGTGATAATGCTCCACAAGTAGCCCTTTTAGCAGTAGTGCCCTCCATATTGCACTAATAATAGTGACACCCCGAATAGTACCCCTGGTAGTAGTAATAATTCCCCATAATAGAAACCATTTTTCCCATAGTGCCTCCAGTAGTGCTCCCAGAAATAATAAGGACCCGTTGTAATGGTCCTCAAATCAGCCCATTGTGCCCCCCTCAGACCTCAGATCAGCCCACTGTGCCCCCATCAGACCTCAGATCAGCTTATTGTGCCCCCATTAGACCTCAGATCAGCCCATTGTGCCCCCATCAGACCTTAGATCAGCACATTGTGCCCCCATCAGACGTCAGATCAGCTTATTGTGCCCCCTTCAGACCTCAGATCAGCCCACTGTGCCCCCATTAGACCTCAGATCAGCCCATTGTGCCCCCATCAGACCTCAGATCAACCCCTTATGCCCCCATCAGACCTCAGATCAGCCCACTGTGCCCCATTAAACCTCAGATCAGCCCATTGTGCCCCCATCAGACTTCAGATCAGCCCACTGTGCCCCCATCAAACCTCAGATCAGCCCATTGTGCCCCCATCAGACCTCAGATCAGCCCACCCTGCCCCCATCAGAATAAAATAAAAAATGTACCTCTCCTGCGCTGCAGCTCCACTCTGACGCTGCTCTGTCTTCTCTGCCCGCGCTGCACTGTCACCTGACTGCGTGCAGCGTCAAGTCAGAGTGCGTGCACTATGTCCTGACGCTGTACGAGTCAGGCTAGTGCAGCGCTGGCAGAGAAGCTACTGAACACCAATGAAAGAGGTACCGGGGGCAGGATAAATGGCCATTCAGAGCGGAGGAGCACAGGAGCTGATTGGGGACCCAGTTCCTGTGCCCCCCGCCCCCTTAGTACACAACTGCTCAGAGGTGAATGGCCTAGAAGTATGGGAAAGGAAGTACTGGAAGACTGCCTGTATTTGGACATGCCCTCATGCTTGAGGAGAACTGCTACATGCAGAAGCAGGACACGGGGCAGATAGAGGTCAATATAAGCGGCCCAGAGAACTGGGGGAGGCTGGAATGGATCTTTACGCTGTCCCCAACAAAAGCAGAAGTTAATTTCTTAAAAACTCTAAAACTTAGTAACCCTTTAGATAAAATCAAGTTCTCGCTGCTCTTCTCCAAAATAGCAGTCAGAAACGTTCACAAAGGATCACAGTCCTCCATTCAAGTGTGTAACTCTTTCGCTACCAGTGAAGTACATGTACAGCACTGGAACGATGTGTAAAAATGGCACCCACTCGCAGGTGCTATGGCCAGTGGGTCTCTGCTGTGTCAAACAGCAGAGGCACACAGCTAATAACCGCGAGCGGCAAAGCTTATAGATGCCATGATCACGACATCCAAACAGTGAAAAACCCGGAAGCGTGCAGTTTCAGGTTATTACTGCCATCCCAGTGCGGCCAATGGGAATGCCAGCAATTCACTGTCATAGGCTGGGTCTCTCTGAAGAGACCCAGGGTAATAGAGCTGCAATTCTTATGTTGGCCAGCAGGTGGCAGGCCAACATAAGAAACCAGCAATTCACATATTACTATGTCCCTGTATGGAGTGTGGTAATATTGAATAAAAAAAAAATAAAATAGGAATGTGGTAGCCTCTTACACTGGATACAAAAACATAAAAATATATAAAAAAATTAAAAAATATAAAAATTGAAATCACGGATTGGTGCGAGTTTTCCGCAACGCACCCTGAGCACATCCGGACTGAGTCCGGATCGCTCGTGTGAAAGGGGCCTAAGGAAAGTTTTGACTGCGATTGCGTACGTACGTTCAGTTTTTTCCGCGCTGGTGCTATGCGTATGGATGCATTTCGCACGCGCGTGATAAAAAACTGAATGTTTACAAACAACATCTCTAAGCAACCATGCGTTAAAAATGCATTGCACCCGCAATGCACGCAACAGCGAACTTAGGCGTGAAAAAATTCGCCCATGTGAAAAGCCCCATTGAAATGAATGGGTCAGGATTCAGTGCGGGTGCAATGTGTTCGCATCACGCATTGCACCCGCGCGGAAAACTCGCCCGTGTGAAAGGGGCCTTAGAATAAAAAAACAACATAAATAATAAAAAATATAAACATCATGGGCATCACCATCCTAAAACGCCCCTGTACTATTTAAAGTGTACAGTGGGCAGCGATATCTATATGGAAAAAAGTATCAAATTGCACTCCTGAAGTTCAAGTCCATTGTTTCATGGCGCTTCTCATTACTGCGCATGCCGCATCGGCAAATCGGCTATCATTAAAAAACTACATGATCGTCTGGCAAAAAATGAGCCCCCACACAGCTCAGTAGATATAACTATAAAAAAGTTATGGGGGTCAGAATATGGTGATGTAAACATTTTTTTTTTACGTTTTAATTTATTTTTACAGTATTTAGACATATAAAACCTATACATTTGTGGTATTGCTGTAATCGTATTGACCCAGAGAATGAAGGGCACAGGTCAGTTTGGCCACAAAGGGAATGCCATAGGGACAAAACCTGTAAAACGGTGGAGGAATTGGAGGAGGAAACTTTTTTTTACAATTTCACCCATTTGGAATTTTTGTTTCCCACTTTCCACTACGTTGTATGCCATATTAAATGGTGGCATTAGAAAGTACAACTTGGCCATGAAAAAACAAGCCCTTATATGGATATGTGAACGGAAAAATAAAAAAGTTATGGCTCCAGGAAGATAGGGAAGAAAAATGAAAAAGCAAAAATGAAAAAACCTCCAGTATCCAAAGGGTTAACTGTAATACAATAACAAGCATTAGGCCTCTTTCACGTGAACGATACAGATTTAGGCCCCTTTCACACGGGCGAGATTTCCGCGCGGATGCAATGTGTGATTCACTGATGGTTGCTAAGAGATGTTGTTTGTAAGCATTCAGTTTTTTATCACGCGCGTAAAAAACGCATTAAAACGCTCCACACCCGCGCGGAAAAAACGAGCGTACGCAATCTCAGTCAAAACTGACTGCGATTGCATGTGGATTGGTGCGGATGCATGCGGATTTTCCGGAACGCATCCGGACTGAATCCGTGACGCTTGTGTGAAAGAGGCCTTAGTCAGGATGCGTTCAGTGAAATTTGCATTATTTCACAGCAAGTTTAGTCAGTTTTGTCTGCGATTGCATTCAGTGGTTCAGCTTTTTTTCACACGGATGCTATAAACTTTGATGCGTTTTTCACCCGCGTGAAAAAAAACTGAAGAATTACAAACAACATCTCCTAGCAACCATCAGTGAAAAATGCTTTGCATCTAGAATGCGTTTTTCACTAAAGGAGGATGGCCTGGTGTCAAGAATAGCAGCACAAAGCCCATTCTCACAAAAAAAAAAAAAGTCATCAAGGGCAATCTGACATTCTGCAAGAAGTACAGTGATTGGATTGCAGAGGACTGGGGTAAAGTTATTTTCTCTGATGAAGACCCATTCAGACTGTTTGGAACATCTGGAAAAATGAGTGTCTGGAGAAGAAAATTTGAGCTCTAACATAAGTCATGTCATGCCAACAAGCATCCTGAGACTATTAATGGCTTCCTACTTCACCATCGTATTCCACTGTATCTGCCTCCAAAGGACACAGATACAGTCAAAAGGGGAACATGCAGGAGTCCAGACAGCCAGCAACTGTGGTCTGGATTCGGACTGCAGTCCACAAGTTAAGTAACCCTGCACTATAGCATGACTACCTTTATTTCATGGTGTAGCCAGTCTTCTTTATAAAGACTTTCTCCATTCCATACAAAACAAACCATGAAGCTACTCTATGCAAGAGCCAAGGAAGCCATGAACAGTCATCGTAGGGTATATAAGTACAGAAATGTATACCACTGTTCCATTCATCTAAATGATATATATGACAATCCATACACAGGCTGCAGAAACAACCCCTTTCAGATGTATGGAGCAGAGTTTCAGTTACAGAAATACCTGCAACAAATCTTCTGCATATGAACACGAACACATGAAGGTGTCTACTCTTCTTTGGCTTTTACAGAATTTTTAGAACCATGATTACATATTATACGACTATACAGCTGCATACATCTGCCTTTGGCTGTTATTTTACTGTACAGGCATACTGACAAGCACAGGGTAGTTTTTCAATTAGTTATTGATGTTATTTAATGATATTTCAAGTGCTTGTTTCTGAAGAGTAGTTGAGTTTTGTTTGAATTGTAACTATTTCACAGTCGTTACAGTTTACATCATTGCCACTAGATGGCAGCATTTCTACTATTTCTGCCAGTGTAGAAACGTAGAACCTGTTGTACATAGTTTCACCAGTCATACAAGAAATAAGGACAGTCATGAGAGATGATTTCACATCTCTAGGAATATAAATGTAAAGAGAGAAGGAAAAATACCACATGCTGGGTGCGTTGTATGAATGGCGCTGACCATAGACATTGGAATAGTTCACATAACCTGACCATATCGTAGGTTTCCTCCCACACTTCAAAGACATAGTGATAGGGAATTTAGATTGTGAGCCCAATTGGGGACAGAGTGATGCTAATGTCTGTAAAGCGCTGCAGAATATGTCAGTGCTATATAAATAACATAAATAAATAAATAAATAAATAAATAAATAAATAAAAATGACAAATGTGAAAAAAGGCCCTGGACACCTTTATGGACACCTTTAACTAATTTTGTATTCAACTGAATGTATTTTGAGCTAAAACAATGTAAATTGGATCAATTGTCTTCTGCTGCCTTCTGAACATTGGGTCATAAATAAGTGCAGGGTTGGACTGGCCCACTGGAGTACCAGAGTATCTTTTGATGGGCCCAGTCTCTGAAGCCATAGTGGGCTTCAAAAGTCCAGGAGAAAATAACCATTTGGATCTGCCTTTGGAGCCAATAACTTGCCACTAGGGCCTATATATTGGTTCAGAACCTATAAGACTTTATTCATGATATAAGGGTCCCAAGAATAATTTCCTCTGGTTGGCCCAAGGAACCCTAGTCCAACAATTAATCAGCTCAGAAGACCATTCAGGAGAGGACAGAGAGGGTATGGAGACTAAAACATCGGCCAGCCGGTCTATTACTATTAAGCTGCATTCTACTGTGTACTGAACTACACGCCAAGCACAAACATTCCAACTCTATAATAAAAACCTAAATAAATGAATAAATAAAATATTTTGTCCCAAAATACAGTACATGCAAATAAATAAAAACGTGATACAAATGTATCTGTAGCCTTTAAAGAGGTTTTGTATGAGTTCATTATTCATGGCCTATGCTCAGGACAGGTCAGGGGGTATGACTTCCAGATCCTCCACCAATCAGTTTACCAAGCACAGCGCCGTACATTGTATAGCGGCTTTGCTTGGTATTGCAGCCCAAGCCCATTCACTTGAAAGGGACTGAACTGCAAATAGGCCATGTGACTGATGAACATGACATCACTGGTCTATGAAGAGGCCACAATGCTGTTCAAACAGCTGATTGATGGGGGTGCCAGGAGACAGACCCTCACTGATCAGATATTGATGACCTACCCTGACGATAGAAATCACAGAACTGACAGGGCAGGAGTCAGTATTTCTATGTACTGGTCCTCAGTAGACAAAACAAAAATTCACACCACCTGAAAACGTAACCTTTATTATTATCCAAAATACATTAAAAAATTAATGTTCTTAAAAAACACTGGAGAGCAGGACCGGGGATGGGTTAAAGGGGTATTTCGGTTGTTTAACGTTATTCCCTATCCAAAAGATAGGGGATAACTATTAGATCAGTGGGAGTCCTACCGCTGGGACCCCCACTGATCACAAGAATGGGGGCCATGTACCGCTTGCAGCCTGGCGGCTCCATTCATTTCTATGGTAGTTCCAGAGACAACGTAGTACAGGCAGTGAAAGGCCGCGTTCACATTTCCGTTCTTCTGCGGAAAGTACATTTACCTATTGTGTGTCTGTTCACATCTCAGTATTTTTTTACTGACCATAGGTCAGTAAAAAAGTCATTGGGACATGCACTACTTTGAGCCGTGATGCGGACCAAGCACGCCCATTGAAGTCTATGGGTCCGTGAAAATCACTGACACACATCTGTGTTGTAGAAATAATAAAATATGGCAGCACAACATTTTACATACAAACAACAGAACTAAGGTATGGGGATCATTCTAAATTAAAGTGGTATTATACCTACTAGAAATGAAAAAATAGAAGCTCTTTGCGCACATTTTTGATCAAACGTGCGTAGGGCCCATCTACCAGGCGTCAAGGTGGCTTCCGCAGATGAGTACCTAACACTAACAGACTGCCTCTCTTGGACTTAACTTAGCCTACAATATTCAGGGCGGTGTAGGAACCAGCTACATGAATGATGATCATGAATTGCTGGTCTAAATTTTCTTGTAGTAACAACATCTGTGTTGTGTCCGTGTTGCGTCCGTTTTTAACTGAAGACTAATAGGAGATTCTTTAGAAAATCATTTTCAGCTGAGCAACATCAGTGAATTACGGATGACACATGAATGGTAAAAACGGACACAGGGACCAACCACGGATCCTTCACGGACATCAGGGATGAAACACGTACGCTTTTTTTCACGGACGTGACACTGACACGGAAATGTGAACGAGTCCTAACATGATCATATCTGCCTGACTCTGTCAATCAAAGTGCAGGGGGTTCGGCAGCTTTAGAGAGAGCAACGAGAGTAACAGCAATGCCCTCGTTGCTCCTAGAGGCTCATTTGCAGATATTAAAACATCATTTTTCTCAGAAATGCAGGCACATATGAACATAGGACCAACACAGATGCCTTCAGCTGCCAAGTGCACATGTAACAGGTCAGCCAGTGTCATAGGTTCAAATCTGTTGACAGAATTTCCCCCAATCTCTGGGAGTAGACACAGAATCAGAAGCCTGACTGGCTAGGCTTCCAATCACTCTGACAAGTTGACCAGATTGGACTTGGCTGGTCAGCAGAGCAACCCTCCAAACACAGTAATGTAAAGTGGTTTGATGAATTCCTGACATAATTAATATAGAAATCCAGCTAATTCCAAAAGGTCGACTTATTTTCTTCTTGAAACTGTACTTGCAAATTTGCAAACTCTTATGGCACTCAGATTCTCTGCATATGACAATTATTGTAGGAGTAATGTGGGCTCAAACACTGCGCTATGCCGGTGGTGAGGGAGTCAAGAACATACTGTAGTAAGCGGAAGGGAGATTACCCCACTGCCCAATCTCTATGATAAATCCAGTTATACTAATGTATCATTGTCACCTGGGGACAGCGCACCATGTCAGTCTCTAGGGACACAATCTCTTCTATCATTTTCCATGAAGCATGTGGCAGATTTAAAGTTAATGATCTGTGGCTGTCATTTCTTAGCTGGATAGTCCACTTAATATGTGTTGTCTATGATGAGAATGTCTTTGCAGGTGTTCGTTGTGGAAGATGAGGAGAACAATTTACTGTCTTTTGATGATCCATTTGACTGTAGAAAAGCTAAGGGGATGGCCTATGTTTGCAGCAATGATAACATTCCTGTGGTTCCTGAAATATGAATGTTTTAATTTTTGTACACTTCTTGGAAAAGAAAGCAGCCACAGGCAGAATGTGTAATGTCTCCCATTAACGGTAATGGTGATGGTGCATGCTGGTATGTAGAATGCAAATCTTTCTGCCTGTGGCCATTTCTTTTCAATTTGGGGAGGGTAGTCCTGAAAATGAGAATATCGCCATGTGAGGTCTCCTGGAATACTGAATGCTGACAGCTATACATCAGAAAGGAGGACAGAAGATAAATGGAGCCACTGTTGAGATGACATTATTGAATACGAAAATATGATGTAGCTTGAATGATTAATTCTTTGGACATCAAAAAGTTTCTGTGGTTTTCCAAGTCTGATCCAGCCTTAAAGGGATATTCCGGCTATGAAGAAGCTCAGGATCCATGCGAGGTACAGGGCTGGTTCTAGCTTTGTTAGAGATTGTCATGTACTATATGATGTCTGATTTTCATTTTCATTTCCATTTCCTAACCCCGTTAAGTGTGTGGGTTGTCAGTCATCTCCATGGCATTTTCATGATTTCGATTGGGTCTATAGTGTTTTCTATATGCCTCTATTAACATTTAGAAGCAGATCTGGGAATTGAAGAGAAGTTTGATGAACCGAACCTCGCAGCCACGCCTGACGTCACACTACGTCGGGATTACATGGTAAGGTCTCTACCCTTTAACCAACACGTGACGGTCCGCACTCCCTGAGAGTATGTAAGGTCAGCTTGGCACAGGTTTACACAGACAACCCCTGTCCACATGGGCACAGGGAGGCACGGGGAGTGAGAGTGAGTCCCCCACGCTACCTCATACTCACTCACAACCCGGACAAGCTGAGAGGGTCCTTTCACTGCCCCAGTGAAACAGAGCACAGCCCAGTAGACTGCCAGCCAGCCCAGTAGACTGCCACCAGTTCCTCGTTAGATATAAACCTGGTCCGTTAATGGGATTATATTGGGCCAGAAACCAGTCCAGGTAGCATGTAACGTTAAACCGAGACACGGACGTATGGGTTTGGGAATCCAGGTAAAAGAACAATCCAAGATTAAATTATATATTTAATCGCCTTAAGGGCACACTAGACACAACACTATATATACAATGGTCAGAATTACTAATAAAGGCGCTAGTACAGTTAGAATTAGCAGATAATGATAGTCAGTTACCGGATAGGTGTATAGTCCTTCATGTTGCAGTCACATGGGAGGCAGTGATGCCAGCAGGGTTTCTAGGTCTCCTCCAACACGATACACGGTGTGATCTCCCTTCAGAAGAAAGACAATGGCTATTGCCTCGCACGGACAATTAACTTTTGGTCAGTCACACCCCTCCCACCCCCTGGGTATGGGAGCTAAAGATCCAAAGACCCAATATGGATCATAACTCCTTACCGGAAGGTCATAGGAAGGCCGTTCTGGTGCCAATGGATCCAGCAGGGTCCCTGGTACAATTGGAGACCAAACACGGCATTGCTGCTGGGTTTATACCATAAGTTATTCATATCTCGCCTTCCCTGTGTCCTATAAGTGGATGAAGCGTCCGCGGGGATGTTCAGCTCGGACCCAGAGTCTTGAAGATGTAAATGGTGTATGGCTAAGATGTGCGGCAATTTCATAATTCCTCATGAACTCCGGGTTCCAAACTGCCTGTGTGATTTGTTTGATGCTGATGACAAGCTCGGGCCTCCAGCAGGGGGGTGGTCCTGTCAGATAAGTTTACTACCAGTCGGTTGCTGGAGGTGTGACATGTATTCCCTGTGAGGTTTTGAGACTGGGCCACCTGTGGAGCTTATTTCCTATGCCAGATGCCCATCACCCTAACAGCAAATGGGCAGGCATCAAATAATATCTCCTCATATTCCTCACAGAAACTTTGAATAAAGCTAGTATTACACTGGCTGATTGTCAGCTAGATCATTGCTGACAAGCGTTTTAAGCAGGTTTAAAAATGATTGTTTGCTGGCAGCAGATAATGCTGTTTAACCACGATCTGCTGCCAGCAAACATCTAGTCAATATTGGAACAAGCGATGGCATTTGTGATCACTCCTCCCCATGTTATGGAGGAGATTGCTGCACTAATGGGCAGGTAATTACCGGGAAGGAACACTTCCTTCCTGACAATCGTCTACCTTATCTTTTAATGTAATACAGCCCTTAGCCAGTTCCAAACTCTCTAGAAGATCGATGTTTCCTGCTCTGCTCTTAAAATGGTCTTTACATTAACCCCTTCATGCCCAGCACGTACTAGTACGGCACTGGGTGGGTCTTTAAAGATGGAGCCTGCTCTGCTCAGGCTCATAGCCTCAGGTGGCCTGCTGATTCCTATAGCAGACACCCGCGGCTGATGTCTGCAACTGGCAGTAATGCTGATCGTTGACATTTAACCCCTCGGATGCCGTGGTCAATCCTGACCACGGCATCCAAGCGCATAAAACACTGGAAACGCGCATTTACGGTGTTGCTCCGGCTCCCCCGTGTGGCGATCGGAGGAGCCGGAGCATGTCTGCAGCAGCCCCTGCCTTTGTGAATGGCAGGAGGCTGCTGCATAGTATTACTATGGAGCCCTTGTCTGTAATAGGGCTCCATAGGAAACTAGTAAAATCATCATAGACTCCAATGCAAGTGCATTGGAGTCTATGATAACAGCAATCAGATGATTGCTTGTTATGGTTCCCTATGGGAATTATGAAAAAGTGTAAAATAATTAAATAAATAAAGGTTTTAAAAATAAAAAAAATAAAAAAAACATAAAAATTGAAATCACCCCACCTTTCCCCAAAATTAAAATAAAAAAAACCTAAGAAAATACACATCATGGGTATCGCCATGAGCGATAACGCCCATACTATAAAAATTTCTTTCCCATATGGAAAACAGCAAAATGGTAAAAAGCATCAAAATGACAGATTGCCGTTTTTGGTTGCTTTATTTTCTTAAAAAAAATGTAAATAAAAAGTGATCAAAAAGTCATATACACCCCAGAATGCTATCAATGAAAAGTTCAGATCGTCTAGCCCCCATACAGCTCCATACACATAAATACCAAAAAGTTATAGGGGCCAAAATATGTCGACGAAAGAAAAAGTATTTTTTCCAACTTTATAATTATTTTATCACTATCAAAACGCAAGAAAAACTATACATATTAGATATTGCCGGATTCCTACTGACCTGTTGAATGAAAGTAACTGGTCAGTTTTATTGCACATCAAACGTCGTAAATAAAAAAAACCGTAAAACTGTGGCGGAATTGCTTTTTTTTTTGTAATTTCACTCGATTTGGAATTTTTCTCCCGCTTCCCACTACATAATATGCAATATTAAATGGTGGCGTTGGAAAGTACAACTTGTCCCGCAACAAACAAGCCCTCATACAGCTATGTGGACAGAAAAATAAAAAAGTTATGGCTCTGTGAAGGCAGGGAGGGCAAAACGAAAACGCAAAAAACAAAAAAACCTCCGGGGGTGAAAGGGTTCATCAATAGTACAGTGTGTAATAGTGTTAGTGTAATAACACTATTTCTGGCCACTATATGACTTGTATCTGGCATTTTTTAGTTTTCCTATGTGCATTCTGAATGTCTAGTTTGCAATTCTCCCAGATATGGGGAATGGAAATTAGCTGCCAACCACTGCACACAGAAAGTAGAGGGGAATCTACTTACTAACCTTTTTATACTCACCCTGAAACAGCCGCAGGATCATGAAGGACATTACAGAGAAGTACTGACCTCTATGGTTGTGAATAGAGCACCTGGCCTGAGATATAAACTTCATATTTAGCTGTCCAGTCTCTGTGTGTGTGTCTCCATAACTTCCTGATCACCCCCCACCTCTCCATAGACTTAAACATCTGTAATATGATACTTCTGTGAAGCTGATCCATCCTGGTTGGGTTTAAGATATTTTTCAAAGTAAAAAGCAATTATCATGGAGGAGGGAAGAGGTAAACAACTGATAACATGAGAACTAGAATGAGAATAAGTGGGCATTCCACCTGCTATGGAGACCAGGAATGAATAGTGAACAGTGGAGCACGGAGCTGATGGCTCCCTACTTCACCATTGTATTTAACTGTCTCTGCACAGTTGAATACAATTCGCTGAAAATCTTTCTAGCACATGCGCTGTAGTTAAGAAGTGCAAGGGGAAGGCAATAAAAACTTCATCAAAGATGAGTGACACATTCATTGTGGATTTGATTGAAGTGGGCGGGAGGAAGTGGCTCCAATGTGACCGGGAAGCACATCACTGGCTCAATCAGAGAATATAATTTACAAAGTTGTTGCACACAGCAAGTAACAATGAAAACATTTTTATGGGACATTTGTCAGCAAAATAATAGGCAAGTTCACCAGGATTAAACAGACTTAAAGGACCTCTATCAGCAGATTTGTGGCTGACCAGTTGCATGTGCTCTTGGCAGCTTAAGGCATCTGTGTTGGTCCCGTGTTCATATGTGCCCACATTGCTGTGAAAAATGTTTTAATATGCAAAAGAGCCTCTAGGAGCAATAGCGACAATGCTCTCTCTGCAGCTGCCAGACCCTCTCCACTTTGTTTGACAGGGCCAAGCAGGTGTCATGATGTTTACACTGCCTGACCCTGTCAATCAAAGTGCAACACAGAAGCCTTCAGCTGCCAAGCGCTCATGCAACATGTCAGCCAGTTTCATAAGTACAAATCTGCTGACAGATTTCGGAATACCCTTTTAATGGGTGAAACCATGTAATGGCTCTCCCTACAAGTTTTCAGTAGTACAAGGCTAGAAGCGTAGTACTGCTCAGCAGCTGCCAGTAATGTTTTCACTTGGATGGTGTGTCTGTGGTACCAGAAACCACAATGGATCAACCTATTTCATAAAAAAAAAATTAGAAAAAATATTGCCCTCCTCATGGAATAAATAATTAGTAATCTCATTGAATGTTTGGGGCTAGAGAGAGAGTTACATTTGGTGAGAAGTTTAATTTAGAGCAAGTAGAGAAATCTCCCAAAAAGTTATTAGCTTGTCATGGACATTAAATTGCAAACCTGGAGGACATCTATTTCACTTAGCCAGCCTTTTTGTCAGTAGAATTGGAGCAATTTCAGCAAAATCCCCGGATGTTCTCAAGGTATCACCTCCATTAATGGCTTCATTTCACAGTGGTAGCACTTTTTCAATCTCAGGAAAAAGCTTCTTAAAGAGGACCTGCTACAATGAAATGCAGGGCAATCTGCAGGCAGTATGGTATACAGCAGGAGAAGATGAGCAGATTGATAGAAAGTTTTCTGGGAAATTATTGAATTAAACTTGTAATTTTACACATTTAAATCTCTGCTCTTTGCACTCAAGTTGGCCCACTCAGCTATTATCAGTCATTGATAGTATTCTCTGTGTGAGTGTGTATACATAGATAGCTGTCAGTCACTGATAGCTGTACATGGGAGAGGTGTTATCAGTGATTGATAGCATTCACTGTGTACGTGTGTATACAGTGCCTTGCGAAAGTATTCGGCCCCCTGGAACTTTTCAGCCTTTTGCCACATTTCAGGCTTCAAACAAAAAGATATAACATTTTACATTTTTGGTGAAGAATCAACAAGTGGGTCACAATTGTGAAGTGGAACGAAATTTATTGGATCATTTAAACTTTTTTTGTAATAATAAAACTGAAATGTTGGGCGTGCAAAATTATTCGGCCCATTTACTTTCAGTTCAGAAAACTCACTCCAGAAGTTCATTAAGGATCTCTGAATGATCCCATGTTGTCCTAAATGACTGATAAAGATAAATAGAATCCACCTGTGTGTAATCAAGTCTCCGTATAAATGCACCTGCTCTGTGATAGTCTCAGGGTTCTGCATCATGAAGACCAAAGAACACACCAGGCAGGTCCGTGATACTGTTGTGGAGAAGTTTAAAGCCGGATTTGGATACCAAAAGATTTCCCAAGCTTTAAACATCCCAAGGAGCACTGTGCAAGCGATCATATTGAAATAGAAGGAGTATCAGACCACTGCAAATCTACCAAGACCCGGCCTTCCCTCTAAACTTTCATCCCAAACAAGGAGAAGACTGATCAGAGATGCAGCCAAGAGGCCCATGATCACTCTGGATGAACTGCAGAGATCTACAGCTGAGGTGGGAGAGTCTGTCCATAGGACAACAATCAGTCCAACACTTCACAAATCTGGCCTTTATGGAGAAGTGGCAAGAAGAAAGCCATTTCTCAAAGATATCCATAAAAAGTCTCGTTTACAGTTTGCCACAAGCCACCTGGGAGACACACCAAACATGTGGAAGAAGGTGCTCTGGTCAGATGAAACCCTAATCAAACTATTTGGAAACAATGCAAAACGATATGTTTGGCGTAAAAGCAACACAGCTCATCACCCTGAACACACCATCCCCACTGTCAAACATGGTGGTGGCAGCATCATGGTTTGGGCCTGCTTTTCATCAGCAGGGACAGGGAAGATGGTTAAAATTAATGGGAAGATGGATGGAGCCAAATACAGGACCATTCTGGATGAAAACCTGTTGGAGTCTGCAAAAGACCTGAGACTAGGACGGAGATTTATCTTCCAACAAGACAATGATCCCAAACATAAAGCAAAATCTACAATGGAATGGTTCAAAAATAAACGTATCCAGGTCTTAGAATGGCCAAGTCAAAGTCCAGACCTGAATCCAATTGAGAATACATATGTGGAAAGAGATGAAAACTGCTGTTCACAAACGCTCTCCATCCAACCTCAAAGAGCTTGAGCTGTTTTGCAAGGAAGAATGGGCAAGAATTTCAGTCTCTAGATGTGCAAAACTGATAGAGACATACCCCAAGCCACTTTGAGCTGTAATCGCAGCAAAAGGTGGCACAACAAAGTATTAATGCAAGGGGGCCGAATAATTTTGCACACCCCACTTTTCAGTTTTATTATTACAAAAAAAGTTTAAATGATCCAATAAATTTCGTTCCACTTCACAATTGTGACCCACTTGTTGATTCTTCACCAAAAATTTAAAAAGTTATATCTTTTTGTTTGAAGCCGGAAATGTGGCAAAAGGTTGAAAAGTTCCAGTGGGCGAATACTTTCGCAAGGCACTGTACATAGATATCTGTCAGACACTGATAGCTGTACACAGGGGAGGTGTAATCAGTGACTGATAGCGTTCTCTGTGTAAGTGTGTATCCATAGATAGCTGTCAGTCACTGATAGCAGTACACGGGGAGTTGTCAGTAATTGATAGCACTGGTGCCTTGCAGCATTGTGGTACATCTGACCAAGGGCAACATCTGTATGTTCTCCCTGTGTTTGTGTGGGTTTCCTCCGGGTACTCCGGTTTCCTCCCACACTCCAAATACATAGTGATAGGAACTTAGATTGTGAGCCCCACTGGGGGCAGACTGATGCTAATGTCTGTAAAGAGCTGCGGAATATAGTAGCACTATATAAGTGTGTATACATAGATAGCTGTCAGTCACTGATAGCTGTACACAGGTGAGGTGACTGATAGCATTCATATATATGTATACAAAGATAGTTGTCAGTCACTGATAGGTGTACACGGGGGAGATGTTATCAGTGATTGATGGCATTCTCTGTGTAAGTGTGTATGTATAGAGAGATAGCTGTTAGTCACTGATAAGAAAGCCCCCATGCACAGTAGAACTCAGAAAATGCAGAGAATGCAGCGAAAATGCACTGGGATCTTAAAATATCTGCCAGTTTTATGTCAGTACTTTGGCTTGTTCCCTTCACAGTGGTGCTCCCAGCCACTGACTGTGCAAGGAACAGCAAAACGTGTTGTATTTTTGTTCCGACCGCCTCTCAGCAGGGGTTAATGTGCTGTGGCCGGATCCGCGGCCCGCCCCCATTACAGTGAATGGGGCCAGAGCGCAGTTCTGGCCCCACACGTGCACCTGCGGCAGCACGGATTCACCCTACCGGAACAGCCTGCCGGAGCCCTGCACAGAAAGTGTGAAAGTAGGCTTAAATGTATAAATTACAAGTTTTGCTGAATCTTTTCCTACATTGATCTGTATATCAATCTGCTCTGCTCCTCTTGTTCTATAACATGATGCCTGCAGAGTGCACTGCATTTCATGGTGGCAGGTTCTTTTTAATTATGTTTATTTGGATTGTACACAGTTTGCCTTCACATACAGCAGATTTTGTTGCAAAAATTTCTGTGACTGAAAATAAGTTTCATTGATCTGAATGGGGTTATTTTGGCAGCAAGCACATGGATTTCTGCAAGCCCCATTTGAATGAACGGAACTGGTTTTTACAAGCGTTTTTTATATTATATTTTACATTTGTTTTTATGGTGTTTATTAAAGCCTGAAACCATGACCATACTGACCCCCAAAATGCCATACACTAAAACTCTTTGCATGCAGTTTGGTTATTTCACTATAGACTATAAAGTAATATTTGCTGCAAAATATGAAAAAACACAAAACTCTGTTAAACATGCCAACATTGTGAAAAATGCTAAAAACACTGTGCTTGAATCCTGCCTTAGGCCTCTGTCACACGAACGTATTTTTTGCGGACTCCGATCCACATTTTTCACATGAAAAATGCGGACCCATTTATTTCTATGGGTCCGCAAAAAATGCGGACAGCACACCGTGTGATTTCGGCATCCGTATGCCCGTTCCGTAGGCCCGCAAAAAAAATAGAACATGTCCTATTCTTGTCCGTATTACAGACAAGAATAGTACTGTTCTTTAAGGGGCCAGCTCTTCTGTTCCGCAAAATACGGAATGCACACGGATGCCATCCGTTGTTTTTGCGGCTCCGCAATTTGCGGACCGCAAAACACAACGTTCGTGTGAAAGGAGATTGGCCGTTTTTTTTCCCCCTAGGGGATCGGCAGGGAGGAGCTCATAAATAACTGTGACTCTTCTGAGACATCCATGGGTCTTTACCAGCCCTTGACTGCGATGATTATAATGCAAGTTCGCGACAATCACTTACTGTTAGCAGTGGGAGACTACTGAAATCAGCATGTCTGTCGCTACTTTATACTGCCCTCAGTGAATTGACGACCTTTCCCTTTAAGAATACGATGTGCTGCAGTGTAAGGACTGTTTATGGGATTATGTAGGGATCTAGATCATAAGATTACAGTCATTTCAGATGCATCTGAATATGAAGGTTTAGCTGACTGATGCCCTTCCATTTCATCTCATTTTCACATTAAAATAGGTGCACTGGGATCTTAAAATATCTGCCAGTTTTATGTCAGTACTTTGGCTTGTTCCTTTCACAGTTGTGCTCCCAGCCACTGACTGTGCAATGAGCAGCAAAACACTTCCATTTAAGTGAATTAAACTGTATAGCATTTCCCTGCACAGCGAGTGGCTGGATGCTTCACCGTGCAGGGAAAATCTGTACAGGAACAGCAGCACACAACCAGGGCTGCTGCACCTTCATTCCAGGGGTCACTGGGGGTGATGGCGGTCAGACCATCAGGGATCACCAGGTAATAGAATATCCAAGCCACTTACTGTGACAGGAATACCCTGTTAATGTGTGTTTTTTGTTTTCTTTTTTTGCCAGTATGATGAATACGCAAACCAATGACATGGTACCTGGAAGTGAACTCTACTACTGACCACCTTGTTTCTGTGTTACATGCATTGCAAAGGGTAAAATTCGTGGTAAAACAAGTTTGCACACAACTGAGCATGTTAAATTTGAAAATCGGCTGACTGCTCTGACTTTTAATTGTGTGTAGAGTTTTGAAACTTTACTATGTATTTAACTATAAATTGCTGTGGGTATATAGTATGGAATCTGCATTGCAAATCCATAGCTATTCAGCCACATCAGCAACATGGTTTAAATCAACCTTCAAATACTAAATGCTGAGTGGCGTCTGAGATGTGTCTGCTACCACCAGGCAAATGGCGCTGAATGTTTCACTGACCACCCAGGACTGAACCATGAGTGCTTCCTTGATTTTAGAAAAAAAAATACAGTAGCTGCTATAATAATTTTGACCCCAGGGGGACCATTTTCCACAGCATATATTTTGATGGATTGTAATAAAGACTATTTATACTTCTTTGTAATTTTTGTGTGGTATTAATAATATACTTAGATTGGTTTAGCTATAATAATTAGTCACATTCCACTCCACAAATTTTTCAGATTCCTGGTTTCTATGCACATCTACCTCCACCAGGTTTGATTATTCTGCTCCATAGTATCTGAGCTGACCCGCAGATTCTGGATAGTGACTGATCAAATATTGCACGTTATTTATAGTGCTTTTTATGTTACTGAATATTAAAATAAAATTTAATACCATGTACATAAAATAGAATCTTTAGTTTGGGCTGTGAAAACCTCACTTTTCCTTCTATAGTCATTAAATAAAGTTCTTACAATATAGAACTTTTTGGGACAGTCTCATTGATACATCACAGACAAAATAAATCTTTCTCTCCTACCATCATGATTATACAGTTTGCATTTCATTAGATTTGTCTTCTATAATATAAGATTTATTTTCTATTAGACAACAGAATTATTTTTTTTTCTCCAGTGTTTTGTATTGTAACTTAAAGGGATTGTCCCATCTGGACATTTATGGCATATCCACAGGAATGTCTGATAGATACAGGTTCCACCTCTAAGACCCGCACCAACCATGAGAACTGGGCCCGTCTTGGTGTAGGTCCTAGAGTTGTGGAACCCAGGCTTATCAGGCATATCCTATGGAATAACTGTTTAATAACCTATTACTGCATTTGCTAGAATTATCTGTGTGCCATTAGTCATTCATTATGTTCCCCTGTGCCTGTTTGTCTGAGACTCAACTATTTCTTATTACTTCCAGTTTATGGTTGGTCAAACCACCAGGGTAACAGGCAGCTGCCGTTGCATAGAGAGACATGCAAAAGTTTGGGCACCCATGGTCAAAATTACTGTTACTGTGAAAAGTTAATCAAGTTAAAAAATGAAATGATCTCCAAAAGACATAAAGTTAGAGATTACAAGTTACCTTTGTATTTTAAGCAAAAGCATTTTATTATTTTAATCTTTTACATTTTCAAAATAACAAAAAAAGGAAATGTTTGGGCACCCTGCATGGTTAGTACCTAGTAGCACCCCTTTTGGCAAATATCACAGCTTGTAAATGCTTTTTGTAGCCAGCCAAGTCTTTCAATTTTTGTTTGAGGGATTTTCATCCTTTCTTCCTTCCAAATGTCTTCCCAGTTCTGTGAGATTCCGGGGCTGCCTAGCATGCACTGCTCTTTTGAGGTCTATCCACAGATTTTCAATGATGTTGAGAACATGGAACTGTGAAGGACATGGTAAAACCTACAGCTTGTGCCTTTTGAGGTTGTCTGTTGTGGATTTGAGGTGTGTTTGGGATCATTATCCATTTGTAGAAGCCATCCTTTTTTCAACTTCAGCTTTTTTTTTACAGTTGGTGGTATGTTTGCTTCCAAAATTTGCTGGAATTTCATTGAATCCATTCTTTCATCTACCAATGAAATGTTTCCTGTGCCATTGGCTGCAACACAACCCCAAAGCATTATTGATCCACTCCCATGCTTAATGGTTGGAGAGGTGATCTTTTCATGAAATTCTGTGGCCTTTTTTCTCCAAACATACCTTTGCTCATTGTGGTTAAAGAGTTCTATTTTAAACTCATCGGTCCACAGGACTTGTTTCGAAAATGTTCTTTTGCAAACTCTGAATTTTGTGATCAGGACGCAGAAAAGGTTTTCTTCTGATGACTGATGAATATGGCCATACTTCTGCAGTTGTCGCTGAACAGTAGACCAAGGTACCACAACTCCAGAGTCTGCTAAATCTTCTTTTACAGACAAGCGAGGAATCTTATTTGCCTTTCTAGCAATTCTACGAGCAGCAGTCTCTGAAATTTTTCTTGGTCTTCCAGACCTTCTCTTGACCTTCACTGTTCATGTTCCTTCTTAATTATATTTCGGAAATGGCAACCTGAAAACGCTTTGCTATCCTCTTATAGACTTCTACTGCTTTGTGGGCCTCAACGATTTTCAGAGTGTTAGGTAGTTGTTAGGAAGAATCAATGGCTGCTGTTTTTTGGGACAAAGTTGGAGGAGTCTGGTTATTTATAAAGCTTTTAAATGTGCATAATTTGGCCTTTCCTAACAATGATTGTGAACCAGCCTGAACCCTAACAAGCTATTTAAGGTCTGAGTGCTCATATCTCCTTGGGTTCCCATACTTTTGCAAGGTACTCCTTTCCTTTTTTCACTCTAAAATTTTACAAAGCCAAAATAATATACTCATAGGGGGTCATTTATTATCCAGAATACTCCAGATAGATCTGTGAATTTTCCCCACTCACGCCAGGTCGGAAAAACTGGATGTGGCGTGGACGGTAAAGGGAATGTCCCCCAGGCCTGTCTCATTCATAATTTTCATCATGGTGTGCTTCAGACTGGGAAAAGTATAGTAAAAATAGAAAATTGATTAATATATAGAGATTTATTAGGGCATTAAGGACAACATATTAAAAGTTTATATAAAGATTTAGTTACTCTTTAAAGGGGTATTCTCATCTTAGACAATGGGGCATATCGCTAGGATATGCCCCCATTGTCTTATAGGTGCGGGTCCCACCGCTGGGACCCACACCTATATCCAGAACGGAGCGGGGAGCGCTGCGCCTGGAGGACCCCGGGTTTCCGGGGGTCCGGCCACCGCCAGGCGCAGCTCCCCGCTGCGCTCATAGAAATGAATGGGAGCGCAGCGCGCAAGCACGGCCACCGCTCCCATTCATTTCTATGGAGCCGATGGAAGCCGATTTTCGGAGGCCCCATAGAAATGAATGGAGGGCGGCTGCGCATGCGCAGTGCGCTCTCATTCAGTTTGGGGGCTCCGTTCTGGATATAGGTGCGGGTCCCAGTGGTGGGACCCGCACCTATAAGACAATGGGGGCATATCCTAGCGATATGCCCCCATTGTCTAAAATGAGAATAACCCTTCAACTGTTCACAGTAACAGTAATTTTGACCAGGGGTGCCCAAACTTTTGCATGCCACTGTATAAGCCAATTACACATTCAGTTCAGGAAACACACTCTATGTGATGGCTGTATTTCCTAGACTGAACACTTCTCCTCTGACATGTATTCACAGTTTCATAACGTTTTATTATGCTGTGTGCTTCTGCCTGAATGTAGGTCTACTGAACTGTGCTGACATAATGCAGTGAGTATAGTTTCATAAGTTAGACAGGAACACACAGCTTTATAAATCGTTGTGATGCTGTGAGTTCACGTCAAAGGAGCAGTTCGGGAAATACAGCTGTCACAAGAAGCCTTTTTCCTGGACTGAATACAATGTGAAATTGGTCACAGGGTACTAGTACTTGTACTAGTGATTTCTGTGGATGATGGAAGGGATGTGCAAACTGAACAGAGCCCCATTTTCGGTTTTACTATGGAGCTCCACTGTCATCCTGCTATGTGCATTATTCCTTTTCTGTGGCGTTACTTTTTGCATTATCCCTGTACTGCGACATTATGTTTTTCTCTATGCTCTGATCCTGCCCTGTACATCTTGACTTTTCTTGTGTGCATTACTTATGTGCTGATATATTTTCCTGTACTTTGACTACACTGTTTGTATAATTCTTGTGCTATAATGTCACTGAGTAGAAATGTGACAACAGTATACATTATCCCTGTGCTGTGACATCACTGTGCACGTTATATCTACGCTGTAAATTCACTCATTATATATATATATATACATATACTCAGTGCATTATCCCACTATCGTGACATCACTGTGTGTACTATTTGTGTCCTGTGACATCATTGTGTGCTCTATTCGTTTACAGTGACGTCACTGTGCTACAGCCTTGCAACTCCTGAGGCGAGTCTAGAAGAAGAAGCTTTGGGTGCAAAGTGTATGTCGGGGTGTCCGGTGCTCCACTTTGGTTGGTATATTGTCTTTTATCATCTCAATTGCATACTGTTACCTATTTGTTGCAGGCCCCAGAATTAGCCCAGAGACCTTATTTTTGGTATGGCTGTGGAAATAGCTGGCAGAGTACCCTATGTGCTATAATATTATTAGTACATTAGTATCACTGTGTTATATTAGGTATGTCTCTCTTATATGTTCTTTTAAATGTATTTTATTTATCAGATAATGTCATAATACATTTCTTAATTGTTGGTCTAGTGCATTATTTGTGGGTTTTCAGTATTTAGAGATATGCCGAATGGACCATAGGAATTAACAGAAATGAGATGTTCATTGGTGTCTGTGGGAGAGTTTTCTAGACCTGTGCAAAGGTCACTGTGCAGGGAGTGGGAGTATATACACTGTGACCATCAACTATTGTGAATGGCAGATCCTGTGATATCTATAAGTAATATCTGCCATTCTAATCCTGCCTGTTATAATACTGAGATGACTGCTGACAAGTGATCTATACAGAACAGACAGTGTCAGGGTATGTATTATTAGATTTAGTAACCAGTGTGAAAACTGCAGGATTTGCATTTCCTGGAATATAGAGATATGGAGAATTAAAAAAAACACCAAAAATGCTTAAAAAATACATTAACATAAAAGCATGGTTTTACGAGTATGAAAATAGTGTGAGAGCCTCTATAGGCGGATTTACAATATAAATTCCACCAGAATTCTGGCACAGTTGCACATTACTCTTGGACATTTTTACACTTTTTGTGACTTGTCTGTCAAGATATTGGGACTTTGTGAAAAGTTGGTGGGGATTTGTGGAAAGTGGCAATAATATGGTGTCATGCACCAACATTTTGGAGCATTTTTTGAAGTAAACTATTAAGTAGGTGGGGAAAAGTAAGACTCGGCAGTCTAAAGGTGTGCCAGATATATCATCCAGCATCAGTCAGTGTGATAAATCTGGCTCAGTTTGACTATATAAGTTTACACTTAGAGCCTTTTAGTTGAGAACCTAAGCTCTAAACAAAGCTTAGAGCTGCTACTTTACATTTTCTAAGGTACAGTGTATGGATAGATCTAATTCTCAAAATCTTTCTTGCTGCCAGTGATTATCATACAATACTTTTCACCAATCATACCCCAAATACGCATTTGTGTTTATCCTGTGACTGGCTAAAATAAACTTTTGGCTGTGGATTCCTTCAAGCATAATGTACCACTGGCAGCATTACTGCTTCTCTTTATTAATGATGAGCAGGACAACCTAGCCAGGCAAACTATAGCAGAGTCAAGAAGTCTTTGCCCATGCCACTGGGCAGCACTTTTGTCCCTAATGGTGGATTAATTTGGAACTGTTATCGGGTCTATTATCAGGAACATACGTTCATATGAAGCCCATTCCCAATAATTGTCCCCATATAAGGTGTCCCTGATTATGAATTATTATTACTTATAATAATCGTTGATACAGCACATGACAACGAATCTGTATGAGGACGATTGACAGCAATGGCCATTTCTAGCCCCATACACTGGATGTGATTGCTGCATGCAATGCAGCTCTTACCTTCACTGACAAACGGGCCATTATTGGGAAGCAATGGTTCCTTCCCGATCACTGCCTGCTCAGTCAGTTTCCCTGAATGTTCACTTGCTTGGTAATCAATGCATGTATCACATCTATATAGGTTACAGTATTTGGGTGCCCAATTTCAAAATGCCCCATCCACTGGAGTATATAGAGAGCTATGCTATACAGTTGATCCTAGAGGAACATATAGAAATTTAATAACCCACTTGTGATAAAACACCAAAGTTTGTCATACATGTCCTAGAATTTTTATTAGACATCCATCATCCAATGTTTAAAATAGCAAAGTATAGAGTCTCCCTCTTTACAAGAAAAAACCATAGAAGATATGGCAAACAGTTGAGCAGGTAAGCTTTAAATTGTTCTTCAAGACAAAGCAACTTATAGGTGACACCATTATTGTTAAAATACTACATCTTTACTACTGTTTCACAATGCTTGTCAGGACTCTCCCTGGATATACATTAGACAAATGGCTGTTAAAGTGAATACGTTCTTTATTCATATTCTGACCTCCACCCAAAAACAATGCCTTAAAGCCTCCTTAGAAGGTAACACTTTCCTTTAATACAGATAGTTGCTTTTTAAGAATGGAACAATGTTGGGTATAATATACACTTTCTGTGCGTTCATAAGTTACAGTCGATGGATGCATTAGCTGCATGAGTCCATGTTAAGGTCAAGGATGTGGATATGGAGTCAAGGGGCAATCTTAATAATGTGTTCACATTTTTCTACTTAATTAAAATAGTTTGCCTGAAGTCCGTCTGTACATAAGGAAATACCTTATTGTTCATCTGTTCTACTACTATTCCTGAACTTTACTACCATGACTGTTATGTTATCAGGACATCCTCTGTAGAAGGACTGTAACACAATGCTTTTGGCTCCAAAGTGAGGTTCATCCAGGCGTTCTTTAATGAAACGGACAGCTTCTTCATTGCTGAAGGCATCCCATAGCCCATCAGAGGCCAAGATCATGAATTCTGGCTGCAGCTTGTCGAGGTCAAAGCTCAAGATATCAGGGTCTGATATGATGACGTTCAGATTTTTCAAGGGATAATCTCCTAATGAACGGGACATTGCCAAAATTCCTTGAACTCTCCAAGACCCATTGAAACTGATGAAACCACCTGGAAAGCAAAAAGAATGAGACTGTTATTCACTGATAGCAAAACAATAGCAAGTACATTCCAGTATGAGTGAAGTAACTCCTAATGTCGTATAGGTATGTGCTAGGAGGGCTTTCACCTGAATACAGTAATGAACTATGTTCTAATATACTCACTACTGGAACAAAATATTGAAGGCAATCCTGCCATCACCGTTACCTAACTTACTTAACCTGTTGCCGATGAGCCCATGTTAATTAACGGGCTGCAGCGCTGGTCCTTGCGCCTGCAACCCGTTAATTAACGTGGGCTGATAACAGCGCTGCTGCCGATACTCACCGCTGCTTCCGCGCTCATCGCCGGCTGCTAATAGCAGCACCGGCACTGTAGGCAGTCATGGGACCGGATTGGTACAGGTCCCGATGAAGTGATCACAATGATTAACAAATCATGGTGATCACATGAAAGTTTGTTGTAGAAACAAAGTTTCCCGCTGCCTGAAACTTTTTTTTCTATTCCTCTCTGTCAGATCGTTCTTCCGCAGAGAGGAAGAGAGATCAAAGCTTCAGGCAGCGTCAGTGCTTCTGTCACACAGTGACAGAAGTGTGAAAATTTCATAAATCTCATCACAAAAATCATTAACCCCTTCACCTCCCCATAGCTAGTTTAGTCATAAAAATCATTAACCCCCTTCACCTCCCCATAGTTTAGTCATAAAAATCATTAACCCCTTCCCCTCCCCTTAGATAGTTTAGTCATAAAAATCATTAACCCCTTCAGTTCAGATAGGGTTCATTGGATTCATTTCAATAAATCAATCCATTTCATCAATAAATCAATCCATTTCATCCATAAAAAAATCTTTATTTATAAAGCGCCATCAAATTCCGTAGCGCTGTACAAACCATTAATTTATCTATTGTATATAGATCATTAAAATCCCATAGATCTATATACATACACTTTAATTGATTCTATCACTTCAGTGTCAGCGCTGATCAACACTTAGTTATCGGCGCCGCTCTTCAGTTGTGGTCATTTTATTGATCATATGTTCCACACTTCTGTTCATTAGAGATATTAATTTTTCTTGCTTGTAGTTACATTTGATATTTCATTTAAAAAGTGGGTTTTGGAAATTTTGTGAAAAATTTCAAGATTTGCTTCTAAATTTCTAAGCCTTCTAACGTCCCCAAAAAATAAAATGTAATTTTCAAAATGATCCAAACCTGAAGTAGACACATAGGGAATGTAAAGTAATAACTATTTTTGGAGGCATTACTATGTATTTTAAAAGTAGAGAAATTGACATTTGGAAATTTGCAAATTTTTCTACATTTTTGGTAAATTTGGTATTTATTTATAAATAAGAATGAAATATTTTGACTCAAATTTGCCACTGGCATGAAGTACAATAAGTGACGAGAAAACAATCTCAGAATGGCCTGGATAAGTAAAAGCGTTCTAAAGTTATCACCACATAAAGTGAGACATGTCAGATTTGCTAAAAATGGCCTGGTCCTTAAGGCCAAAACAATCTGCAGCGTCAAGGGGCTCTATCACCTGGATCAGTGCTACCCTACCAGGCATATAGCCTGGTAGGGTTGATGATGCTGACAAAAACAATACCTTTCTTTCTGCTGTTGGTGGTCCGATGGTGGAGAAAAATGAACTTTTAAAAATATGCAAATGAAGTATTCGAGCACCAGGAGGCGGCCTTAGGCCGTTCGAGCAGTGCTCCAAAGACAACCCTAGTGCTCCATAATGACATCCCTCTGCTGTAGTGCATGCCGCCTGCCTATAGATTGACAGCACTAGACCCTCTGTTCTAGTGCACATCTTCGGCTTCATTCCGACTTGTGAAAATGCATAATGCGCATGCTCCGTCACAGCATGGGTGTGCAGGTGCTGGAACTCAGTGCGAGACCAAAAGGTCTATCGCTGTCAATCTAAAGGCAGGGGGCGTGAACTACAGCAAAAGGCCATCATTATGTAGCACCAGGGGCGTCGCAGGAGCGGTGCTCAAACCGCATAAGCCCACCTCCTTATGCGGTGCTCGAATACTTCAGTTGCATATTTTTAAAGTTAATTTTTCTCTACCACCGACAGCAGAAAGAAAGGTATCGTTTTTGTCAGTGTCATCAACCCTACCAGCCTATATGTCTGGTAAGGTAGCGTTGATCCGGATGACAGAGCCTCTTTAACAGATAAAAGTTCATACATGTGATAAAGCTGTAAGCTTAGCACTTGTCTAACTCTCTCCTGACTACACTATACAGACAGATGCATGCTCGTCTCAGTTGTTAAAGGGGTTGACTACTTTCTTTTTACTGTTGACCAATGTGTTTGTAAGATGATTATATGGTACTTATTAATATAAATTTGTTGAAATTATGTGCCATTTTTTATATTTCATAAGATATGTCCCATTGTTTGTCAGGTCTTTTGTGCTATCCACACAGATGTCTTGTCCATAAAATGGCTGCCTATGAACGGTCATGTGACCGGGCAAAATGTCTTCATGTGATGTCTCCTCTGTTCAAATACACCATACCTGTCCTCTGCTCTTGAAATAGTGGGAGTTTAATGAAGGTATAGTGTGTTTGAATAAAGAAAACACCACATGGAGGTGATTTGGCTCGTCACATGACCTTCCATCAGTATGTCATAGTTTTATTCCGTCCGCCTCTCGGCATGTTTGCTGTGCTGCGGCCAGAACTCCAGTCCGCCCCCATTATAGCGAATGGGGTTGGAGTGGAGTTCCGGCAGCAAGTGTGCACTAGCGGCAGCATGGATCCCTGCCACTTATGTGAAAGTAGGCTTAAAAAAGCTTGTGATTGATGCCACACAGTAGCCTCCGTCACCAATGAGGTCTATTGTAAAAAAAAAAAACATTCTACACAGTACTACAATTTACCCTCTGTATAGGAACACACAGTCTACTGCATTATTCTATATACAACTGAAAAAAAAATTAAGCTTAACTGAGGCCAAAAGGGCACTGTCGGTTGAATGGGGGCCTACAGATATGTTTAAGGGCTAGCAACACCTTCAGGGGAAATTCTTTTTTAACTCGCCTTTATTAATAAACTTCACAGTGAATCCATCAGAGAACACTCTGACAGCTCCATCTGAGTCCCTTATCTGTACGTTCCTGACAGCTCATAAACATTCATTTTAACTAATTTCTTAGCAGTTTGATAAGAATTTAGCTTAAGCGAGTGTATATGAGCCATCAGGAGCTCAGTGATAAAGAGAAAGCTGTCACAACTGATCTGTGATGAATTCACTGAGAAGGGGGAAGCAGTAGTCTGCGGATATGCTGAAAGTGAAAGCTGTAGAGGAAAAACTGTTGAAGAATGTTAATAAAGATCAACTGAAATGGCAATTTGCATATACTCCAGAATGTTATAAAGAGTGATCAGCTTAACAGCAATTACTTGCAAAGTCAATATTTGCCTAGAAAATGAACTTTATCCCCCAAAACACATTTCAACATCACTGCAGCCCTGCCTTAAAAGGACCAGCTAACATCGTTTCAGTGATTGCTCCATTAACACAGGTGTGGGTGTTGATGAGGACAGGGCTGGAGATCAATCTGTCATGATTAAGTAAGAATGACACCACTGGACACTTTAAAAGGAGGCTGGTGCTTGGCATCATTGTTTCTCTTCTGTTAACCATGGTTATCTCTAAAGAAACACGTGCAGTCATCATTGCACTGCACAAAAATGGCCTAACAGGGAAGAGTATCGCAGCTAGAAAGATTGCACCTCAGTCAACAATCTATCGCATCATCAAGAACTTCAAGGAGAGAGGTTCCATTGTTGCCAAAAAGGCTCCAGGGCGCCCAAGAAAGACCAGCAAGCGCCAGGACCGTCTCTTAAAAGTGTTTCAGCTGCGGGATCGGGCTACCAGCAGTGCAGAGCTTGCTCAGGAATGGCAGCAGGCAGGTGTGGGGCGGAGACTCTTGGAGCAAGGCCTGGTCTCAAGGAGGGAAGCAAAGAAGCCACTTCTCTCCAGAAAAAAACATCAGGGACAGACTGATATTCTGCAAAAGGTACAGGGAGTGGACTGCTGAGGACTGGGGTAAAGTCATTTTCTCTGATGAATCCCCTTTTCGATTGTTTGGGACATCTGGAAAACAGCTTATTCGGAGAAGACGAGGTGAGCGCTACCACCAGTCTTGTCTCATGCCAACTGTAAAGCATCCTGAAACCATTCATGTGTGGGGTTGCTTCTCAGCCAAGGGAATCGGCTCTCTCACAGTCTTGCCTAAAAACACAGCCATGAATAAAGAATGGTACCAGAATGTCCTCCGAGAGCAACTTCTCCCAACCGTCCAAGAGCAGTTTGGCGATCAACAATGCCTTTTCCAGCATGATGGAGCACCTTGCCATAAAGCAAAGGTGATAACTAAATGGCTCAGGGAACAAAACATAGAGATTTTGGGTCCATGGCCTGGAAACTCCCCAGATCTTAATCCCATTGAGAACTTGTGGTCAATCATCAAGAGACGGGTGGACAAACAAAAACCTACAAATTCTGACAAAATGCAAGCATTGATTGTGCAAGAATGGACTGCTATCAGTCAGGATTTGGTCCAGAAGTTGATTAAGAGCATGCCAGGGAGAATTGCAGAGGTCCTGAAGAAGAAGGGTCAACTATTGACTTGCTGCATTAACTCATTCTAACTGTCAATATAAGCTTTTGTTACTCATAATATGATTGCAATTATATTTCTGTATGTGATAAAAACATCTGACAAACACACATAAAAACCAGAGGGCAGCAGATCATGTGAAAATATAATATTTGTGTCATTCTCAAAACTTTTGGCCATGACTGTACATGCAGCTTCAAAAATCCAACTTTTTTGTTTGATTTATATTATATATAATAATATTATTATATTTATATTATAATTTATAATAATTCTTGTGTCTTTTTCAGTAATACATGGGACTATTTTTATGCCATTTTTATTAGTTTTTTCAATACCTGAACAAATGTGAAAACAGGAAAAATATATCTTTCCCACGTTTTAAATATTTTTAATAGCACAAAGTGCAACTAATATATGTTTTTAAATTGTGTTGCCTTTCTGTTGGAGTTGTTTTCATAGAGGGATACATAGTTTATGAAGGATAGTGGTGGCTTTCCTTTTTTAATTATTATTTTTCATCTTGTTTTGTTTTTATTTTTCACTTTGTGCCCCTCATAAAGCCATACAAGACCTTTTGGGGGACATTTTAAGAGGAACTGTCACCAAAAAATGCAGTGGAATCTGAAAGCACCATGTTGTAGAGCAGAAGAAGCCGAGCAGAGTGATATATATTTTTATGGGAAAAGATTCAGTAATTTTTTTACATTTTTACATTTAAATCTGCAGCCCAGGGAGGAGGTGTTATCAGTGATTGACAGCTGACATGTGCTCACATTCACTACTCCATAGATCCATGGATCATCCTACTTTCTAGCATAAGAAGAATTTGGCCCAACCCTGTGTATCCTCAGTCTCAATACCTAAAGCCTGGGTCATGATTTGATAGATTTTCATTATTTTTACTCCCACTGAAAGAATACCTTATACATACAAGTTATTACAAATGAATGTCACCTATGCATTGTGTTCCAGAAATTCATTAGTAGGCGCAGATCTGGCAATAATCTCAAATAAACAACTATCAAAAAATACTTCTATGTCTATGATTATTTAACATGCCCTAAGGTCTGCTTAGCAGTTAGACTGAGCTGTGGCTAAATGTTATGCTGATCACAGCACATACCGGGAGAGAAATCTTTGTGATGCCTCCTAATTCTCCGGGGAATAATCACAGGGAATAAATGAGAACATCACGTACACTCGACATCGTTGTGTGCAGGCTGCTTTTCTAAAAGTTGGTTTTCAGGTAATTACCAAATGCATGTGAGGTTTGCAGAATTAATCAGATATCAGGATTGTTTTCTCAGTTATTAGTTCTTTGAGCAATGAGTACATTTTATGTGCTCTCATTTATTGCAAGCCTCCCATAAAGCTGCAGGACCTGAGGACAATGAAGAGGCTGAGGATTATCTATAAAGTTGTATTCACATAGGAATGACGTGTTATCTCTGTCTTTGTCTCTGAATTTGCTATTTCAAAATGTGTTTATTCAGAATGCTCACGTCTCTTCTTCAGTCACGGTATCATTTGTACGTTTTAAGTTTTTTTTTATCTTGATTAAGCGATGATATATGTGGGCAGCACGGTGGCAGTACCTTGTGGGGGGTGGCACCAGATATCAGGAAAAAAAAAATTACACCCTCTCCCCTGCCTCCCACCAACCTGGCACATCTTTCATTGGAGGGGAGACTGGGAACCCCCTGTGGTATGGCATATAATCTCATATTTTATTATGGGTTCTGGTTTTTCAGATAAATAACACCAGTGTACTAAAATCTAGCGTGAAGATGACCCCAACCCATCAGAGTCATCATCAATGCATCCAACTGTATCCTGTCCTACCAGCACACAGTTGGGTTGTCTCAACATTCGGATGCTGCTCCCATTTTCAGCAGTGAAACCAATGACTGTAATTACGGTTTAGCGGTGGCACAAAATTAGGGGTGGTGTAATGAATGTGGCAGCATCCTGTGCGCTGGTCCTCAGAGATTGGAACGCAGAGGCAGAGACATAGCTGATTTGTGTAGATAGTGCAGTACTTATACTCAGGGGTGCACTACCAATGAGGCCAGGTGAGGCGATCGCCTCAGGCAGCCTTAGGTAGGGGCAAGAAGGGGGCAGCGGAAGGGCCATGGGCAATGAGCACTTTCGTTGTGGCAAAGGGGTTAGGTTAAGAAATTGGCATTTGGGGTGGGGGGTGCCATTTCAGTTTTTGCCTCAGGCAGCAGAAAGGCTAGATGCACCCCTGCTTATACTGTCCTTGTTTTGATGTTCTTCTCATGGGTCTTATGACAGGTTTGAAAGGCCCAAGGAGCAGCCGATCATCAGGAAGGAAATGTTCCTTCCTTACAACTGGCTGCTAGTTCAGTGGGGGTGAAGTGCTGCATTTTCATGTCCTCATACAGCAGCATTGTTTCGGGGCAGCAGATCACTGTTTAGACGGCACAATCTACTGCCCAGAAACAATTATTATTTACTTGCCTGCACAAATGACTGTTTCACCCGATGAACAAATGTTTCGCTCATTCATCGGGTGATCGCGCTCTCCTTTACATGGGCAAATTGTCCGGAACGAGTGTTCGTAGGAACGTTCGCCCCCGATAATATGTCTGGCAATCCAATCGCCATTGGATTTTATGTTGAAAAATACCCCCTCATAGGGGGCAGCATATATAGTACACAGCTGATCTGTTTACACCGCAGTTCCCTGTTTTATCAATACTCCATTACTGTTACCCTCCTCTCCGTTTATTAACAACTCTATTTTAGCATTTTTGCATTACCATTCCATAGAGCCATAACTTTTTTATTTTTCTTTTGATGTAGCCATATAAAGACTTGTTTTTGCAGGACGTGATAACTGTGTTCTGCGGGTTACACAATACTAGCACATTTCCTAGAAAAAATTGCTTTTAGGTTCCCACATATCAATAGCCATTACGGTTTTATTTTTCAGTGGGCTTATTTTCCGCAGAACATGTCATATTTTTTAATACAACCATATTAGAGTATATATAAATTATTGATTTACTTTTATCATTTTCTTGGGGGGCAGGGGAGGTGATAACAAAGCAATTCTGGTGTTCTTTTTCATGTTTTTTAATATCGTTCATCATATGGTTTAACTAATGTGGTAACTTTATTATATGGGTTGCTGCTATTGCAGAAATGTCACGCGTGTCATTTTCTTTAACACTTTTGCAATATAAAACCACTTTTTATGGAAAACTATTTTCACTTTAATGGAATACAGATATCTCTCCAAACCAATATTGTTTTTTTATTTACAATTTGCTCCTTTTTACTGATATACTAATGCATAAGGCTCCTTTCACATCAGATCATCAGGCTACATTTGACACATGGCAGGGAAATAGGACTCTGTACACCAAAAATATAAAATGTACAGTATACTTTTTTCTGTTTTTGCAATGATGGACTGCACATAAAGCGCAACAGACTACATTCTCCAATACAGTCACTTCTGTATGTCTTTTTTATGTTTTCAGTAGAGAGCAGTCTATCTGATCTGTAGGTGTCCATGGACCCATTCAGTGATGGCCAGAACAAAACCAAAGACAGCATTCCTGGTGGACTTGCAAGCCCCAGATACCGAACTGGAATCCTTCACAGCCCTTCTAACTTCATTACAGGACTTTTCCCTTAAGGCTTAATTAATGTTAAATATACGTATATTGATGTAAAAAAGCAGCATTGAGTGTGACACCACTTAACTAATTTATAATGGTGAATAACAAAAAAGAGGGACTGTACAAGGAATTGTATAGGATTAGAAAAAAGGGTTTGCTATGTATATAACTGTTGTTCATGGATTGTGACCAGTATTACAGCTTAAAGGGGTTATCCAACCCCTACAATGCCCCCCAAAATGACCAGGAACCTCATACAGGTTATACTTACCCTGCTCCCTGGCACCCACGTCGCCCCTGATCCCTGCACGACTGCTGCATTTCCCCGTTGCACGGATCAAAACATCTGATAACGGGGGGAACGGGGGTGTGGAACAGGGACAAGCCTTCCTAGCATTGCGGGTGATGCCCCCTTGGTGGTCGTGCAGGCATCAGGAGCGAAGCGGGTGCCGGGGACTGGGGTAAGTATAACCTGTATGAGTTGCCTGGGCATTTTGGGGGGCATTATAGGGGTTGGATAATCCCTTTAACTCCATTCAAGTGAACAGAGCTGAACTGCAATATCACACACAAGCTGTGGTCAAAAGTAATTTTTACCCCAGTTTCTTAACCATACTGATGAGGCAGGGCTGTGAAGTCAGAGTTTTGGAGTCGAAGTTGAAGCTAGTTTTGGGTGGAGTCGGATTCGGTAGAAATGTACTAAATGTACTATCATGTAATTAAAGGGGCTTTCCGGGAGTTAACTACTAATGACCTATCCTATCAGTTGTTTGAGAAGGTACCGGCGCTCCTGTGAGTGCCGAAGTCTTCTCTCAGATCACCAAGCACAGCGCAGTACATTGTACAGTGGCTGTGCTTGGTATTAAGCTCAGCCCCATTCACTCTGGCCAGCTCCTGTGTGCCCATCTTCTGGTGTGCAGCTTGTTTAATTCGTTCCCGGTATGGGCATGATCATCCGCTCTGCTACAGCAAATAACTGGCTTTAGCAGTGGTATCGTGTCATTGGCTGCAGCAGAGCAGATGATTATGCCCTTGCTGGAGAGGAAGTCAACAAGCTACCGACCGGAAGATAGACAGAACGCAAGACCAGAATGCAAGACTAGAGCGGCGGGGAGTAGATACAGTAGTATAATTTTTTCCAAAGCAGAGGCAGGCTGCAGGCAACAGTGAAAAGTTATTTAACCCTTTTATGGCAGCACTGAATATAGTAGCTGCACTTTTCTTTTATTGCCATTTAGACTTGCACATGATTCTCTGAACATGTAAGAAAAAGTCTGATGTCACTACAGTAAATTTGTTACTACTAAATTATTGGCCATTTATGAAGGAGTCAGAGTTGGAGTGTGATAAAATGTAGGAATCAGAACTTTAGCCACCGACTCCACAGCCCTGAACATAGGTCGAGTTTTTTTTTCAAAATTGGAATATACATAAAGAACTGTCTGACATATATTAGGGTGCTAATGTTAAGCTAGCCATAGTGATGAGAATTTTTGGGGGTGAATCCCACCAAAAGACTGCTTGATTGGAAAGGAAAAGAAATAAGACAGGTTGGAGTTTTACCGGTCCCATCCTTTGTTTCCTCTGAGATAAGCTTCATCATTTATTACATCCATTCTAATAATGGTCTGGATACTAAAATCCAAATCCAGATTCTACCTGTTGTGCACTGACTGTTGTGTGAGTGAATAGTACGGTTAAAGCTTGTAATGTGTATTCATGCGGGCAGGATCTTACCGGCTCTCTTAATTCTCTTTCTTTCCTTTAGCTGATATGGTTTGTGATCATGCGATAACGGAATAGCGTTTCCATCCTTGTCACACAAGACTCCGCGTGAGTCCCCAACATTTGCCACAGTGAGTTCTTTGTCAGATAACAAAGCAATTAAACATGTGGTACCTGCAAAGAGAAAACAGAGATGTGCTGAGTCTTTTGTAGTCAGAGACATAGGATCTTCCTGATAACATACACTGAGCTCTACCGACAGTTTAACTAATTCTCCTACTAGTAACCAAACAAAAGGCAGACAGCACGGGCTGATCAATTTACAAAATCTGTCTTCTGCAGCCTTTTATTTCATTCCACTTTTCTGGATGACCCCTGCCTACTCTTACCCATGATTATAAACTAAGGCAGGAGCTTCATGGTCACTTGAACCACATAGTACCTGACGGCAAAGTCTAGTGCAACTATGTGACTACTTAAGCCAATCCCTTTTTTTAAATCTGCGGTGTGGTGGTATAGTCTCATTTCATTTCACTTTAAGCAATATAAAACCATAGCCATATAAACTATTCAAACAAAAAGTCTCAGTGTCCACAGAAACCAATCACATAAAAAAATTTCACTTTTCAACAGTTTTTTATACGCATCAGATCCATTTTGTTTCAACAGAATACTTTTGTAGTCTTATCAGCATACATTAAGCGGTTTAATTTGGTAATTACAGGGGAAGGGTCCCTGAACTTTCACAAAATGTTTGATATGTTAAAGGTTTTGATCAGTGGGGGTCTGAGTGCTGTTACCCTCACCCACTGTTAGAACTCGAACTTACTGAAGCTTGCACTTACCTTCCACTCATGTTGCCAACTGAGCATGAATCACACCCCACCATAGTCCAAACACCCAAAATTTGCTGCCACCATCTATTGCACTCAAATGAATTAAAAAAATTAATCAGGGACCACACTGCTCACAGGCAGACACACAACCACGCTTATGCACTTAAAACGAAGGTAACCGGGCTCGTTCAGCTTTCATTTAGGATCCATGCACACTAACATATATTTGCGGGCCCGCATTACTGCGTACCCGCAAATATACGGGGGCCGCCCGGTGTGTGTTCAGCAGCGCTCGGAACACACGCCGTGCGGCCCCATTGAAAATGCCTATACTTGTCCGTGTGCACGGACAAGTATAGGACATGCTTCAAAAGAGCCGCAGCACGGAGAGGTGAATGGGGCCGCATCTATTCCCGCAATTAGATACGGCCCCATTCATACGGTCGTGTGAATGGGGCCTTATGGACAGGTACAGAACTTAGTTACAAAAATTAAAAGAAATAACAGACATACATACAGGCGAGCAAAACAGTTACAAAAAAAAAAAAAAAGAATTAAAACAGAAAGGTTCTTATACTTAGAAAATGGCTTGGTAAAAGTCCATTTTCTGGTTCCAGGGATAGGGGGAATGCAAGACACACCTAAATCCTTCATTTTTATCCCAATTCAGCAGAGGATGAATCTGAGAGGGGGTTTCCCTCCCATTCATGGCCAAGCCTTCTGTCACTCAGCTGGTAGATATGAAATATCATTAAAGTACGTCTTCTCGTCTGCTCTGACGTACATACGGGTGCCAACATGTTTTCATAATGAATGTTTCATCATGCTGACCACTTTGATACCAAATATGACCGGGGTAGGGGTCTCAGAATGTGAGATTCTCATTATGTGGAGATGCCGGCTGTCGGGGTGGGGTGTTTAGACTCCCTGTGATGCTCACATTATACCAAACATGATTATCACGATTGCATTAATATGTGCGTTGTACAAGGTATGAGTTACAGCTTATGATATATTTTATTCATCCTCTAGTATTCAAGCTGAAAACACATGTTGTGGATGGGGGAGGGGAGGGGGGTGCTGCCATGTCTGAGGTGTTATACAGTTCCATGGGGCTTGAGTGTAAAAAAAACCCAGGAAACCTCTCATTACTAGTTCCAAAGAGCCAGTTTTTAGCGTGCCAGTGTTAATTGAATTTCCATCAAGGGGATCTGTATTCCCCCCATAGGTTTCCAGCAACGTACAAACTTTGCCATTATAAGAATCAGTATCGCATTAAAAAAGAAATAATATATGACACACTCACAACCCTCAGTACCAAAAATGTATGCTATGAATATTGATAAGGAAAATATTACACATTAAGGTTACAGGACATAGAAATCACATGATATACTCATTTGACAGATAATATATGCTACAGGACCGACCATGTATTTATCAAAGGGACATATGATATACTCCTAAATCACACAACAGACCATGTTTGCTATCAGAAAAGCTGTCCATTTATCACAAGAACCTGTTTTATCAGCTTTTATCAGCTTCTTAGGCGTTCCTCAACCTGCCACACTGTTCCCTCTGCAGTAATCACAACCCTTACACCCCCTCCTCTCCATTTTAGTTAGGCGGAGCACGTTTGGTTACAGAACCCAGAAGGAAGCTGATTAAAACAGGAAGTTCTGCATGTAAACATCCTGCCAGGGAAACAGGGAAAGAAAGCACTGACATGACAGGTATATAGGGGAAAACATTGTAGTGTTTGGGACACTCTGGACAAATAAAAATTCATTAGGAACCTGAAGAATCAATTCAGTATGATATTATAAAAAGATAAAGGGCTTTAAGTATCTATGGTATGCAGGAAAAAAGCCTCTTTGTTGCTCTTGACAACTATTACATTCTTCAAGTGCAGTTTAGAAAATGAAAGCTGGACTCTAACTGGGTACATAGTTTCACCCTTCAGGACATTTAGATCCATCAGCTGGAAATACACTTTCATGTCAGGCCTTATGGCAAAACACAGATGTATCTGGAGGTCTGGATGGTATTTGGGTCCATCTGTTTTCATTCCAGACCCATTCATATAAATGAGTTTCGGATGGAAATCAGACAAGAACACTGAGATTCTCTCTGCATGGACCAATGGTCTGTGAGAATTGGACGCCTGACTTGCACCATTTACTTTAATGTGTCTATGTGCTGTCTAGGTGCAGCCAGGACAACACATGAACAGAAATGAGTGATGTGTGAATTAGGCTTTAGGCTAGGTTTGCATCTGCGGCAAAGGTCCCAGCAAGAGTCTCTATTGCAGATTCTGGCAAAAAAGGACAAAATATCATTGCATGCAGAGAGATTTTTGTCTGGCAAAATGCCAATACTCAAGCCAGACACCTATCGGACACCATTGTAGTGAATGCGATCCATCAGGCACTGGCAGTGTCGTGCATATGCCGGATTCAGTGGTTCCAGTATTGTGTTCCTATGCTGAAACAGAATACTAGAATCCCAGCTCTGATGTGCCTTATCCTGAAATACAAAAACACTGAGAGATTACAGCCACGGTACACCACATTAACATTAAAGGGAACCTGTCATCTCCGAAACACCCCCTGAACTAGAGTAAGCGGTGTATAGTATAAATGATGCTGAATCCGAATATGTAAGCTTTATCTTCATACTCACTTCCATTCCGATGCTGTGCTTCCACAAACCAGCAGTAAAATGCATTGAGAGGACTCTTCTTTGAGTCCTCTCCATTATGTGAATGAGCACTGGAGTCCACTGAGTTCATTTTACTGCAGGTTTGTGGGAGCACAAGATCAGAATGGAAGTGAGTATGAAGATAAAACTTACATAATCGGATTCAGCATCACTTACACTATACACCGCTTACTCTAGTTCAGGGGGTGTTTCGGAGATGACACGTTCCCTTTAAATGCCCCCCTATATATTATTAGTGTATTGTCGGCTGAGCCTGCTGAGAACAGTGGGTTCAGCTGACAGTTTAATGTGTGTGGGGAGCTCCCGACTCTCCCCTGACAGATGATGTCAAGGGAAAAAAGGATGGACCAGGAGATAAGCCGCCACCAGGGGTTTCAGACAGCAATGTATACACATATATTTGTCCGAGGGTGTATATAATTCTATTAAATGTGTATGGCAGCCTTAAAAACGCATTTACACCCCCCGAACCAGCAGGCAATTATCAGGAAGCTCGTTCCTTCCTGATAACTGCCTGCTCATGAGTGGAGGAAAGAGCTCCATTTACATGCAGCAATTTCCCCCACTGTATGAGGACAAGCGATGGCGACCACAATTCCTGTTCACAAAGCATGATCTGCTGTCCAGAAACTATAAAGTACCAGTATGTGTCTGCATGAATGATCATTTCACCCGGAGAACCAGTGTTTTGCGATAATCGGCCCGCCAATTGCTCTGTGTAAACCCACCATAACTTTCTAGAAGATTTATACACAGGCACTGAGTTATTTTATATGTCTCAGAAGAGAAGTGGAAGACACTTCAGCTTATTCAGTATCTTACTCTAATAAACGTTAGCTCATAATGACCAGAGGCGTCTATCCATTTACTCTGTCCTGTGGGACATTACTGTTTATTTAATGCCTTTTGCTGTAGTGAGCCTTGGTTGAATATCAATAGTCGTTGGTGCTGATAAGAGGTAAAGAGAAGATGCTTAGTGACTCAAACGAAGCCCAAGGCTGTGGAGGACCCAGACGGAACAATGAAAATTAGAAGAAATAATGCTTGTTGTAATGTAATAAAACACAAATGATTATTTACTCCTGCTGGTTACTATACAGAGATACATAGCCCTGCAGAGTGCCAAAGGTAGCATGAAATGTGACTCCAAGGCTATTAACACTGTTTATTTTGGACATTAGGAGAACAAAGAGTCTCCTATGAATAATTTACACTTGGTCCCATTGTTGTGGTGGCCCAGCCTCTTGCAGCTGCTGATCCATATCATTTAGAAGCCATGCATTGTGTCTGTAACTAAATCATACCCACTGAGCATGGCCTTCTGGCAGCCCTAAAGTCTCCCTTATGCTTTATTTAGCTGATAATCATCTACATAAGTGCCACATTTGTTGCTCAGCACTACACCATTTTTGGGGACATTGTAAAGTTTTACCCTCGAAAGAAAACCTGGCAATTAATCATATCTGAAGCATGAAAGGGGTTTTCTAGGATTGGGTCCCTTTTTAATTAGGCCCAGTAATATGTGGTACCTAATGAAAGACCCATACTCACCTGCTCCCTGCTACTCCGTTCCAGTGCCCTGACTCTGTTCACCAATATGGTCCACAGCATGTCTACTTACGGCTGGAATAAAGACAGGGACAGGTGCTCCCCTGCAGCCAATGACTGACCTGAGCAGGGATGTGTGCACATGTCCTGTTGGGGACATGTCACTGTTAAGGGCAGTCATTGGCTGCAGAGATAGATGCATGTGACCCTGTCCTTACTTCAGACAAAAGTTAACAAGTTGGGGACTGGAAGATCGCCAAATGGAGCCAAAGTGGTGGGAAACAGGTTTGTATGAGGTGGCAAGGCAGGGAGGGGACAGGGTCACAGCCCCACCACATTTATCTTCTTCTACACCAGTTTATCTTCTATGCACAGCACCAATCATTTATCATAGCCTGCCATACTCTGTCGAGCTATGATAAATCTGCACCTATGTGTAATGGAGCCAAACCTTTTTGGTCACCTGATTAGATGACGTCTTGACACAGAAGTGAGAGACAAAGAAAGAACTACAGAACTTCCAATCTTGCTGATTTTTTACTGGAATATCCCTTTAAGTAAGTAAAGTAAGGACACTCCATGTTTGCATTTTTAACATGTGCACCCTCTCAATGTTTTGGAGGAAACTAACCCTCATTTTAACTCTTAACCTGTTTTTTTTTTTTTTCTAAAAACCTGACCCCTGTTCCAGATTAGTGTGATATTCCAAAAAAGAAATTGATTTGCGATTTTTACCATTCATACACAATAGCACGGGATGTTACCCTAGTTGTAGCACTAGACAAGGTAACAGATTAGAGAAACACAAAACTTCATAATTATGGCATAAACTGCACAAATTGTCATATTTTAAGCCACAAGCCTTTTCGGGAAGCCACGCTCCATTGTCAGATGAGGGGAAAAAAAGCATCTAAAACATTATTGCAGCAGAATTCTGGTGCTTTTGGGCTTCAATGCAAAGTCATTAACAGGACCGCACCTTTCATAGTTCATTTATAGTACTGATCTCCTCATATGGGAAGAGACACCTTATGGAGCCCCTTAGGATCTGAGGTGTGACTGTATACCCTCTGCCTATAAACTCATTATCCCCCCTTATAATAATACCAATGCACAGACATATTGGCATAAAAATAAAAAAAAAATAATATTTTCTGCAATGAAAGAAGTAATTTGATTGGTTGCTATAAACTTATTCCAACAGTTTTAAAACATAAAGCCCATTGGCTCCCCACCCAAACCACAAGCTATGGTAATGAATACTGTCTTTAATACCGCTCAGTACTTATAATTAGAACACTCATCCATATCAATTAGATCCTAGTTCACCACAGTTTCCATTGGAGAAAACGTGTCAGCCACATTTTTTCTTAAGATCTCCACACTCTGACCTAGATTTGGCATTTTTACTGTATAAAATGTATATACCCAATGGCAGGTTTGAGCAGATTATCATGGGTATTATAATGAGTAGAAATCATAGCATAGGAACAGCTGTGGCCCTTTAAACCAATTCTTCAAGCCGGTAATGTGCGCGCTGACCAGTAAGTGAACTATTAACACCCGCTCAGCCGGGAGGCATTCAGTACAGCAACAATGGGCAAAAGTGTTTGCAATGTCAGAATATGGTGTTAAACTTCTTCTTCCACTTGTGTACCAGAAGCTGATTATCCATTTGCTCCATTCTGAATTGGTGTCATAGGCCCTCATTTATCAAAACAGGAAAACTGTCTTAGTTGTCCATAGCAACCAATCAGAGCTCACCTTTTATGTTTTCAGAGCACTTTAGGAAATGAAAGGTGAGCTCTGATTGGTTGCTACAGACAACTAAGACAGTTTTCCTGCTAGACAGTTTTGATAAATGAGGCCCAAAATGTCTACTGTGGCTCCTTCTTTATGGTGATAAAGTACTAAAATACTGACAGCTATTGGTAGAAGAGTGAGACACAACCAAAGCTCTTGGATGAAGAATAGTGCTTCAGCCAAAACTTTTTGGGGTAGGACAACCTAAAACAATAGTAAATTATCCTGAGAACATCATTTCAGTACTGCCAAGATACCCCAGCTATGTGTATAGCAGAGAAAGCCCAGCTCATTGGAGCATACATGGGTAGATACAAACAGGAAAGTACATTATATGGTATATATACCGTAAAGGCTGCGACTTCCAGACTGTGTGATCGAGAATGAGCGTTCATAGGAACACTCCTTCCCAATAATTGGTCCATGTAATTGTGGAGCTGATCAGCCGATAAACAAGCTGCTGAAGGTGCTCAATTATCAGCATCACCTCGCCCTGTGTAATCAGGGATGAGCTGCCGATGAAATTTCAGAGAACAAAAGAACCAGGCAGTTGAAGTCCATCTGCCTGATCCTTATTTCCCCCAACATCTGCCCAGGAGGCCCCTATATATGTTAGATCAGGCATCCCCAAACTGTGGCCCTCCAGCTGTTGTAAAACTACAACTCCCACCATGCCCTGCGGTAGGCTAATAGCTGTAGGCCGTCCGGGCATGCTGGGAGTTGTAGTTTTGCAACATCTGGAGGGCCACAGTTTGGGGATGCTTGGGTTAGATGGTAGGTTGGCCCCACTAGAAATGGTCTCTGCATTTAACTGCTTCACAACCTCTCTCCTCTGAGTGATGGTTGTAGCTTCTGATGAGAAGACGACTACAACGGACACTCAGAGCAGAGGGGGAGGTGTGGAGAGGCAGCTCAGGGGCACTGTCTGGAGCAGTGTTTGGATGCATAAAAGTTACTAAGCACCAAAAAAAATTATGTGTGACCACTGAATCTGAAAGGTAAGAAAGACCCACAAGCAAGCGCTTCCCAGGCAAGAACACCTTCCCCTCACTGAGATTGGGGAAGGCAATCCTTAGTAGTAACAGATGAGAGCCTGTTCAAGGCTTCTAGGCCTATTACTGGCATATTCCAATGCAGGCCTGCAGGTGGCAGCACTGCATTGGAATATACTGAATTTTGTATTCAGTAATTGATACACATCATAGGCATTGCTGCATCCAAAATGGCCTGTACTATTAAAATATAAAAAATATTCATGCCATACGGTGAATGGTGTAACTGAAAAAAATAAAAATCAAAACGACTTTTTATGTTGTGTCACCTCCCCCAAAAAATTGAATAAAAAGTGATCAAAAAGTCATACACAACCCCAAATTGTATGAATTAAAACAAGAAAAACTGTAGAAATGTGGTATCTCTGTAGTTGTACTGACCCAGACAATGGAAGTAACAGGTCAGTTTTACTGTATAAGGAATGATGTAAAAATAAAACCCATAAAATTGTGGTGGAATTGCTTTTTTTTTCAAGTCCTTCACATTTTGAATTTTTTTTCCAGATTTCCACTACATCATAAGCAATATTAGATGGTGCCTCTACAAAGTACAACTTATCCTGCAAAAAACAAGCCACCATGTCGCTGTGCAAAATGAAAATTAAAAAAAGTTATGGTTCAGGAAAGGCAGGGATAAAAAATGAAAAACAGAAAATTGACAGGAAATGAAATGGTTAAGCTAAAATTGCATCACTGTTCGCATGTACACTGGTGAGATCTCCCTACACACACTCAGACGTGTCTATAGAGTTTAATGGGCAAACGTATCAAAAGGGTCTCCTTTTGGCATACGTTCGGCCAGAATATATCAGGATTAGAGATGAGCGAACGTGCTCGTAACGAGCACTGTACTGCTCGGCTCCCCTGCGCTCGCATGGGCGCAGGCAGCCGCTTCCGTCAGGTGAGGAGGACAGAAGTGGCTGCCTGCGCCCATGCGAGCGCAGGGGAACCAAGTGGTACAGTGCTCATTACGAGCACGTTCTCTCATCTCTACTCAGGATCCCTAGTTTATGGCCATACATACGCATACACCTAGCTATACAATTCAGACCTTGCCCCAGAACATAAAGCCCCAAAATGCAATGTGAATTTAGTCTTACTAACTTCTCAGACTTCTTTATATTTGGTCTGAAGAACAGCTCTCCTTTTCCTGACAACCTATTTCAGTGAACTGCAGGGAATTTGCACTGAAGTGAAATCCATTACAAGGCTTGTTGAGATGATAAAAGGTCTGTTTTTCCCCCAAAACATTAACATACTTGTCTCTGGACTGTGATTGGTATTGTAGCTCAGAGCCTAAGAAATAAATTTAATACAAAGCAAAGCTGATTCTAGAAAAAAACAGCAAAGGGTATTTTTAATAAAATACAACTCCTTTATTTGTTATTTCTCCCGCTCATCTAAGGCAAAGTTTCATCTCCCTACATCTAGTGTGGCGCCTGCTGATCCAAATTTTATTTCATTCTCAACTGCAATTTTTAAACCATTCAGGAACACCATGGTTCCAAATCAAACAATATCTTACTTATATGAAGTAGTTGTCTTAAAGGGGTGTTCTGGGATTACACATATGCTCATGTACATATTCCCCATGTTTTTTTTTTTCAGTTTGGACTCTCTTGACCTATGTTCACCGTGTAAATGACTCTGGTTTGTTTCCATCCTGTATGTAGCACTTCCTGTTGCTGTATCCAACCAAACCCATGATGCACTTCTCCTTTTTCTGCCACACCCCCAGCACCGTCCTAACACCCAGCTAGTCTATATCTCCTCCCACCCAGCTAGTTACATAGACACTCCCCTATGACTCCATGCTTTGACACGCCCATGGACATAACATTACAGGAAGTAAGAAACATCTGCATGCACATGATCATGTAACCACAGCCCAATACAATAGATATAAGCGAAAAAATGTAAAAGAAATATAAAGGTACAGCTACCGTCATAAATTATTATTTTAAAGGATGTTGATGCAAACTGTAAAAATCCCTTTAAGACAGCCTGTACACAATGTGGTACGGCAACAGGATCCGCATTCGGTTCTCCAATAATTACTGGGCCACAACTTTACATACTTTTCAAAACAAATAGCTTGTAAGAATGTAGCTGGGAAATTAGCTGTGATCAGGTGGATCCTGCTGCCAGATCGCATTATGTACAGCAACCTTAAAGGCAATGTGTTATCAGAAAATGACCTATTGTTTAAAACACATTTTTCTGCTTTTAAATAATTTTTGATTTTTGATATTGTTTTTAATTTTCCATGCCATTATCTACATTTAAACAAAAACTAAAATCCTGCAATAATAGGCGCCACTTGTATAGATCACTTTACAGCAGTTACCTGCTTATCTGTCTTTCCAATCCTGCCTGTAAAGATATCTTCTCTGTGTATAGATAAGACAGGATCCTCCATTCACAATGGGTGATTGTCAAATCTTATCTATTTTTTCCTTACAATGACCTCTGCACAGGGCACATAGCATGTCTAGAAAACTCTCCTATAGAAGTCAATGAGGTCCCCTCCTGACCATTCTGTCTATGACCTATGGGGCTGCCATAAAGCAATATTCTTAATGCTCTCTAAATGCTGTTAAGAACAGCTCAAGCAAGATGGCCGCCCCCATAATCATATTCAGGAAATAGAATAAAAAATCTGCAATCAGAAAATAAACAGATTAGAAAAAAAAGGATGTGTTACTATCTGGTTTTAACTGGCAGAAAAAAAAATTTGGTTACACATTTCCTTTAACATGCCAACTCCACATAAATGATATAGCGACTTTTGTGCGCTTTGTTAATCTGCTCACCCAATGCTCAAGATTTTTTAAGACACTGGATTCTTTCGTTTTTTTTTTCCTTTTCTATATGGATTCTTATATGGTTTGATTTGGAAGCATGGTGTGCGGGAGCGGTTAGTCCATACAGAATCCAGTATACCCATGTAGTCCTCATTCACAGCGTACAAGTTACAGAGCTCTTCTGACTCGTGCTACTTGTTCGTCATTAATAGATTTCTGTGAACAATTAAACTATGCTTCCAAGATCTGAAATCCTCGTGGCTTTACACATGAATAGAGCGCCTATAAAAGCACTTAACTGGTTTTAACAATGTAAGCTATAAAGCCAATGAATTAAAAACAATACGATTGTTGAGATGACGCAGACATGACAAGGTTAAGTGCTAGTATACAGCATTAAGTTACCAAATTCTGCGTCGGCAGAACTTCTAGATAATTATTTGTGAGGAACAAAGAAAGATGCTATAAAAATAAGGCAGCATAATCTGCGCCACAGATCATGAAGAGATGGTGCTGTAAGTGTCTGCTAATTGCAAAGAGGGCAGGAATTTGTTTCAACTAATAGGCAATGATGAACAGTTACATTCTGAGCCTATTTTAAGAAATCTCAGAAGACAAGTGGCTAACAATATCACGCTAATCAGTGGCATGAAAATGGAAATGACACTTCATTTAAAGACACCATTTTCCACCGTCTCGATGAGCTGCACATCTGTGATACTGAAGGACCAAACAGAATCTGGGCACAGCTCCACATGTACAATTTCATAGAATTGCATCCAGCAGTTATCACCAAATTCAGATTTAAAACAGGTTGGAAATGACACTAGATTTATGTATTTTGGGGGGAATTTATCATTGTAGGTGTGTTTGAGGCTAGACTGGAGTTGCTTTGCTCACCTGACCCAAATTTATGAAGATGACGCTCGGTTTTATTAAATTTGGTGTAAATGTGATATGGTTTCACCAAGGTCAGTGAAAGTATGCCAGGTGGTTACCTGGCATGGAGATATGACTTTTTTTTTGTGACTTTTTAGAAAGTCACACATCATAAAAGAGACATAAAAGTGTTATATTCTGTAAACCCAGGGAAACTTTTCACTCCATTTTTGAGTGATGAAGCTCATGAAAAGTCACAAAATTTCACAAATTACAACATTTTTATGCCACAAAACTGGCATAGCAGATTTGATAAATGTATCCCTTTAAGTTTTGGGCTTATACATACAGATTTCTTACCGCAGAGCCACAGGCGATCTATGTGCCACCATATGGTGCCTCCACAAGGTGCCATATTATCCCCTAGAACCAATGATTTGTGAGCAGATGCAACCTGTAACTGATCATGCCGCAATTTTTTGTCTCAGATACTCATGGAATCAATGAGAAAAATCTCTGAGGTGCATAGAAGTACGGTATAGGCTCAAATAATTTTATAAACTCTATTGTGGACTTAAAGGGGTTGGCCCATTAAACTAGGATATACCATCAATGTCAATAATGGTGTGGGATCCACCTCTGAGACCCACACCTATCTCTAGAACGGGGCCCCCAAAGTGAACTACAGTGCACCCTGCATGTGTGGTGTGCCCTTCATTCACTTTTACTGGAGCTCTGAAAAAAACAGAGCAAGCGCTCTTGGCTACTTCCGGAACTCCCTTAGTGGTGATTGGAGGGTACACAGCATGAGCGTGGCTACCTCTCCGTTCACCTCTATGTGAGTTCTGGAAACAGCCGAGCTGGTGCTATGCTATTTTCAGCACTCCCATAGAAATGAATGGAGGGTGGACTTGCACAATGCGCCCTCGTTACCTTTGGGGACCTCATTCTAGAGGGATAAGTGCTGGTCCCAGAGGTGAGACCCACACCTACGTATCAAACATTGGTGGCATATCCTAGCGATAAGCCACCAATGTGTGAGATGGGCCAACCCCTTTAAAGGGGTATTCCCATTTGGGACATTTATCACATATCGAAAGGACACTGTGCAAGCGTGGCTTTCTCCATTTACTGCAATGGGACTTCCAAAAAGAGCAAAGTACTGGCTCAGATATAATTGGAAGTCCCACAGCAGCAAATAAAGAGAACATCTCACATGTGCAGCGTCCTCTTCATTGGCTTTATGAAAGTGACTAGGTGTGCTACTTTTGGATGTCCCATAGCATGAACATGTTTGACGTGCTCTACATTCACAGTACAGACCCATTCTGGAGAAATGAGACCTGCACCAATTCTTCATAGGTGGGACCCGCACCTACTGGACACTTATGGCATATCCTATCGATATACGGTAAATGTCCCAGATGGGAGAACCCCTCTAAGCATTTTAGTATTTTATTCTATCACATCGGAGCAAAGTGCAGTGCCGGACCATGGAAGAGCCGTGGCGTGTACGGAGGCGCTTCTACAGGACATGTAAGTATTACATCTTAAATGCTGCGGGAAAGAACCGGGGGTGGGAGTGGGGAGAGAGAACTGATGGCAAAGGTGGGGGGGGGGACTGATGGCAAAGAGGGGGGGGGGAACTGATGTCAAGGTGGGCACCTGGAGGCACTGGGGGGCAAGCTGGTGGCACTGGGGGGCACCTGGGGGCAAGCAAGAGGCACTGGGGGGCACCTGGAGGCACTGGGGGGCACCTGGACACACTGGGGGGCACCTGGTGGCACGGGGGGCAAGCTGGAGGCACTGGGGGGCAAGCTTGTGGCACTCGGGCGTACCTGGGGGCAAGCTGGAGGCACAGGGGCCTGATGGCATAAGGGGAGCTAACGGCACAGGGGGTTACAGATGGCATAGGGGAGTTGATGGCACTGGGGGTAACTGATGGCATATAGGATTGAGGGCATGGGGGTCTGAAGACTTTTTATAAAGGTAAACGTTCTTTCAATTAGTTATTTCTTATTAGAGTACTCGATTAATCGTTAGATTAATTGATAGATTACTTGATTACTAAAATAATCGTTTGCTGCAGCCCTAATACTGAACATCATGTGAATAGATGGTGTTCAGTTTGCTTGGCTACAATGGAAATAAATGCTGTTAATAGGTTTAAATCTGATTGCATTGAACAAAAATACATTCAATAATTTAATAACTGTTTTGTAAAAATTACATTTTAAATGATAGCCACATTCTGTTTTCCTCTCCCCTTTCTTCCCTGGCCCTTTGAGTGCCCATGTATTGCATGGCAACGCTAATGTCTTTGGCTGTAACACAAAATAATTGCAGGTTATTTTAGTATTAGAAACTGGTGTTGCTCCAGTTCTGCTTAAACAACATAATCCACTATTTTTGATCAGTTTTTGGGATCATGCACACAATCATTCAACTGTATAATCTGTACAATTTCTACAGTAATACAGTATCCACAGTGGTCTACGGGGACACTGTATGCCTCCGAATTAAAGGAACACTAAACACAGAAAGTGCACAAAAAATCCCAGCACTTCTTCCCTTAATTACATAATTAATCAAAACCAAGAAATATATAAGATGTTTCCGTGTGTCCGAGGGGCTAAGCCATGTCCCCACTCCTCACTAGTCTGTAAGACAACTGGCTGGAGCAGGAGCCTCCCTGCCGTGTCCTGGGACTAAAAGATTAAGACCACACCCCTTTGCTAAGCCCCACCCTGAGTAGATCCACAGCTGAAGATGGAGTGCAGCAGCAGGAGGTTAACCCCTTTGTTCTCTGCAGGAATTTTACAAGGATCATGCAGAAAATGATGCAGACAATGAGAGTGATCATATTTGTTGTTTAGTTTTATTGTTCTTTTATAGGTTTAGTGTTCCTTTAAGAACATTTAAACCCTTTGGCACTGCTCAGAGATGTCTGTTACTGGAAAGATGACATAATATTCCAAGTAAATAGCCATTGATCTGAACAGACCTTTGCTTTGAACATTATATCAGCTTTCCAGACGTGTGGCTACTAAGCTTTGCTCAGGGCGGGAATGTTTTTAGAAAATCATAGTTTAACAGGAAGCATCATGGAATCTAAATATAAAAAATTAAAGGTATTCTACAATTTTAAAGGATGGTCATCACGGATCTCATACAGGGGTGTAACTCTGTGGTTACTGTGTGTTAATTATACGATACATTTCTATGCAGAGATGAGCTGCCGCCTCGGAGAACACCCTTTTAACTTTTCTGACCTAAACTTCATCCGTCATGCAATTAACCTCGTGTATGCATTGGCAGACCTCCCCTTGAGGATAATTATAAAATCAATGTGGGTGAATCTTGGAATTCAGACCTAGATAATTAGTTACCCTCAACCTCAAGTAGCAGATCGACTGTTATCCTACACTATGCATTACAATCCACTGGAAAATACATGAGAGATGTAGTCTTAAAGGGGTTGTGCAGCCAGTACATATTGATAACCTATCCTCAGGATAGGTCATCAATATCTGATCGGTGGGGGTCCGACTTCAGGCACCCCCGCCGATCAGTTTAAAGAAGCGGCGCTCAGAGGAACACTACTTCCTCATCAAGATACACTGCGTGGTGAAGCGGGAGTGCAGTGTAATTAACAGTGTTTGGAACAAGCACTTGAAATTACACTGCACCGTCGAGACTTTCCCAGACAATGCGCAGTGTAATCTTGAAAAGGAAGTAGCACTTGTATGGGCGTCGCCTCCTCTTCAAACAGCTGACCGTTGGGGGTACTGGGAGTCAGACCCCCGCCGATCTGATATTGATGACCTATCCTGAAGATAGGTCATCAATATGTAATGGCTGAACAACCTCTTTAAAGTTCCTTTACACATGGGATTAACATTGGCCAAATCCACCTATTTTAAAGAACCCACATATTTTAAAGGACCTGCCTACCATCTAATGTGCATGGGGATTTCCTGTCTCTTCCCTGGCAGCAGATTTTGAGGGAAAGAAGGACTGCGCATGTTGGGTTTCAACACAACCAATCCTCTTCTTTCTCAGGAGATAAGCTGCTGCCAAAGGTGCCTGGCAGTGGTTTATTCCCCTCTTTCCTTATTGAGGGCTAAAGCCAAGTGTGCATGTGTATGAGAGGGGAGGTGGGAATTGTTGGCGATCCACTGAGAATCTGGCTGACAGCTATTTAAAGTGTAAGACCTCAACTTTCTGGATTTTCTATATATTGGCGGTTGCCTTTATACTATTTATCTCTACTGGTTAACAATCTAAGAGCAAATCTAAGACCAAAAAGCAGGAAGTATTTTGTGGTATTTCATACTTTTGTATATTCAGTGGAAAAGTTATATTTTATCCTATTACAAATCAATGACACTTCTACTTTTTATGACAGTATAACACAGTGATTTCTGCTTATTCGTATCAGTCATGCCAGTTTTAATCGACTTTATATAAAATGTGGAAAAAAAATCAACTGAAACTTGAAATTATACACCAGCGAATGAGATTTATACTAATGGATATGCATTATGGGTGAGCTAAATTTCCTTGATGAACTGCAGTTTCCCTGTGGTAGTACACCTATTTTAGCAGTAATGCCACTTGCTTTAGAAAGATCATTGTGTGAAGAGGAGTGAATAGGAATCATTATATCCTTTGTGTAAACCACTGAAAGACATAGCATGAAGAGCTTGAGTGGTAAAATGCCGAATTGAGTGTAATATACCTCTCTCTATGAAAGGAAATGAGATTACTCAAAGTTAAAATCAATGAGTGGGATGTCTCCAGCAAACCAGCATTTCTGCCCAACCAAATGTCTGAAACTTTCCACTGTCATACAGAAAAGATGTACAATTTCTGCACTGCGTAAAGAGACAGACTAATTATAGGAGTAAGATTACTGAAGAACAGGTGGATATATGGCAGACAGGTCATGTAAGACCTGATGACTCAAGTGATTGTAGAATACATCCATCAGGTATAACAGTAACACCACCTGCTTTATATTGTATAGGTTCTCGCTCATGCCGCCAAAACAGCTCTGACCCATTGAGGCATATACATGATGCGCTCCTAGATGATAGCAGAAGTTCTTGTTGTGAGGTAAGCCTCCATGGATCAGACTTGTTTAAACATCCCACAGATGAGAATATCAGATTGAGAATATCTGGAGAATATGGAGACCAAGTCAACACCATGCATTGTCCTCTTGAAAGAGGTCACTGCCATTAGGGAATACCGTTACCATGAAGGAATGTTCTTGGTCTGCAACAATATTTAGGTAGATAGTATATGTCAAAGGAAAATCCACATGAAGGTTAGGATGGAACCAATGTTTCCCATCAGAACATTGACTAAAGCATCACACTGCCTTTTTCTCATTCAGCTGCCATGTTTTCTGCAGGTAAGTGATGCACATGAACTCAGCCATTCACAAGATGTAAACAAAAATGTGATCCATCAGACCAGGCCACCAGGGTTTCACTGCTCCATGGTCCAGGTCTGATGCTCACATGTCAGTTGCAATCATTATCTGCAGTGGAAGGGGTCAGCATGGCTCCTCTGCTGGGGCAGATTGGCCATAGACCTTACAGTGAAGTTTTCCGGTGGGCCGATGCCAGGGAGCCACCTGGGCCCTCCTCACATCCGGCCAGTGGAAGTTTTTTGGGATGTATTTTGTGATGGACTGTGGTATTTGGCTCTGTTGGGGCGGTATAATGTGCCACAATATGCTACTGCAGTCCCTGTCTTTCAGCAATTTGGACCTGACTACAAAACCGGGGCCACTTTTAGTATTTTTTCCAGGGCCACTTTAAGTTCCCAGTCCGCCCCTGCCCCCTGACTGGTCTGTGACTACACAATGTACAACGAGAGTGAGTCAGTTCACTGTATAGTGGGATCATGATTCAGTGAGATAAGGATGGTGCAAGGAAAAAAAAAAACTCTGCGCTGGTAGTAGGCAAACAGACTTCTGAGGAAAAACTCCATTCTAGAATTTAGCTAGTGAACTCATTAAAAACATTTTTTGACTGAATCATATTAAAAACAGCAACAGAGGACTATGTCTTCTGAACCAACAGGCTGCTACTTAATCATAGTCAAAGGATGTAAATGTGGAATGCATAAGCATTTTCCTAAGATGTCTATAACTGTTAGTGCTAGACTTATTTTGCTACAGAAACCTTTTAATCATAGCCAGCATTAACTGTTTCAGATATTTGTGCTACAGTAGAACATCGATTCACAGGTTGTCTTTCACTTTTGCTAGGTACTGTCACTGCATACAGGTACACTCCAAAATACCTACTGTTTTTGAGATACTTTGAGAGAGTCATCTAGCAACCACAATTCGGCCCTTGTTAACGTTGCTGAGATCCTTATGCTTGCCCATTCTCCTACCTCCAACACATCAACTTACTCTTCATATGCTGCATAAAATATTCCACCCCTTGACAAATACCACTGTTCAAAAGTTTTAGGCAGGTGTGGAAGAAATGCTGCAAAGTAAGAATGCTTCCAAAGTGTTAATAGTTTTTTATTAATTGACAAAATTCAAAGTGAATGAAGTGAAACCTAAACCCAATCAATATTTGGAGTGACCACCCTTTCGTCTTCAAAAAAGCATCAGTTCTATGTACACTTGGATATAGTTTTTGAAGGAACTCAGCAGGGAGTTTGTTCAAAATATCTTGGAGAACTAACCACAGATCTTCTATAGATGTAGGCTTGGTCAAATCCTTTTGTCTGTTCATATAATCTCAGACAGACTTGATAATGTTGAGATCAGGGCTCTGTGGGAGCCATATCATCACGTCCAGGACTCCTTGTTCTTCTTTATGCTGAACATAGTTCTTAATGACATTGTATGTATGTATGGTATCATTGTCCTGCTGCAGAATAAATTTCAAGCAAATAAGATGCCTCCCTGATAGTATTGCTTGATGGATAAGTATCTGCCTGTATTTCTTTGCATTCAGGACACCATTAATCCTGACCAAATCACCAACTCAATTTGCTGAAATTCAGCCTAAAACTTGCAAGGAACCTCCACTTTGCTTCACTGTTGCCTGCAGACACTCATTATTGTACTGTTCTCCAGGTGAACAAACTGCCTTATGTTAGAGCCAAATATTTCTAATTTAGACTCATCGGTCCAGAGCACCTGCTGACATTTTTCTACACCCCAGTTTTCATACATAGTTGAAATGCTTGGCCTTGTTTCCAATCAACTATGCACAAAAACATATTAAATGCCCGAGAACTGCAGGTATTTCATGTGTCAGTTAAGGTAAAAAAAAGAAAGACAATGAGTGAAAATGGCATGAATGGGAGAGTAGCTAGATGCAAACCACTACTCACCAAAAAGAACACAAAGGCTCTTCTGGCATTTGCCAGAAAATATCTAGTCCACCCCAAGACTTTTGGGATAATATTGTGTGGACTGGTTTACTTTTAGAAGGCATGGATCCTGTTACACTTTACCGAAAGCTAACACAGCATTCTACCATAACAACATTATACCTAGAGTAAAATATGGTGGTGCTTGTGTGATGGTCTGGGCTGCTTTGCTTCTGCAGGACCTAGACAATGTGTCATAATTGATAGAATCAAGAATTCTGCTCTCTATCTGAAAATCCTGAATAAGAATCTCTGCCTGTCAGTGAGTGATCGAAAGCTCAAGTGCAGTTGGGCTATGCAAAAAGACAATGATCTGAATCAAACAAACAAGTTTACCTCTATAGGGCTCACAGCGTGGTCCAATATTCCTTCACAGTGATGTTAAAATGAGTTGAACGATTTGAAAGATTGATATGTGACAAATTAGCAAAAATAGAAGAAATCAGGTGAGGGGCAAATAATAATAATAATAAAAAAATAATACTATACAAAACTTGTTGGCACTACAAAAATAATGGTAAATAAAAAACTCTATCATGACAATAAAGCTTTATTTGTAGAACCCTTGTAGCAGATACTGGTTTTAAACATCATATTAATGTGGATAAGGGCTCATGCATACAAACATATCTGTATTGAGGTCCACAAAACACAGATCTGCAAAATATGGGCACCTTCTGTGTGCATTCCCCAATTTTCTCACTCCCATCAATAGAACAATGTGGACAAGAATAGGACATCTCTTAATATTATAAAAATGAGTTTCTGTCTGTCTGTTCTCTATGCACGACCAAACTACTGGACCGATTTTCACCAAATTCGGCAAACAGGTACATCAGGTGTCCGGGAAGGTTTTAGATCAGGTCTCAGCTCTCTAGGACGTACCGTTCCCGAGATATTCCCAAAATATGATCTCTATTAGTCAATATTAGTCTGGGAGCATTTCACTTCAAATTCCAACTGCCATTTTCTCCAGATGCACACAGGTTTCCATAACAACCTAGCCAGGTAATTAGGAGCTCAATGAGGAGCTCAACCATTTCTATTTGCTGCTTTAAAGGGGCAAAGCGCTCTGGATGACACTGTTAAAGGGGTATTCCGGTTACCATAAATATAACTTATGTTTTAGACTAATTTTAGACTAAGACCCTTAAGTAGTAATAAAAGATGTTTTTTTCCCACTGCTACCCATGGCGTGTCCTCATAAATTACCATTGCATCGACCTGTAATTCAGGCCACCTTCAAAAGAAGGACTTAAAACCCCCACCCCTGGTCTCGCTAAGCCACGCCCTGACTCGGTCAGGCCACGCCCCCTCCCACTCCGCAGCCAACGGGGATTGAAAAAAATGAAGCTAAAATTCAACGTCTGTCAGCTGCAGGGGTGGGTGGGAGGTTGACTTTTTCTCTGCAACAACAACCAGAAACACTAAATGAAATAGATTAAATATACCCATGCGAAGCCATTTTTTCTTCCACTGCTACCCATTGCGTGTCCTCATAAATTACCATGGTATCGACCTTTAATTCAGGCCAACCTCAAAAGAAGGACTTAAAAGCAACCCCCTCCAAAGTCCCGCTAAACCACGCCCCCGACCCGTCAGGTCACGCCCCCTCCCAATCCGCAGCCAATGGGGATTGAAAAAATGAAGGTAAAAATCAACTACTGTCAGCTGCATTGACTTTCTCTCTGCAATGACAAACACAAACACTAAATGAAATAGACGAAATATACCCAGGCGAAGCCGGGTCCTTCTGCTAGTATTTTATAATTTGCTGTCTGTTTTGTTTAAAAGTCCTTATACTATCCACATTTTTTAGGAAAATACAGGCGTGTGCATGAGACCTTTACATGTAGGGAATATAGTACCACTTGTGAACCTGTTTGCTGGATAATATAAAAAGTGATAGAATCTGTACAGATCTCTGCTATACCCAGTACATATCCCACTAGGAAAACAACTAGGGGAACAGAATGAGTGAGTCCAACTACTTGGCAGGAGGTTTCCACTTTTCTAGAATTTACAGATGCAGGGAACTCAGAGTTCACAGAAGGAGAGGAGGCATATGTGACAAGCTACTTTCCAGCCTATTCATTAGCAATTTGAGAAACGGTTTAGTTCAGTGCTATTAGGGCAATAAAGTGAGATGGTGTCCAAGAAAGGAAGATGAGTGTGACTGGTGTTGCATCTGTGTGCATTTTCTGTTCACATTATTATTATAAAAAATATGGTGTATGATGCTTTACTGTTATCCAAAATCTTAAAATGTGGCATCAACAAGATGCATCTTGAGAAGTAAACTTAGTAACTTGCAATTGCACTCTTTATTTTATTAGTTTAACCTTGCACTGAGTTATAAAACATTTGTCTCTTGGTGGTTGCCAGTAATAGCACAGTGGAAAATGCACAATATAAAAAGAGCTAAATTGAGCACAAATGCTTTATTGGTCCCAAGACTCTGCTGGCTCAAGGAGAATGCCAAGAAATGTTGAGAGGCGTTCACGGGGAAATAGAAGAAGCTAGGCCCTACTGATAACCAGGTGCTTCAAAAACAAATCACTGCCATAAATAAGGAGGCGCTGTAGACAAAGGGAAAGGGACAATGTCTTTTTTTAGAGGACGTAGTGATAGCAGAAAGGAGAACTATTCAGAGAAATAATCTCTCTCTTCTGCCGCACTCATTCTTGTCCTGATAAATCAAGTGTAAGAAATCTTTACATTGTCATAATGATCCAGTATCACTACTCATCTGTAAAGTCACTGGGAAACATTTATTAAGATTTTTTCATACACAGGTCTTATCTACCCTCAGCTGTTGACAGATGCACCACAATTACTAGAGGCGCACGCACGCCTCTTAATAGTCATAGAGCATCTGTGCAGGTCCATGCACCAAAACAGAAATCAATCCCAGCAAGGAAATTGGGGCCTGCGCTGCCCAGTCCTAGCCCTGCTCGCATTTTGGAAAAGTGGTGTGTGAGGATCTAAGCACCCAAAAAGACACAATATTTTGCACAATCATGGTGTGCGCTACATTTTGCAACTTTTTGACACCAGTTTTCTGCCATAAAGCGGTTGATAAATATCCCCCTTTCTGCATACTAAGCAGAAGTCGGAGGCGAAACCCAGGCGTGGAGGTTTGGTGTCCTATGTGTGATATTCCTAATGAGCTCGTTTTACTAACTCCCTTGTGAGTATACAGAATATACAGTATCTCACAAAAGTGAGTACACCCCTCATATTTTTGTAAATATTATATCTTTTCATGGGACAACACTGAAGATATGACACGTTGATACAATGTAAAGTAGTCAGTGTACAGCTTGTATAACACTGTAAATTTGGTGTGCCCTGCAAATAACTCAACACACAGCCATTAATGTCTAAACTGCTGACAACAAAAGTGAGTGCACCCCTAAGTGAAAAGGGCCAAATTGTGCCCAATTAGCCATTTTCCCTCCCCGATGTCATGTGACTCGTTAGTGTTACAAGGTCTCAGGTGTGAATGGGGAGCAGGTGTGGAAATTTCGCGTCATCGCTCTCACACTCTCTCATACTGGTGACTGGAAGTTCAACATGGCACCTCATGGCAAAGAACTCTCTAAAGATCTGAAAAAAAGAATTGTTGTTCTACATAAAGATGGCCAAGGCTATAAGATTGCCAACACCCTGAAACAGAGCTGAGCACGGTGGCCAAGAGCATACAGCGGTTTAACAAGACAGGCTCCACTCAGAACAGGCCTCACCATGGTCGACCAAAACGTTGCGTGCACGTGTTCAGCGTCATAGCCAGAGGTTGTCATTTCAAAATAGACGTATGAGTGCTGCCAGCATTGCTGCACAGGTTAAAGGGGTGATGCTGTAGATCAGTTTATCATTGCTGGATTGTTTGCATTAGAAAGTTTATGGGGGAGAGGAAGAGTTTATGAGGGGAAAGATCCAGAATACAAGGAAACATTGATTCCAGCACAGATGGGGCAAGAACTATATAAACTGATGCATTCAGTCCCATAAGGGAAGCTGACTAATAAACAAGCTAAAACCATCATATGCAGAGGCACCCAAGCACTTCATAAATGAATTCTATTATGACTGGCATAAGAAATGCACTTACTATGTACTGGAGATAAGATGTGGCTGTCATACACAGAAAACAGCAATCTGAGAGCCCTGGATGGGGAAGGGGCCTCTGCACTGAGCTCAGGAGCCAATCAGTGAAGAAAGACATAACCACCTCCTTCAGTCCTATGCTGCTAAGGACTGGATTCACCTAGTAACAGCGAGTGGACAGCAACATTTCTAGAAGGGAGACCCCTAGTGGCAGAGATTTCAGAAGTGTTTTTAGGGTAGATAACATGAACAGATTTGATCATGATCACTTAAAGAGACTAAGCAAAACTCACAGAAACAAAGGGATAAAAAACATCCTGCATGATGTGATAATAATGATTGCGGATGTCAGTGGCTATATATATCAAAGTAAATCACAGAAAAAGAATATTAGTGCACAAAAATAGATGCAAACAATATATACTGTATAAACTAAGACATCATTCTGATATGATAAAATCTGAGACTCTTAGCCAATATATTTTGATCAAAACACATCTGTGCCCACCTACCCAGCGTCACGGTGGTCTCAGGTCAGGCAGGTCCTACGCTAAACCTAACTATGCCTTTGGGCATCTAAATCTAGGAGCGTGGACACTGCACATATAGGTGTGTTGCTCCTAGTGACCTCTATGTGCATACAGCAACCAATGAGAGGAGGAGCAAACACACCTATATGTACCACGCAATCAAGGCGCTCAATTTGATAGGAAGAGCAAAAGTGCACAAGAATGCTACTCAAGATAAGCTAAGAGCGCATTCACACCTGAAGGTGCCACTCCCTCAGGTACATGTCATAAACTAAGCAAAACTCACAGAAACAAAGGGATAAAAAACATCCTGCATGATGTGATAATAATGATTGCGGATGTCAGTGGCTATATATATCAAAGTAAATCACAGAAAAAGAATATTAGTGCACAAAAATAGATGCAAACAATATATACACGCTCCTAGATATAGATGCCCAACGGCATAGTTAGGTTTAGCGTAGGACCTGCCTGACCTGAGACCACCGTGACGCTGGGTAGGTGGGCACAGATGTGTTTTGATCAAAATATATTGGCTAAGAGTCTCAGATTTTATCATATCAGAATGATGTCTTAGTTTATACAGTATATATTGTTTGCATCTATTTTTGTGCACTAATATTCTTTTTCTGTGATTTACTTTGATATATATAGCCACTGACATCCGCAATCATTATTATCACATCATGCAGGATGTTTTTTATCCCTTTGTTTCTGTGAGTTTTGCTTAGTTTATAACATGTACCTGAGGGAGTGGCACCTTCAGGTGTGAATGCGCTCTTAGCTTATCTTAAATAGCATTCTTGTGCACTTTTGCTCTTCCTATCAAATTGAGAGCCTTGATTGCGTGGTACATATAGGTGTGTTTGCTCCTCCTCTCATTGGTTGCTGTATGCACATAGAGGTCACTAGGAGCAACACACCTATATGTGCAGCGTCCACCCTCCTAGATATAGATGCCCAACGGCATAGTTAGGTTTAGCGTAGGACCTGCCTGACCTGAGACCACCGTGACGCTGGGTAGGTGGGCACAGATGTGTTTTGATCAAAATATATTGGCTAAGAGTCTCAGATTTTATCATATCAGAATGAGGTCTTAGTTTATACAGTATATATTGTTTGCATCTATTTTTGTGCACTAATATTCTTTTTCTGTGATTCACTTAAAGAGACCTTTGAAAAGAAGTTGTTTGAAAAGTTAGTGCCCAGTTAAGGGCTCATGCAGACAATCATATATTCTTCAGTATGCTATGCTTTTCTTTTCATGGATAGCACACAGACACATTCCATTCTAAGGTGCCATGCCCACATCTGCTTTAATTGCGGATCCATGTGCCTGATCCACAGATTTCAGTGCAGGTCCTATTCTTGTCCATATTCATAGAGGAGAATAGCCCTTTCTACTGATTAGAGTGAGAAAAATGGAAGCTATCTGTATTTTACGGATGCTTTTTTTTTGCGTACTGACATGACTGTTTGCATGAGAACTACCCTTTTTAGGATATTATAAAGGCAAATATTGCAAATCCAGGAAGTGTATAACATACACTGCATGCTCCTAGAGATTGAGAATAGTTACAGCTCTGGATAGCAACTGTCATGATTCTTGGTATATGATGTTCTGTTTGTCTTAGAGCTCTTATGACTAAGCTTTTTCCATCCCTGACATTCTGTATTCTGTAGATGTACAAATTGTTAAATAAGTGTATTGGACTGTGTAAAGTAGAGTTTGTGTAACTATGTAAAGTAGTGTGTAGGTAACTAAGCATATATAAATTAGAAGCTGTTGCGGAGGCAAGCTTTCCATATAGCCCAAGGCCTATGATACTTTTAATCCGCCTCTGCTTCCAAGCTGGAATTTTCCTTTAAAAATTCATCTTTTTTACAGACAGCTCATGAGGAGCTCAGCCTCACAAACTTGAATGGGATTCTATTCATCAGAGCTGCAGTACTAGGCACAGGAGCTAGAAAACACATACTGTGCACGGTTAAATAATGACAGAGCTAACGTCAAAGCACTGTGACCCCTTCAGTCAGTTGATTGGCGTTGGTGCCGGGAGTCGAACCTCCACAATCTAATAAAGATTCAATATCAAAGTCCTAAAAACACATTAAAAGTGCAAGGGGCTGTCTGAGTTAAAGTTTTTTATTTGAAAAGGGCAGTGAAGATATTACAATAATATTAAAATTTATACTCACTGTCAAACACCCTCTGTTCCACCGCCATCTCTCCTATCCTCCCTGTTGCTGCCTGTGACTGCTGCAGTCAATCACTGGCCTCAATGGTAAGTAGCATCAGATGGCTGAGACAGTCATTTGCAATACACAGGCTTCTCATTGCCACATCCAGGAAAACGGAGTGGCGGTGCTGCGGCAGACAGGCTTGGGGACGGTGAAAATATGTTTTTTTTTTAAAATTATATTAGTTTCCCTGTTCTTTTTTTAAGATAATAATACATTGGACACCCCAGAGGTTAGTTTACCTTCCAATTCCAGAATTGGGAAACTACTACCTGGTTGCAAATGTTAATTTTGTCTTATAGGCAGATATTTTCTGGTACTGTACACAAACATGAGCAGATTATTTGTACGCGCCTAGCTTGAATTAATCTACAGTATACTGGGTGTAATCTTGTAAAATATGGCAACATGTCATCTCTAAAGGATAATGATTAGCCGATATTGCTGCCTCAGTAGCTCTACACCATGAATCAATGAACCATCTTCTCTTCTACCTCTAACTTTCCTGTTCTGCAGTTTCTTTTTAATGCTACACAGCATCTGTAATAGACCCGTGTGATTTTCTGCTGCACATTACTGTCTATGTCAGATACTGAATTCATTGAAAAGCTGAGAGGTAAAAAGTGGAAAATAGGCCAGAGCTCAATTTAATGAAACTGATATGTCCTGAATAGAGGGGTGCTACAAGACTATTAGGGGTGAAGCTATGCTTTATAGCCACTATAAGAATTGCATTAGGGAACTGCATTATGGGCATTTCCCTAAAATAATTATATTTGCAACTTAATTACTCCTTTGCAAACAGGAGCGCTTCCAATAATAAGCCTAATACCTTATGTACATGCTTGTATTACAACTTCATGTAGCTTTATTCTGCAGAAACATAATAGTGCACCCATAGACTTTAGCGGGAACCCACTGTTCCTCTGTATTTCTCCAAATTTGTTCAAGAAAAATAAAAAGTTGAGGCATACTTAGGATATGCTGACATTTGAGTTGCAGGTTCGCTATAGAAGCCGCAGTGCTCTGCTGGATCTTTCATTCAATTGATACCATTGGTGGTCGCCAATGGCGCACTGTCCTTCACAGTGATGGGGGAAAAATTGCTCGCAGCACTATTTTTCACATCACATATTACTAAATCTGCAATCAAAACTCCAAACAGAGTGTTTGAAGAGACATGAATAAAGTCTTAATTAGTCGATGACATATTATGGAAATATTCTCTCTAAGAACCCGGCATAAGACAGTATAAAACTGCAAGAATTGAGGCACACGGCTATGAAGGGATGCCCAGAACAATACTGCAACTATTTTGTAACCTGTACTCAGGGCCGCTTCTGCCATGAGGCGAGATGAGGATCTCGCCTCAGGCGGCAGTTTTATGTTATTCTGAGGGGCGGCATCCACACAGCAGTTAAACACTGCTAGTGGATGCGCTGCGCTCCCCATCAGCTTCTTGTGCCCCCCTCAGACCTCAGATCAGCTCACCCAGCCAAAAACATACTTACCTGTCCCGCGCTGCCGTTGCCCTCAGGTTCCGCGCTCCACTGTCTTCCTTCCGGCAAGCACTATGACCTGACGCAGCGTCAGATCATAGTGCGCGCAGGAAGGGAAGACAGTGGAGAGCGGGAGCTGAGCGCAGGACAGATAAGTATGTTTTTTTTAAGTGGCTGGGTGGGCTGATCTGAGGTCTGAGGGAGGCACAAGACGCTGATCTGAGGTCTGATGGGGGCACAGGACGCTGATCTGAGGTCTGATGGGGGCAACAAGACGCTGATCTGAGGTCTGATGGGGGCACACTGTCTTGATTCTGAGTCTGATGGGGGCACAAGAGGCTGATCTGAGGTCTGATGAGGGCACAAGACGCTGATCTGAGGTCTGATGGGGGCACAAGACGCTGATCTGAGGTCTGATGGGGGCACAAGACGCTGCTCTGAGGTCTGATGGGGGCACAAGACGCTGATCTGAGGTCTGATGGGGGCACAAGACGCTGATCTGAGGTCTGATGGGGGCACATTCTGGTGATCTGAGGTCTGATGGGGGCACAAGACGCTGATCTGAGGTCTGATGGGGACAAGGGAAGGGGGCGCCATTTCATTTTTCGCCTCAGGCAGCAGAAAAGCTAGAAGCGGCCCTGCCTGTACTCTACTATAAAGAAATTCTTAAAATATCTGTCTGCAGCCTCAAAAAATTAACAGCTTGGTACACAGGTTGTACAGTCTGGAACACCCTGTTTAGGAAGCAATTAGAGGGCGCTAAAGGCCATACAATTAGACCCTTGGGCAACAACCAAAATGATATTTTACTCACGACAATGGAAACAAACAAAGCTCAAAGCTAGTAAAAGTACTCCAGTTGTATTAATTTACTTTCAGGTTTACCAGCCAAAGGTTGGCTGATCACTTGGGCATTATGGCGATTACTGGGGGAACCACTGCTACCTGGGACCATGGCTACAGGAAGTCCACAGCTCCATAGTCAGAAAATTTGAGTGTCATGTAGGTTAAACACTCTTCAAAAGGCTATGGATTCTTAGAGGGTACAAGGACTAAACATTATAGTTTTAAGAAAAAAAAAGGAACAGTGCTTACAAAATGAGACAAAATAAAATGACATATAAAGCAAGCAAAACTATATTATAAAACTAAATTATAAAATAAAAAGGAGAAAATAAAAAAGACCTAACAAATACAAGCTGTAGTCTCTTCTGCTTTGCTGAGGGCAGCATGTGCAATTGATTCACATTAAGTCTTTGCTGCTGTCAGTATATGAACATTGTTTTATTGTTCCAAACATGTTTTGACTAGACAGTAAATCAGTAAATTAACCAGTTCAAAAGGAAAATGGGAGAAAAATGGGAAAATAGTCTGTTTTCCCCAAATTTTATTTAAATTTTTTTTTACGTTTTTTGTTAACACAACACGCAACTTAAATTTTTTTTATTATTATGTCTCCTTTTCATAGCAATCGTTTTGATATGTGGGATGTATGGGTTTTGGTGGCTGGGGGCAGGGCTAGTGGCATGTGGTGGCGTTTATTTTTATTTTAGCTTTGTTTAGTTATTTTTTTATTTATTTTACACCTCGGTGGACATTTAAAATTACATTTTTTAAAAATATATTGCTGATTTCTCCTGTAACTGGGGTTGATATATTAGCCCCCAGTTACAGGGGAATACAGCCTTCAGAGAGGTTGTAAAGACCTGTACAACATTACTGCAAAGCTGATCTGTGTATGGTAAGACCCAGCAGCTCATGCAGACTCCTGGCGATCACATGACCACAGGGAACAGAGCTGGAAGCAGCATTGCCACTTCCTGATGTCTATACACAGAGTTCGTTCAGTGCTTTGCATAGAGAGATGGGGGAAGACAGGGACCGTAAAAAACTGTCCCTGCCTTTTCTATCGGGAGCCCCTCCCTCGCAGCTGCACGATTAGCACTCTCTGAAAGGGCGACCACCTGAATGTATATACAGTCAATGGGCAGTCGGCATGTGGCTAATAAGGAGTCAAGTATCATGAATATTGAATGAGTAATTGTACTATAACTCCCTGACTATAGTAGAGGAGGGAAGTAAAGTTTTTTCAAGCAAAGGTCCATTAGCCCATTCTTTGAAACTTTGGTCCAGGTCTCCCACTTTGGCCAAGAAACAAACCCCATATGTCCCAGCACACACAATAGTTTATTGGCTTTTCTCCAGATATGAACCATTTACATTTAATAAACAGCTGGTGACAGTGCCAGACCTGGTCATGGGCCACTTACCAACCGGATGTGTGTGCTTCATAGTAGAAAATGCAGCTGAACAGGAAAAGAGGCACACATCCAGTTGGGACCTGGGGTGGAAGAGCCGCAGCTTGGGACAGAATCATCAGTGAATCGAGGGACTGGTAAGTATTAACCTATAAATGACCTTTCATTCACAGGTTAGACAGTTTTCATTAAAAACCCGGAGAACCCCTTTAAGCCAGAGGTTTAGAAAGCCTGAACAAAGAATTCCTTACATGAAAAGCCATTATTAAGGACGCTATAAGGGCTGTCATAATATTGTGGAGGCCACTTTAAGATTGCTGACTTTGATTACCATCCAGTAATCCCTCCTTGGAGGCCAATAAATCAAGGTCATTTTAGAATCTATTTGGGGTGCTTTCCTTGTTGTGATCAATAGAGCTGAAAATTAATAGTCTTTGCTTACAACCAGAGAGCGCAGCTGCCTGCTCTTTACATAAATAATTATGTGTATTAGCTCTACAGTACGGGGACTCTCCAAACAAAGTTGCCTGAAGGCTTTCAAATGAAAAATGAATAGGTGTCCTAGTAGAAAAGTTGGCACAACTGTAATTGGTTCTAAAGCTTCAAATCCTAGCAATGCAATTAACCATGCTCAATGACTAATGCCAGCAAACAAATAATTAAAAATTTCAGTAAGACCTGGGGAACATAAGTGAAACGCTTCTGATTATTTTCTCTGAAGCTCAGCAGGTTTTCTCGCTCTCGTATCAGCAGCGACTGTACGACATGAATGGATTATTTTTTTTCCCCTTCCAAGCACAAAAGAACTGTCAGCACCAAAGTCCCAGTGATGAGTGCAGCGTACACGGTCCGAATATTATCCAGTCGGGTGCAGGAGTCAAGGCATCCTTTCCATTTTAATGACACCAAAAGGTCATTTAGAGTAGCACACTTACTCCAGAACGTAACCAGCATACGAATAACGGCGGGCTTCGTTCCCGTCGCTTTTCTTTTGGCTTTAGCTACAGTTGTCACACTCATAAAGAGTAATAAGTAGCTGAGAGCTTGATATTACATGAGCGCTACGGGTGGGATGCAAAAAATAAATGTGAGCGCCCAGGTGACGGTACGATTTCAGGGCTTACGAAAACCCACACGATTACAATTTATATGCCACCAAAAAGGACTGTATATAGTCTGCCACTAATAAATGAAATCACATGGAAAATTGCTCGGAGCAGACATGCTGCGCCTCCTACAGCTAATCTGGAGTTCGAAAAATAATGGTTCTGTGAACAAAACCAAATGACAGGGTTCAAACCGATTGTGGATTATTATGGCTTTTCACTTAGGGGGTATTAAAAAGGTTAACACTGTTCTAGTCATATTCAACTCCCACAGAAATGTCTCCATTCAAACAGGTGATCCTGCAGAGAGCATTACTCACATTTAATATCTCTTGTGGTTACTTCACATTAAAGAAGAAACACCAATATAAGACTGAAAAGGTTTACGTGAATAATCATTATAACTACGTTCCTTATGACGCGCACTCATTTTATTCTTCATTAGAGGTAACTGCGTGATTCAAAACACCCCATGATATAAAAAGGGACTTTCTGTGTATCACAGCCTTAGAATTAACCCTGCATAAGTAGCAATCCCATAAAATACCAGGAATCGCTCCATTTAGGGCTCATGCACACGACCGTATGTATTTTGTAGTCTGCAAAAAAACGGATCCACAAAAAATACGAAAGACGTCCATGTGCATTCCATATTTTGCGGAACGGAACAGCTGGCCCCTAATAGAACAGTCCTATCCTTGTCCGTGATGCAGACACTTATACGACATGTTCTATTTTTTTGCAGAACGGAAACACGGACATACGGAAACGGAATACACACGGAGTAACTTCCCTTTTTTTAGTGGACCCATTGAAATGAATGGTTCCGCATACGGTCTGCAAAAAAAATGGAATGGACGCGGAAAGAAAATAAGTTTGTGTGCATGATCCCTTAGACTGAGAGCTCTCAGACAATGCCGCAATTACCTACCAGCCACTATCCGTTCCCCAGGTTTTCTAACAGTTTGCGCCCCCCATTACATACCACAGACTACGCTACACAGCAGCGTATATTCAACAATGTCATACATTCGTATAGCAAAATACTTCTTCATGCAGGTGTTAGAGCTATGGAAGCCCCATCACGCACACTTCAGCTACCATATGAAAAGAGATTCCCAAAACACAAAGCATAACCCCTCTAAACCCCAAGTTGTTTTTAGGGTGTGTCCCTGCACAGTCTGACAGTGTCCAATCAGTGCCGCCAACGGGAGAATGTGCAGGCACACACCCCTAACTGGTAAGACCACGGGCGAACTGGCCATAGACTCTACAGGGAAATTTCCCAGTGGGCTGCTGCTTCTGCTGAGGCGGTATGTTGTGCTGCACTACTGGTCCCATCTGTTTGTGCTGCCCTGCCTTCTATCAATTTGGAACGGTCAATAGCATTGGGGCCTCTTTTAGTTTTTTCCAGGGCCACTTTAAGTTCCCGGTCCACCCACTTGGTAACACCCAGCTGTACCTATAGTCATAAACCTCTAGCAGGCATAACAGAGGAATATCACAACATATAGTCATATGAAAAGATACTCAAGGAGAGTCATTTCATATGGAATATAAGTACTTACCAGACAAGTCAAGAGTCAAAGTCCTCTTCAAATGGTTTTCCCATCTCAGCAATTCACAGCAATTCGCATCTTGTGTGGCAGCCAGTGTAGGCAGAGCTATGGAAACAGACAAGTGTGCTGCAGGATGCTGCTTCTGTAGCTCCAATAGAAGCGATTGTGCGCCACACAAAAAGCATATTACAGTGAGATAATATCCGGGCTACCTGCAGCGACCACTAGAGGGAGCTCACTATTGTAGAACTAAATAATAACACAACTTTCAGCCTGCTGATGAGCTCCAACCAGTGGTGATTATGCTTTATGTCTAGAATTATGCAGGGTATTCGGAGCTCTGTATAAAAAAAAATATATAAAATATATAAAGTATAAAAAAGTGTTCTGGCTGCTATAAAGCTATATAAAAACAAGTATTCAGCACAGACTTAAAATGACATTAAAATCGAAGAAGCAAAACACAGCTAAAGTATACAATTTTTTTGTCTCCATTGTGTTATCTGGGACAGGCAAAACAGCATGTAAGAAAGTTTTCATGAAATGACAATGACATCCCTACATACCTGCTGAAAGGTAGAAATAATTCAGGCAGAAACAATACCTAGAAATAGTAGAAGACGCCGGGGCGCAAGGAAGAAACGCTTCCATCTGCCCAATTCATCAAAGCCTGACAATATGTGTTCGGGTAAATGGCATTGTTGTAATTTTCTCACTTCTGAAAAGTAATAATCCACAAAAGCCGACAGCGCTTGTGACATCCTCTGTGACATTTGAATGCAGACACTTCCCATGTGTTCATTACTGCCCTATCTCCATCCTCACCTTCTAAGGCAGGGGTAGGGAACCTCCGGCTCTCCAGCTGTTGTGAAACTACAATTCCCAGCATGCTTCATTCATTTCTATGAGAGTTCTTAGAAGAGCAGAGCGAGTATGCTTGCTGGGAGTTGTAGTTTCACAACAGCTGGAGAGCCGGAGGTTCCCTACCCCTGTTCTAAGGTATCTTCTGTGAAAGACGTTTCTTTTAGGCAATGGGTTTTCTCGACGTCTTTTTTTTTCAAGAACGAAGTTAATTACAAAAGATCATGAACCCCATTATTTTTGCTTCTCATAAACTGACAGTATTCTCATTCTGTTCTCTCGGTTTAATATAACTCCAAGGACCTACTGATGTTGTGAATGCGCATAGACATTCATCAGCTGGGTCCTCCACCACCTTAGTACTGGTGACATGTTTGTACAGTATCAGGTCAAAAATGATTAGTTCCATGATAATTCCCCTGGGACACATGAGTTTTCTTATCGGTCAAGATAAATCACATTATTTAGCACTGACCCACAATTATCTCTAGGCCTTCTGCACACCACCGTATATGTTTTGTGGTCCTCAAATCAAAGATCCACACCGCATTTTGTATTTGTGGACCCACTGTATTCTTTTTGTGGAACGGACTTATGGATGTGGAAAGGACACATATGATCTATCTGCTTTCCGCATCTGTATGTCATAATGTGTATCATGGACCCAATGAAGTCAACGGGTCCACAAAAACTGCAGATGCAACATGTACCGCAATCCCTATTTTGTGGATCCGTGATGCATGACTGGATACGGACTAATGTGTAGAACTCAACATGGTTTATGGTAGAAAAGAGTTGGGTGAGAAAACTATTCTTCACAAAGGTCAATGTATCATATAAGGTGTCCATGGTCCTCATACTATTGGTCATTTTTGAATTGTGATGAATGGCTGGCCCAGATGCAAAGTCAACAAAAACATGGATCCACACTGACAACTAGGTCCCTGTCCAATCAGAACATTGCATGTTCAAAGTTGCCAACAGTACCAAATTTGTCAGGATTGTCCCATTTTGTCAAAGGGAGGTATCTACATAATCTCCACCAATGAGTGGAGTGGTTTGTGATGGACCCAGGTTGATAAGTATGTATACGGTAATAATCCTGAGTTACAAGCTATAATAATGTCCAGAGCAGCATTTATCATAACTGTTATTGACCATTTTCAAGTGGGTATTGCCTAGAAAACCACAGCACATTTACATGACTGATATTCATGTTTCCTGAATAACGACCATGATTCATAGTATATATTTGGACTTTTTGAATTGTATACCCTTTTCTTTGCCTTTTTTCTAGCTCATGTTTATAATGTAATTCAATAAAAACAGTTTGGGGAAAAAAAAGAAGCCCACCTCCATGTACAGCTATCTCTGTATACACACTTACACAGAGAATGTTATGAGTCACTGGTAACACCTCCACTGTCTACAACTATCAGTGACTGACAACTATCTATGTATACACACTTACACAGAGAATGTTATGAGTCACTGATAACACCTCCACTGTGTACAACTATAGGTGATTGACAGCTATCTAAGTATACACACACAGAGAATGCTATCAATGACTGATAACACCTCCACTGTCTACAACTATCAGTGACTGACAGCTATCTATGTATACACACTTATACAGAGAATGCTATCAATGACTGATAACACCTCCACTGTCTACAACTATCAGTGACTGACAACTATCTATGTATACACACTTACACAGAGAATGTTATGAGTCACTGATAACACCTCTACTGTGTACAACTATAGGTGATTGACAGCTATCTAAGTATACACACACAGAGAATGCTATCAATGACTGATAACACCTCCACTGTCTACAACTATCAGTGACTGACAGCTATCTATGTATACACAGTTACACAGAGAATGCTATCAATCACTGATAACACCTCCCCATGTACAACTATCAGTGACTGACAGCTATCTATGAATACACACTTACACAGAGAATGTTATGAGTCACTGATAACACCTCCCCTGTGTACAGTTATCAGTGACTGACAGATATCTATATATACACACTTACACAGAGAATGCTATCAATCACTAATAACATCTCCCTCATGTACAACTATCAGTGACTGACAGCTATCTATGTATACACACTTACACAGAGAATGCTATCAGTCACTGATAATACTTCCCTGTGTACAGTTATCAGTGACTAATAGCCACTGACATCCGCAATCATTATTATCACATCATGCAGGATGTTTTTTATCCTTTTTTTCTGTGAGTTTTGCTTAGTTTATAACATATACCTGAGGGAGTGGCACCTTCAGGTGTGAATGCGCTCTTGAGTAGCATTCTTTTGCACTTTTGCCCTTCCTATCAAATTGAGCGTCTTGATTGCGTAGTACATATAGGTGTGTTTGCTCCTCCTCTCATTGGTTGCTGTATGCACATAGAGGTCACTAGGAGCAACACACCTATATGTGCAGTGTCCATGCTCCTGGATATAGATGCCCAAAGGCATAGTTATGTTTAGCGTAGGACCTGCCTGACCTGAGACCACCGTGACGCTGGGTAGGTGGGCACAGATGTGTTTTGATCAAAATATATTGGCTAAGAGTCTCAGATTTTATCATATCAGAATGAGGGCTTAGTTTATGCCAGTATATATTGTTTGCATCTATTTTTCATGCATTAATAATCTTTTTCAGCTATCTATGTATACACACTTACTCAGAGAATGCTATCAATCACTGATAACAATTCCCCTGTGTACAGCTACCAGTTGCACACTTTCTTTTTTTTCATGTCCATATTCGACAGCAGTCAACCAGGAATTTGATAATGTACTTAGGTTAATATAAAATGCAATTGCTATGCCTGTAACTGCAAAGAAATGAGAAGAAGAACATGCAGAGATCCCAGTAACTCCCATTAATGGGGTTCTCCGGGAATTAAGACAATGAAAATATGTAAATATTACGTTATTACAAATCTAGTCCCAAATACCTTTCACTAGTTATAATGGCTCCTTTTGTCTAGGGAGTAATGATTAGGAGAAACAAAATGGCCGCCGTCCTGTGAATATACACAAAACCTGTCCTAATCACACAGCAGGACAGATTACTTGACAACACTGAGGTAAAAAGCTGCCTCATCCAGGCTCGGACTGGCCCACAGGTGTACAGGTGAATCCCCCGGTGGGCCCCTGAGCAAGGTGGGCCCCTAGTCTCCCACCACCTGCACAAGTGGCACATAACACAGTAGACGTACTGCACTACATACTTATATTCAATGTACAGCCCCTCCACCAGCCTATGTTCATATAAAAAACTTGTTAGATTATTTATTATATTTGATTGTATCCGTACAATGGGCCCCCAAAATAATTTTTACTGGTGGGCCCTAGGTACCCCAGTCCGACACTGGCCTCATCCTCCTCTCTGTTCGGACTGTCAGGGATTATAATCCTGACTACAGTTTAATATGATATTTAGCTGAATCTTTGTGGGTATGGGGTCCATGAGGAGATATGAAGTACAGAGAGGACGGACAGGACAGACTGCGGTAATGGAGACTGCATACAAGTGCTGCTGCTTATTAGGCATATTTGCTCATAAACTCCATTACTACAGAGATTCAGCTAAAATCTTATTATCTGAATTCAGGATCATAACCCCTGACAAGCAGAGCAGAGAGAAGGATGAGGCAGCTCTTTATTGTGTTGTGAAATAACTTGTCCTCCTGTGTGATTAGGACAGGTTTTGAGTGTACTAATAGGACGGCAGCCATTTTATTTTTCCTTATGATTGCTCCCCAGACAAAACGAGCCATTATAACTAATGTAAGTTATATGGGAATATATTTATAATGAAGTAATATTTAAGTATTTTCATTTTTATAATTCCCAGAGAACCCCTTTAATATCCAAGGCAAATGATTACCCAGGCCCAACCATTTGATGGTTGTTGCTATGGCCATCTTATTCTCAGGAAGGTCCTTGTGGTAAGTGGTCCACAGAATCATACATTTTATAATTCACAGTTTTTTCCTATCTCTGCCTCTATATTTACTTAGGGCCCCTTTACATGGGCTGAGGATTGGCAACAAGTTTGCATTAGTGTTCATTCACTTGATCTTTGCTGCAACTAAACATGCCGTTGATAACCTAATAAACGAGCATTGGATGATCAGACCTTTTATGAGGCATTAAAAATCATTGTTTGTTGGCAGTTTATAGCCCTATGTAGACAGGAGATGTGCTGTCGACAAATGATCACTGAATGGGGAGGAACAATGGTACTAACGATAGCTCTTTCCCATACTAACAATAATTGCTGCATATAAAGGGCCTTTAGTGAGCGACGACTGGCTGAATCATCGGGAAAAAAAATCTGCCTGTGTAAAAGGACCCTTAAGCCTCATTCACACATCAGTGTTTTGGTCAGTGATTTCCACCAGTGATTGCGAGCCAAAACCAGGATCGGATCCTCCACAGACATAAGTTATAAGGTAAAGATCTGCACCTGTTCTGTGTTTAGAGCCGCCTTTGGCTCAAAATCACTGATGGAAATCACTGACCAAAACACTGACTGTGTGAATAAGGCCTCTTTCACACGAACGTTGTTTTTGCGGGCTCCGATCCGCATTTTTCACATGAAAAATGCGGACCCATTCATTTCTATGGGCCTGCAAAAAATGCGGACAGCACACCGTGTGCTGTCCGCATCCGTTGCTCCGTTCCGTAGCCCGCAACAAAAAATAGAGCATGTCCTATTCTTGTCCGTATTACGGACAAGAATAGTACTGTTCTATTAGGGGCCAGCTGTTCCGTTCCGCAAAATACGGAATGCACACGGATGCCATCCGTTGTTTTTGCGGATCCACAATTTGCGGACCGCAAAACACAACGTTCGTGTGAAACCGGCCTAAGACATTAGGCCGCTTTCACACTAGCGTTTTTGATCAGCAAAAATGCGTCCGTTACTGATCTGTTGCATTATCTTTAACATACCCAACACGGATCCGTCATGAACACCATTGAAAGTCAATGGGGGATGGATCCATTTTCTATTGTGTCAGATTATGTCAGAGAAAATGGATCCGTCCCCATTGACTTGCATTGTGGGTCATGGCGGATCTGTTTTGCTCTGCAGCCCATGGCAACGGAACCAAACGGAACAGAATGCATTTTGGAGCATTACGCTCTGTTCAGTTACCCTTGGTCCCCATTGACAATGAATGGGGACAAAACGGATGTGGAACCTATGACGGATCTCCATACCGGAAAAGAGAAACGCTAGTGTGAAAGTAGCCTTAAGCCTTTATTATACTGGCATATTTTCTGCCAGATGATCGCTAACGGGTGTTCGAAGTAATGCTTGTTAGCAATAATCTGGCAGTGTAATACTGCCACCGATCCCCGATGAACAAGCAAATGCTTGTGCATCAGATAATCGTGATCTTTCAGCATGGATTTACCAGCAGCATAGTATGGGGACAAGCGATGGCATAACGATCAGTCCTCCCCATGCTGTGGAGGAGATTGCTGCATGTAATAGCAGTGATGTCCTTCGCTAGAGAGCAAGCGATTGCCAGGGATTAACCCTTCCCTCCCGACAATCGTCTGCAGAATTGGGCTGTGTAATACAGGCTTTAGTCAGGCTGCAGATTATCATTTATGGATCGTCTGCATTGTTTTACTCTGAGTTTGACCTTCAATTTAAGAAGCCAGCACAATGGATGTACTGGAAGCTTGTGTCATCCTCATTTCCTTTCAGATTAAAACAAAACAAAAAAAAAAAGAAGTAAACAAGAAAAGACTTGAATTTCCTTCAGAATCTGGTATTTCGCTGGCTACACACAGAAGTTTCCATTGGCCCAGTAAACATACTAAAATAACACATTGAACAATACATGTGACCAACAGACAGAGTAATTCACAGCACTCCTTTTACTTTGCAGTCAGTTAATACCAGAGAAAGTCAATTATTTTTAATTACAATTTGTCTTTTCTTGTATTCTGTTCTAAAAAAAAGTGAACAATTAATGAATTAGAATTAGCATCAACTGGATAACTCAGGGAAAGGGCTAGGTCCTCTAGTCACTAAACAAAATGAATTAAAAAAAATTGTATTTGAAAAAATACAATATATGCTTTTCCTCTGTGAATCTAGTCCTTCCTTTTGATCTTATTTTTCGCATTGTATAATTGAGAGATATATTAAAACATGTTTTGTATTTGTTCCAGGAGATTAGCCATATTCCCCTTCTCACTATCCTAACTCTGGCTGTAAGACAACTGTCTGGAGAAGGAGCCTCCCTGTTCTCTATAGTCATCCTGTGATGCTTTTTCATAGAAGCAGAACAATCCTTGATATGGCTCTGAAATTAAACACCTAGATGCAAATGTGTCTAGGTGACATTTCACTGCCTCTATTCTGCGACGTTCTAACATGTTCCATATGTCAATTTCAAATGCTGGGCAAAGCTGGTCTCATCTAAGACAGCAGGAAAGAGGTGCAGACTGTGTGCCAAGGATTCCTATTGCTCTAAATGACAGAAGCCGTGTAAAACCTTGAGAAAAATCAATTGCACATAAACTGCTTTTATGTTCCGTCAATATTCACATAATTATACTGAGCTTTTTTCATCTGCAATCCATTCTAATGGAGATTTGTGCGAAAAACAAATACTTCCCTGCACTTCTCTGTGTAGAACCGAGACTGGTATAAAATCATTTGTGAAATGAATGACTCCACAGTAGTTGCTACTCTTCAGAACAAGTTCTTAACTTCAATTTTACGTAAAAATGGACACGCTTCTTTAAATTCTAGTGGAGTAGGCTTCAAGGATTGTTTTATGACCACTAGCTCGCCAACACTATTCAGGCTGTTTATGTCTTCAATTGCTATTTGTCGCTATTTGTCATAAAAAAACAAGTTGCAAAAAAACCTAAGAAGAGTTGACAGCAGAAAAATACAATAATATGTTGCTGATATATATATACACACACACACACACACACAAATATACTGTGTACTTTTTCAGGTCAGGTATGCACATGGTCTTTTCGCCCAAAGAAAAGCATAAAATTAGTGTCCAGATAGATAGATAATAAATAAGTAGATTATAAATACTATCTATCTATCTATCTACATATTATCTATCTATCTATCTATCTATCTATCTATCTATCTATCTATCTATCAAATCAGTCAAATCCTCTATTAAAAAAACGAAATTCCACAGCACCACCAGAATTGTGCTTAAAAAAAGATTGTGATTTATTTCACCAGAGCGACGTTTCAGTCCTCTTACTAGGACTTTTCTCAAGCAGCCATGAGAAAAGTCCTAGTAAGAGGACTGAAACGTCGCTCTGGTGAAATAAATCACGATCTTTTTAAGCACAATTCTGGTGTTGCTGTGGAATTTCTTTTTTTTATTATTGAGGATTTGACCATATCCGGAGCCCCTGGCACACGGGTACTTTTTTCTATTTTGCTGTGCTGCTTTCATTACGTTTTTTTTTATTATCTATCTATCTATCTATCTATCTATCTATCTACATATTATCTATCTATCTATCTATCTATCTATCTATCTATCTATCTATCTATCTATTATCTATCAATAGTGTTGGTCCCATTAGCCAGAAGAGGACGACATCTCGGCACAAATCAATAGAAGAAAGAGAAAGTGTAAGAGGCAAATGGAGAAAGGATGGGACAGTGATAGTTTTGCCTGAAGAAGGATGGAGAGAAGGGGTATGTATATTTAAGCCAAGGAGCTCAGACTTGAGGGACAAAGGGACTAGTTAAAGAATAAATATGATATGGAGAAGAATAGATGTTCCAGAATTCTTATTAGATGGGGAATGTATGTAGTTACTAAAGCAGAAATGTCAGGAGAGGAGACAGGTTCTTTTTAAGCAGTGACCCAAACACATCTGAGTCACTGCTACTAAAGAGCACAGGTCTGGTATCAGTAATCAAGAGGTTTTCTCTCAGAATAAGACAGATCTGAGTCTTCACCCTAATTTATATCCTACAGCATCAGAAGTTGAAAAGAAGGGGTTTGGAGATGTGGAGTTCAGTAGAGACTATAGTATGGAGGAACACATTTTGTGCCATCTAGGACTTGTGGTACCTATGATAAGGCTGGTGCAATTAGGCAAAATGAGCTGTCTATGTCTCATCCCTGGACTTATGTCCAGTGATGAATAAACCTCCCTGTCTACTCCTTTTGGATCTTGTCAATCTGTGCGGTGTTATACTTTATATACATATTCTTTGTGCTATATATGATGAGATACAGCAGAGAGATATTCATACAGTGGACAGGGTCCGTCCTCTAAGTGGCTTTGATCTCGATAAAGTAGGCCAGCACCACAGATATATGTGATGAGGCAGCTTAAGCCAGCCAAAAAAATAACATTAAAAAAACTAATTTTTATATCTTCCTTTGGCTATGTGGACAATGTAATACTTTTCATCTCTACCAGTGTGTAGTTAGCTCAGCTCCACAGTCATTTCAGTTCTGCCTTTAGAAATTCTACAGTACATTATTTTAGAAGGAGGATAGCTACATCTCTGAAGAGGACCAGAAGCAGACATCACAGTAATCTTTTCTCCATTCATCTAGCAAGTCTGTTCATCCCGGAACACATAATTTACTAGTGTCTATCTATTTTATGTTGCTCTTGATTTCTATTAATCTCATTTGTCTGTTGTGACTCTGTACATTTGTTGAATGTGGGATAGCATGCCTATGGGGATGTCTTCAATCTCCGAGCACTCGGCTACACTCTGCATCCAGACATTAAAAATGCAATATTCTTATACATAAGAAAATCCAGAATAAAGCGCAGACTGTTGTTATGTGTTAATGCCTCTGTGGAATGGAACTTCATGAGTGAACTGCTGCCTTGAACTTCACTGGCTGCCATAGAGTAACATTAAGTTGTTTAGCTAATGAGAAGCAACTTTCTGAAAATGGAAAACTGAAATCATATGTTTGCCCCATTTACAGAACCAATCAAATTTCAGTAATTTTCTCTCTTTTCTTAACCAGTTTTGGTCTGACATTTGAAGGCATTTCTGAGTGCACTTATACTACAAAATCAAGAAATAGCGTAAAGTTACTGAAACTTCTGCTCAACAATTACTGTGCCTCTGATTTTTGCAAGGAGAAAGGGTCATTATGTGGCATTCTGGGCAGCAGATCGTCCTGTGTGATCTTTTGCTCGGAAACAATTCATCTCTATTGGGACGAGTGATCATGGTAGCGATTGCCCATCCTTATACAATGGGGATGATTGTTGCATGTAAATGCAGCTCTCACCTCTGCTCACAAACAGGCAATTATTGCTGACAAATGGTTTGGCCTGGTCTGTCAGCCTGTGTAAAGGGACCTTAAAGCGGTTTTCCAGGAGTTAACTACTGATGACCTATCCTCTGATGACCTATCCTTTATCCATAATTGGTCATACAGTACCAGTGGTTGTACAACATGCTGTTGGGCCATGTATGTACTCATGCACACTCAAAGCCAAACAACGGCTGTCAGCAATTATTTTACAATTCTATTTAAGAAATGATACATTTAAGGTGTATTTCCAGTGATCTACCATGTTTAAATTAAAGATTTTTTCACTGCTTTATGATGTTTTTTTAGCTTCAATAACTTGAAGCCCTTTACTTCCTCCCTGCTGATGTTGAGCTGTCTTCAAGTCTGTAGAGGGAATTTGCTATTTAAAGGGGTTATCCCATGACTAACATAAAAAATGAAAATCAGACATCATATAGTCCATGATAATCTCTTTCTAACAAATCCAGAACCAGCCCTGTACCTGATATGGATCCAGAGATCTCCCCATTCTTTGCTCTGCTAGATTTATATCAAGCTGACAGCTCAAGAGGAGTGTCTTTTCTGCTGCAGCTGAGGGGGAGTGTCCATGCTCTCCCTATCACAGCTCAGGGAGCAGTTGAAGGATGAAACTGAGCATGTGCGGCCTTTTAAGTGAGCCGGACAAAGAAATAAGAAAAAAACAAACAGCAGGTGGCGCTATACAGAGACATTTTATTGAATAACTCAGTGACTGTGCAATATTTATAATTACATGTAATTACACAAGTATTCAGATCCAGGTGCTGGCTTGAAAACTGTAGACTATTTTTCGTGGGGCAATCCCTTTAATAAAGTCCAGTGATTACAATAGTTTCGAGTTGGCCTTTTCTGCTGGTCAGGGGGTCTGCTGGTTCTGATCATTGGAGTGTACTAATGGGATTTGAGAAGAAAGAGGAATGGTGAAAGTAATATGGGCTAGCAGTCTTGTAGAAACAGTGACCGGGCTACAGTTCCACATCCGTGGCAGACAATGATAACAACTTCCTGTTAGGGAACAAGTGCAAACTCCGAACTTTGAAGGTAAAAGTTTTATAATTATTGTTGTACATAAGGATCTAGGAACACTGTGAAGTTTTCATTTTTCACTATAATTTTCAATGGTTTATTACTATGCAGTGAGATCTTCATACTTATGCTTATGCTTATGGTGGTATTGGGCAAATGATGTATAGCCACTCTTTGCATATTGACATCACAATCACATGATGCTGCCATAAAATATGAACTTCTTCATTTTGACATATGAACCATTAATAAATGTAATGTAATATAATATCAGATGACAGCCCCTTCTACCAACATCTTATATGCAGCTGTCAATAGTAGATGCAGCCACAGTGCCCAAGATCAGTGTTTTTGGGGAAAAAAAACACGCTAACGCATAACGGTGTTTTACGGTGGGCATCTATTATAGTGATTAGAATGTAGTTGACAGAATTGGCAAAATTTAATTCAGCATACATGCATCTGTATGTATGATGTGTGAAGACCAACCGGCTCGATAAAGAATATAGACTTTATTCAAAAGGATAAAAACCATGACAGCATCAGGAGATACTGCTTATGTGTTTCAACCTTATATAGGTCTTAATCATAGCATAGTGGTATATACTTCAACGCCAAATTGAAAAGGGTGGAAGCTTAAACAGAAACATGCTATGAAACATGGTTCCTTGTCATGTCACGTTTCATTGCACATTTCATACTGGAGCTTCCACTCTTTTTAATTACAGTTGAAGTACATACCACTATGTATGTATGAAAACACAATCCTGCCACTTTACAAATCACTAGTCAGACCACACATGGAGTACTGTGTACAGTTCTGGGCTCCTGTGAAAAAGGCAGACATAGTAGAGCTGGAGAGGGTTCAGAGGAGGGCAACTAAAGTAATAACTGGAATGGGTGGACTACAGTACCCAGAAAGATTATCACAATTAGGGTTATTTACTTTAGAAAAAAAGACGACTGAGGGGAGATCTAATAACTATGTATAAATATATCAGGGGTCAGTACAGAGATCTCTACCATCATCTATTTATCCCCGGGACTGTGACTGTGACGAGGGGACATCCTCTGCGTCTGGAGGAAAGAAGGTTTATAAACAAACATAGAAGAGGATTCTTTACGGTAAAAGCAGTGAGACTATGGAACTCTCTGCCTGAGGAGGTGGTGATGGTAAGTTCACTGAAAGAGTTCAAGAGGGGCCTGGATGTAATTCTGGAGGGTAATAATATTATAGGTTATTGCTACTAGAGATGGGTCGTTGATCCAGGGAGTAATTCTGATTGCCTGATTGGAGACGGGAAGGAATTTTTTCCCCTAAAGTGAGGAATATTGGCTTCTTTCTCACAGGGGTTTTTCCTTCCTCTGGATTAACTTGTAGGAAAACAGGCCGCACTGGATGGACAGATGTCTTTTTCAGCCTTATAAACTATGTTACTATGTTATGATTGAGAACTGTATAAGGTTGAAATGTGTAGTCAGTATCTCCTGTTCCAGTCAAGGATTTTTATTGTTTTGATTAAAGGCTATTATAGACACTGGACTCTTCCTGATTTCACGCTATATCTGAGTGACCTCCAATATTCAGTTGCTTTCTATATATATTTTATTTTAGTTATTACATACAAGTCATGTACAGATGTGTCTTTCCTCACCATTCCTGTTGACTGTCCTGATATGTGTGTCATGAGATGGCCAGCTTTTCAAAACAACATGGTTATGCGATTTTGTGTCACAAGATGTCTATCCTCTATGTGTCTTTATGTGGCCACCCAGTGGTTATGTAGCAAATTGCAGGCTGTCAAGGGTTTTGCTAACATGTTATGATGTTGTATTGAATTTGTCTAATGTGAAATTAGAATTCTTAATGGCATTAGAGGTAATGTACGGGTGGACACATCTTTATACTGTATTATGTAAAATACTTCTTCCATTATGTGACTGTCATTAATCCTCACCTAATGTGTTGTTCCAAAAATGTACCTTTCAGATTGATTAGATGGTTCAGAGACCAGTGCAAATAGTTCAGGAAGAATAGCACATACCTGCTTCATCGTAGGACCCTGAAAGCTTCTCCAGAAGTTCACGGTCTATTGCTAGAATTTGCTGCTCCAAAATTGTCTGGTAGGAAAGTACGCTGTTCTCTTTATCCCTTTCAAAGTCCTGCAGATGTTGCTTTAGCACCTCGGGCAGATGAGTTTTCACATATTCCGCTGCTGACTGCACAACAAATAAACAAAGCAATCATTTGTCTAATCCGAGAACTCTTTAGCTTTTCCAAATGTGTTTTTCAAAACATTTTCAAAAAAGCCTCTAGCAAGAAGAACACCAAAATCTCATCACTCTGGGTAAATAACAAAGTTTTCATCAAGAAACTAGGGAATCATCACTTTATTATGATGCACAATGCAAAATGTATTAAACATACTATGTCCTTTGAGGATCCAGCTATGCTGCATATGAACAACCTTCTGATCCAGAAATAATTGTTTTTAAAACCTTCCTCCACTATTACACAGTCTATGGTGTTTTGTGACAGACATTACGCATTTATATATTCATAATTGCAGTACACACATATCACCGGGTATATCCCAATTCTCTGGTAACTCTGCTAAATGGATGATTTGTAAAAGACATTTTTAAATCAAAATATCAAAAAATATGTGAGATCATAAACTTACAGAACATTATTAGATGCATAGATGCATTAAGATGTATTGTAGGGAGCTGAAAGCTGCACATAATCTTTCATAGCGCTCCCCCTTATCTCACCTTGGTCATCACTCGGTCAGATTCTTAACTCTATACTTTTCTTTGTACAGAGGCAAGATCATCATTCATGTGTAAGCTCATTTCTGCCAAGTGTGCGTGTGTTTGGAATGGGGAGAAAGGAGTAAATCACTTATCTCCACAAAAACAAATGGATCAGGTACTCTTAAGTCCAACAGTCCAACCTTTACATTCCCAGAGTCAGTAAGTCACCCTACATATCAGACGGTCAGCCAGTCCCATCAAAATTGAAGGGTGCAGTTGACACTAATCTAATTTGCATGACCAGTTTAAACAGTTACTGCACTTTTACACAATCCCATTTCATTTCGTAGAGAATGGTGTAACTAGTAAATTTCACTTCATTTAAAAGATATGCCTGCATCATGGCCACTAGGAGTCTCACTTCCACCTAAGCTGCAGTCCATTGCCGGATGTCAGACAAGATCCTTCCCAGGTAACAGAGACACAGAAGACAGCTGAGAGGAAGTGTGTGTGTGTGTGTGGGGGGGGGGGAGGTCAAAGCTAGCTGAGATGATGGGCCTGATAAAACAACTGCTTCTACACTGCTTCTGAACATCACAGGATCATCCTGCCTTTCTGTAAGTGTAATTTAACCCTCACAAAGGACGTCACAACAGGACAGTGCTGGCAGAAGAGAGATGCCCCCCCTTCTTAGTGAAATGCATCTAGCTGTGCAGCTGAAACAGGGAATAATATGGCTGGAAAAAAAATTAGGGAAGCCAAAGCATAACTGTTTCTTCACATTTACATAGTAACACGGTTTATAAGGCTGAAAAAAAGACATACATCGGTCCAATTCAGCCTGGTGAAGCCAGTTTTGCTCACTTTAGGGGAAAAATGGATTTCCAGCTCCAATCAAGCAGTCAGACTATTTCTGAATGTATGCCCTGGATAAACGACCCTTCTCCAGAAATCTAGTCACTATAACGTAATATTTTTATCACTCCAGAAATACATCCAGGCCCCTCTTGAACTCTTTTAGTGAATTCACCATAACCACCTCCTCAGGCAGGAGAGTTCCATAGTCTCACTGCTCTGACTGTCCTCTAGACGCAGAGGATGTCCCCTCGTCACAGTCCTGGGGATACACAGATGATGGGAGAGATCTCTGTACTGACCCCTGATATATTTATACATAGTTATTAGATCACCCCTTAGTGATTTGTAAAGTAGCAGGACTATGTTCTCATCACGGGCATCCATGCCCCTTTTGATGCAACCCATTATCTTATTGATTGGCCTTGGCAGCAGCTGTCTGACACTGGTTTCTGCAGCTTAGTTTGCTGTTCACTAAAATTCCTAGGTCCTTTTCCATGTCAGTTTTACCATTCAGTATGTACTGGTGACTTGCATTATTCCTTCCTATGTGCATAACCTTACATTTGTCAGTGTTAAACCTCATCTGCCACTTCTCTGCCCAAGCCTCCAGTCTATCCAGATCCATCTGTAGCAGTGTACTCTGCTCTTCTGTGTTAATTACTTTACACAGTTTAGTGTCATCTGCAAAAATTGATATTTTACTGTGAAAGCCTTCTACAAGATTATTAGTAAATATATTGAAGAGACTATTATCAGTTATGATTGTACAAAGAAGCACAGCAATTATGCAAACTTTTTTTTGAAACTTAGATACGCTTTAAGGCCAATCAGAGCCTTCACTCTAATGTATATCCTAAAGGTTAAAAATTGAAATAAAAAACAGTTTGGAGATATGTGGTCCAGTGAAGACATCAGTAAGAGAGGACATATCCAGTAACATATCTTAATTCAGTTTCAATAGAAATTGACTCCATGAAAAGTAAGTTTAGACATGGGATGGTTAGCTGACATACATACTGTAAACAGTGTTTTGTGCCTCTAGAGTAATCCAACACAGGTTTACTGTTTCAATTCTAGTTTATCCCAACACACAGTTCATAACTGGTCTCATCCTATGTTGCAATTGAATAAAACATGCTTCGTCTGTCCACTTGGGATCCATCAGTGGCTCCTCCAGCAAACTTAATGACCCATGGTGCACTGGCTGCATTATCTCCTCAGATCTGTGAAATCTCTTTATGGCATTAGCTACCCCTATAAGTATGCTAAGGAAATGCTATGTATAATCTCTTAAGAGGATGTAAGTAGTGCTCTCATGATGTAGTGATCTATTTAGCCATTCATAGTGGAAAGGACTTTGGCGCCTTTGGCAAAGCTTGGTGCAGGTAGTAGAAAAAAAAATCAATTGTCTATGTCTGGGGCCCAGGACATCCTAAGGTGACAATCTAATTTCTTACTTAGTAATTTATACGTCTCCCTCTTTACATCAATTTCCTTTCTATAATTCTAGTTTAGGTCTGTATTTGAACTAGCTCTAGAGAGGCCGAACAATGTACTTGTATTAATATCTGCACACAAACACTGAGCTTGTATAAATATGTCAGGAATGAAGAAATAGGGCAGATAATTCCCATCACTCATCCATGTCTGCAATCGTCTGGATACAGTTTATTAGTATTGTAGGTGCACACAATCATCTTCAAAGTAATTTGTTTATTTTAAATTAAAATGAAATAGAAAGATCCAGGAGATAATGTCTATTTTTAATGGACTAAGATATATTTGAAGGTCTAAGGCTTCTTTCACATTAGCGTTATTACTGGATCCGGCAGGGTTCAGCAATAACGCTTCCGTTACTGATAATACAACCATGTGGATCCGTAATGAACGGATCCGGTTGTATTATCTTTAACATCGCTGGGACGGATCCGTCATGAACTCCATTGAAAGTCAATGGAGGACTGATCCGTTTACTACTGTGTCACACCGAACGGATCCGACCCCATTGACTTGCATTGGGGGTCATGACGGATCCGTCTTGGTGCGGATCCCTAGGACGGAGAGCAAACCACAGCATGTTGCGGTTTGCTCTCCGGTCTGGAGACGCAAGTGAACTGAACGGAATGCATTTAGGAGCACTCCGTTCTCTTCAGTTCAGTTTTGTCCCCATTGACAATGAATGGGGGCAAAACGGAAGCGTTTTTTTTCCCGGTATTGAGCCCCTATGACGGAACTCAATACCGGAAAAAGGCAATGCTAGTGTGAAAGTAGCCTAAATGTCCCCTATAGTCATTGTAAGCATAGAAATCCTTACTGGGCTGTCTGTACAAACAGTGTTGGCTGCCCTAGTAGTAGCGCTGTTATTAATTGTGTTTGCATACTCTGGATGCAGACACAGTTAAAAACTTCAAAGAGGACCTTTCATCTTCGTGACATGCCTGTTTTAATAGCTCAATGTATTCCTCATGTGATAACTATTCTTATTGCTCTATGCTGTACCATTCCTTTATTATTTCTACTAGAAGTTATGAATGAATTGCTAGAAGTCTACAGTAAGGGTACAGAGGGGTGTTAACCTGTTGGGTGTGTGTACCTGCACAGACTCCCTCTATTCAATCAGTGCTGCCATTTTCAGACTGTGAAGGTACACCCCCCCCCTTCCCAACTGGTTACCACCCCTCTGTACCCTTACTGCAGACGGCTAGCAATTCATTCACAACTGCTAGCAGAAATAACAAAGGAATGGCACAACATAGAGACATAAGAATAGATGCTCCAGAATTGTTATTACACAGGGAATGCATGGAGCTACTAAAACAGGCATGTCAGGAGAGGTGACAAGTCCTCGTAAAAGCAGCAGAAGTCCAGCCTGCAGCAATGGGGAGACTTGTCACTGGCCAGTTGACCACTTCTCGCTGTTGGCACTGGGGAGAACAGCCGGTGAGTGGAGAACACTGATGGAGAAGGTGCCAGCGCTCCCAGAATTGGATGGTGGAAAAAGAAGGAGACTAGATAGGAGGGAAGAGGAGAATAAAATGAACAGAGCGTAGATAAAAAGGCATGGATTGGGACAGCCTGTGAATAAAGCAGTAGCAAGAGAGGCAGAGATTGAAGGAGATGAAAGTCATGAAGCCAAGAAGCCAAGCAGGCAAAGAACCAGGCTGTACAGAGAAGCTGGTAGAAAGAGGCTCCTGAATACTTAGTCGACCGGGGAACAAGGTAGAAGGAAGGATTCTCCTCTGTCAGAGAGGAGACTGCAAACTGCCAGGCTTACTTGGTCCCCTACCTACAGACTGAGCTGTGACTAGCATCTTAACCTACCCTATACCCAGGACAGTACCCCCAGTACAGATGCTCTCTGCCAAAGAAAATATCCATTACTATAGTTAATACTAGGGACAATGAGAGGCACAGAGTTATCAGAGGGCATTTTTACTGTGTGAAGCACCATACAGGCCCTATTACCAAGTGGATCACAATTTACACACTATTACTGTGCGGGGCACCAATTCTGTCACACAATTTGGGGCATAACTATTGTCAAGGGCATTATCTATTTGTTCTTATTATTTTTGGAGTCTTTTGTGTCTGCAGTATAATTCTGCGAGGAAGATACACAAAACACTTGTAGGAGGTTGCAGTGAAGAGGCTGCGGCAGGGACTACATAGATATATGGACAATTCAGGTCAGTATGTATAATTTATATATTCATTTTTTAAGCATGATACTATTTTTGTGAGATTGAGTACATGTATGAGCTGTAATGTGGTGCTTATCATAGATTTGACTACTTTGGTTTAAATATGGAACACTTGTTTTTTCCTGCTGCGTCCCCCCACCACTTATTATAGGTGCTATGTTTTTAAATGTCCTTTGTGCTAAGTGTATTTGTGGGGCTGTTACAACCAGTGCTTTTAATATATTTTTCTATTCAATAAATATATTGTTATTTCTTGCAACTGAGCAGTAGTGTTTATGATTGGGTTATTATTTTGGATAATTTGGGGGTTAATATCTGTGTAGTTATTTACTGGTAAAGTACAGTATTTGGGGGGACTGTGCAATACAACAGAAATAGTAATGGAGCAGCAATTGGCTCACTACTGAGGGTAGCAGTAGCATGGGGAGTGGGAAGGGGGTTGGAAAACCAAGGAGCAAATATTTCTGGGCGATACACTACAGATACGAGTCATAACTGGAAGAAATTGTCATGATGGTCTGGGTCGGATGTGGAAGAAATGGGAAATTGAACAATTCCAATCAGAGAAGACATCTTCACAGATAATGAGAGTGGCACTCAAAAAACCTTTGCAATGGCACCACCAATGTGTTAAAATGGCCCTTGATGCAGTGAATCCTGGACAAATTTGCTGGCACTTGTAGTTAAAAACTCCAAATCTTTATTTCAAGTGCATAAAAACATCATCCTGCAATATTGCTACGCGTTTTGGATGAAACAAATCATCCTTCCTCGTGGCATTGCCTCTTTTTACACACTCTCACCACTTTTTCCAAAAGGGGGCAGAAAAGGGGTATAGCCAACAGCTGAGGCAAATTTATCTTCATTTACACCAATTATCTTCATTTACGTTCAGCTGTTGTAGATTACTTTTTAGGCGCACAGACTGCCGAAGGATGCGCCTAATTTATGATGAGGTCTGCGCCTCATCATAAATGTGGTGCATCTTCCTGCAGTGCAGGGGATATTCAGGTGCAGAAAGTGCCAGTCTTGATAAATCTCCCCCATATTGCTTAACAATGATGCAACTGGGAGCAGACAGAGTTATTGTTTGACATTAGGAGGTACTAATAACATTAGGAGGTAGAGAGTGTTATTGTACTGTATGGCCCATAGATTTCTGTTCATAAAAAAGAGCCGCATGAATGAAGACAGCACACGGACGTCATAGAAATGAATGGGTCTGCGTGCAATCCCCAAAAAATGCATAACAGACGCGGACTCAAAATATGGTCTTATGCACAAGGATTTATCAACCCATGTTTATGTATTTTTTTCTTTTTAGCTTTTATTAATACCCAGCACAAAGTATTTTCCAAAGATACAAAAAATAATGCAAAAAACAAAGAGGAAGAGAAAAGATATAAGAGTCTAATGGAAAAAAGTAGGGTTACATGCAGCTTTTGTCATGTTTATGTGAGATGAGTATCTTTACCGCTCAATTAGACCTTTCTGACCTCAACAAGAGTGTTATTTACTATCGCACCATCTACACATTACTTGTTCCTTCCTCTAAATCTTAGTAACATTTATCAAAGCCCTAGTCAGAACACAGAACAACACTTTATCAAAGTCCTGACCTTATGGAAGAGAAATTTCAATTTGCCTTCTGCTCTGATAGCGTTGCCTTGGTCTACACCAAATCACGACTAGCTTCTTGAAATTGCTCACTAAAATATTAACGATGGAAGGAACTGTGTCTGCATTCCTCTTAACATGTTGATCAAGGACTTCACACTGTTTATAAATGGTTGACTTGAGATATGTTCTACCTACTTTTTTAACTTTTATTATCTGTCTATGGCCAGCTTCAGATTCTTCCTATATTCTTGTATCACATTACAGTACAATTCCTAGTACAAACACTTCCCAGAATCCAAGTCATCAGATCAAACCTCATGATGACAATGAACCAACAAGGGGTGCTAAGATATTTTAGCTCAGAAGCCTGCAGAGCTGTAGAGATCTAGGCTACAATACAAACTGTAAGTTAGGATCAGTACTAGAAAAATAAAGTAATGTACATAGAAAGTGACTCACCTTTGTCTGTTACTTTTCCTGGGAGAGGAGCATCAGTCATCCACAAACACAATTTCTACACAGAACACAACATTCCTACTCTTGTCTCAGAATGCCATATACCAATCTATCTCTACCTTAGATAAACTTGTGAACTGAGACTCCCTCATTTTTCTATACAGAGGAAAACATAATGGAAACAGAAAATATAAGGATAGAGTCATGGCACTCCTCTAGTTTTTCTATTATCAAACTCTCAATTATATCTTCATATGGTCCATGGTCAAGAGGCAACACTTCACAAATCTGAATGGGAGACCATGCCTCGTCTATGGCACTTGTGACTGGCTCTTGACAAATCAGGTTTTATTTCAATGAGTCATTATGTAAAACATAACTGAGAAGAATGTTTTATCTTATTTGTAAAGAGAATATTTTATAAGCATTTCCACACAAAGCTCTCCGACATCAATAACCTTGTCTGTGCTGCATATGCTTTTATGAGTTGTACAAATGTGTGATCTTCCCAAGATCAATAAAAAGAGTCAGAAGGAAATTCAGAATGTTGAGTATGTCTGGGGATTTATATTACGGCAGGGCAGTCGTTTTATAGGTCCTGATCCATATTGTGTCTGCCACTTACAAAAAGAACAGACTCTAAATACTGTGCCATATTAAAGGTTATTCAAGAGATACTGCCCACAGATGTCACACTGCTTTTTTTATATTAAAAAGGGTCAATAAGCACCCATAGCAGCCATGATATACTACAGAAACTACAGTTCACTTGGCGGAATTTGACGTTGGAATTTTGTGGCGGATTCTGCACCAAAATTCTGCAAGCGGCTGCATGGTGTCCGTCTCCCATTGTTTCCAATGGGAGGCAATGCTGTGATTCACGCAGACAGCGGTTTAAAGCCGAGACTATGCCAGGAAGGGACATGTCAGCGTCAGAACCATGGTGTGAATATACCCTAAAGTTGGCCATATACAATAGAACTTTGGCAACATTGGTTGACCATCTATTGTGCTTGGGGGCACACTGAATCTACCCCATCAGCAGGTCCTTTTGTTTTGATGAACATAAAGGACCCCATACACATTACTGTTGTCAGCCAAACCCTCCAAGAACAGTTCAATGTGTAATCTCCTCGACAGATAATGTTGGAGGAGAGACGGATTGACAACATGAATCCTTTTGTTCTCCTGAGCTTTCTCCGCTCTCCCTATTAAATATACATTCCTCATGCCAAACATGTACGTGTAGGAGGGCACTGTGAGGGAGTCGGGAGACATAGCTGCCTAGTGAATGTATATGGTGACCTTAAGGCTGTCCATACACTTGAGACAGCTGTTGTCTGAGTGAGCTATCTAATATCTCTGTTCTCCGAAACCCTCCATAAGAAGGCACTTGACTCAGCCAGGTATGCATGTTATTTCAGTAGAGGCAGTGCGCAGACACTACTGGTTTGGTTTATCTCCTGGAATAACAAGGGATCAGACAGGTTTAAATCAAACATGCTCTTGATTCCTCCAATGATGTCCTCCAATAAGGACATCATACCAACAGTCAAACATGGTGGTATCTCTAAATGGTTCAAAAGAAACAAAATTATGGTTTTGGAGTAGTCTAATCAATGTCCTGAACCCCACTGAAATGTCATGTTAAGGCCTTAAATTGTTCATGCTTAAATGCCATATAACATAGCATTAGACCAGAATTCTTCCACAGCAACGTGGAAGACAATCTCCTGTTAATATCAGTGTTTTGTTGCAGACATTGCCACTCCTTTAATATATAGTTTCCATTCACTTGAATGGGAGCTGAGCTTCAGTATCTCAGCACGGCCACTATAACAGGTGGACGGAGACTCCTGCTTCCAGCTCCATCAACTGTATACCTATGGTCTGAAACAGCTGATCACTGGTCTGATATACAGATCTAATAGTGATAATCCTGAGGACAGGTCATCGATATCTAAGTACTGGAAAACCGCTTTAAAGAGAACCTATCGTCTGCAGGAACAAAATGTATTTTTTACTTATTCTTTAGGCTCTTCAGCTCCATTTCTTCAATACAAATCTCTAAATCCACTGCTCCCCCTGCACAGTAGCTGCTACATAGAGAATACTGAAGATGCTTGAACTCAACGGGAGCCGTATGAATATCCTTTACCAAAAGAAAAGCTCATCAGAAAATATCCCTCTGTACAAAAAAATAAATGCTCATACTGTTTCTAAAGCTCGATCCACATGTCCGAATTAGAGCTTAATGCAGGAGTATTTAGTGCCACGGACAGAATCTGAATTACGGCATGTGCATGAACCCGAAAGTGTGATTAACTAGCCGGATGGTATGTAATAGAGACATGTTTAAAGGGGTTCTCCAGTAATAATGCAATTTTAGGCCAGCAGCCTGTCCTACTAAGCTAAGTATTCATACTTACGTGGCCACAAGTAGTACATCACTGCTGAAGCCAGTCATTGGCTGCAGTAGATCATGCGACCATGCTCATGCTGTGACTGAGGACCAGAAGATGGAGACACCAGGGGTAGTGTGGTAAGTGCTGTTAGCACTTCGTGAATTGGCATTATTACTGGAGACCGCTTTAAAGGAAAATGGACTTCCAAAGTCTAACTCCCTTCCAACCGTAACCCTGTAATCTTGAGAAAAAAGGTCCTGAAGAAGTATAGTATGGTGTAGACCTTGGCTCCGGTTCCCTCCTCTAATATTTGCTATCAAATTGCTGCAATGGTGATGGTAGCCCTGCGCATGTTTACACTATCCATGACATACTGCAGCCATAGGTCCAGTAACATGACTGTCCAAGAAGGACAACCTTTATAATGAACCCTTTTAACATGTTACATTGTCAAAAGTTTCCATCATAAGCCTCATACTTCCATCTTCTACAGGGTGGAATGTGGAATGTGGCTGGCCCTGGTATCTTCTAAACTAGCAATCTTCCTCTCAATACGCTGGGGCTTATGCCAGCACTGATCTTTATTTCACTATTCAAGCGCCAATCCAATGGTCTAATGATCATTTCCATCCATACTGAAAGACTAGTGAAGGCATTCATCTGAACAGTAAGTCACATTTGTCATGGTGAGGAAACTTTGTTACTTTTAAATACAATTTTAAGGTATTAAGCCTCCCAAATGTTTGAGTTGATGGCTTTAACTCATTTGGAAATAAAAAATATGTAGGATAAGACGCAGAATAATCCTTCTGTGTGTTTGCGGAACGAAGAAAGGTTTTAATGCGCTTAGATTACTTTCTAATCGCAATGAGAGATTTCCTCTAGACAAATAGAAATGACAGCATGTTCCCTGCATACTCCAAAGCCACGCTGGGGTTTATATTTAGATTTATTAGGTCAGTGACTGATTAAATTACAATATTTTAATATCACCATAACTCCGTTCAAGAAAGCTAAATATCCAGCAGACGTGGGCCTGCTCACAGAAACCTTGGTATATCATTTCTACCGCAGAAGGCTTTGCTGATCCTTGTCAGGCCAAAAAAGACTTTGCTCTTTGTGGACATCTCCAAATGGTAATAAGTAAATCAGACCAGGCAGCAGAGGCATTCACCACATGGTAATGTACTACATGGACCGAATCCTCACTTGACAAGTCAAAACTTCCTCGAAGGGGCTGTTGATACTGATGGCTCATCCCAGGATACTTGACACCCCGTACTTTAGTGGTAGTTCTGGTCCCAAAACTATACAGTGTAGTGAACAGAACTGGTAGTTTCATTGAAGTTCCCAGCTATGTCCACAACACAATGGACGGATCTGCGTTGTTCAGGGGCGACTTCTGGCACCAGAGTTACAAGACGGCAGCTCATCAGCAAGGGTACGGATGTTGGAACCCTGCCAAACTTATATTGATGGCCATTTCAGAGGATAGGCAATCAAAATCCTGAAAATCACTTTAAAGGTGAAAAAGTCTAAGCCAGCCACATCATTATTGTACCTATTATTGTCAATGTACCACAGGCAAGTGCTACTTTTTTTTTAAAGAAGACCTGTCACCCCTCCTATCTGTTTGAGCAAATAACTGTATGACCATTCTGGGGCATCTAATATTATGACCCATGTTGTGTTTTAGTGACATAGTAATATAGTACTGTATATAAGGGTGAAAAAAAGACATCTGTCCATCCAGTTTGGCCTGTTATCCTGCAAGTTGATCGAGAGGAAGGGAAAAAACTCTCTTGAGGTAGAAGCCAAAATTCCTTATTTTAGAGGAAACAAATTCCTTCCCGACTCCAATCAGGCAATCAGAATATCTCTAGTAACTATAACCCCATCTCTAGTAACTATAACCTGTAATATTATTACCCTCCAGAAATACATCCAGGCCCCTCTTGAACTCTTTTAGTGAACTTACCATCACCACCTCCTCAGGCAGAGAGTTCCATAGTCTCACTGCTCTTACCGCAAAGAATTTTCTTCTAAGTTTGTGTAAAAACCTTTTTTCCTCTGGACGTAGAGGATTCCTACTAGACGGCTATATATTAAAGGGAGTCTTTCACCTGTTTTTCACCTATATACAGTGCCTTGCGAAAGTATTCCGCCCCCTGGAACTTTTTAACCTTTTGCCACATTTCAAGCTTCAAACAAACAGATATAACATTTTAAATTTTTGGTGAAGAATCAACAAGTGAGTCACAACTATGAAGTGGAACGAAATTTATTGGATCATTTAAACTTTTTTTGTAATAATAAAACTGAAAAGTGGGGCGTGCAAAATTATTCGGCCCCCTTGCATTAATACTTTGTTACGCCACCTTTTTCTGCGATTACAGCTGCAAGTCGCTTGGGGTATGTCTCTATCAGTTTTGCACATCTAGAGACTGAAATTCTTGCCCATTCTTCCTTGCAAAACAGCTCGAGCTCTTTGAGGTTGGATGAAGTGCGTTTGTGAACAGCAGTTTTCAGCTCTTTCCACATATTCTCAATAGGATTCAGGTCTGGACTTTGACTTGGCCATTCTTATTTTTGAACCATTCCATTGTAGATTTTGCTTTATGTTTGGGATCATTGTCTTGTTGGAAGATAAATCTCCGTCCTAGTCTCAAGTCTTTTGCAGACTCCAACAGGTTTTCATTCAGAATGGTCCTGTATTTGGCTCCATCCATCTTCCCATCAATTTTAACCATCTTCCCTGTCCCTGCTGATGAAAGGCAGGCCCAAACCATGATGCTGCCACCATGTTTGACAGTGGGGATGGTGTTTTCAGGGTGATAAGCTGTGTTGCTTTTATGCCAAACATATCGTTTTGTTTCCAAAAAGTTTGATTTTGGTTTCATCTGACCAAAGCACCTTCTTCCACATGTTTGGTGTGTCTCCCAGGTGGCTTGTGGCAAACTGTAAAAAAGACTTTTTATGGATATCTTTGACAAATGGCTTTCTTCTTGCCACTCTTCCATAAAGGCCAGATTTGTGAAGTGTTGGACTGATTGTTGTCCTATGGACAGACTCTCCCACCTCAGCTGTAGATCTCTGCAGTTCATCCAGAGTGATCATGGGCCTCTTGGCTGCAACTCATCAGTCTTCTCCTTGTTTGAGATGAAAGTTTAGAGGGATGGCCGGGTCTTGGTAGATTTGCAGTGGTCTGATACTCCTTCCATTTCAATAGGGAAAGGGAAATTTTTTGGTATCCAAATCCGGCTTTAAACTTCTCCACAACAGTATCACGGACCTGCCTGGTGTGTTCCTTGGTCTTCATGATGCAGAACCCTGAGACTATCACAGAGCAGGTGCATTTATACGGAGACTTGATTACACACAGGTGGATTCTATTTATCTTCAACAGTCATTTAGGACAACATTGGATCATTCAGAGATCCTCAATGAACTTCTGGAGTGAGTTTTCTGAACTGAAAGTAAATGGGTCGAATAATTTTGCATGCCCAACTTTTCAGTTTTATTATTACAATAAAAGTTTAAATGATCCAATACATTTTGTTCCACTTCACAATTGTGACCCACTTGTTGTTGATTCTTCACCAAAAATTTAAAATGCTATATATTTTTGTTTGAAGCCTGAAATGTGGCAAATGGTTGAAAAGTTCCAGGGGGCCAAATACTTTCGCAAGGTACTGTAACTAAGAGCACTGCTCCTCAGAAGATTGCAGACACATCCCATACATACCTGTGTGCACTGTGTCTATATTACATGTCCAGGAAAAGCACTTTTATTCTGCTAGAAAACAGCTCCCAAATACCCAGCTGAAAGTGAAACTAAAAATAGCTTTCTCTCCTAAATCGATTTCTAACAGCTATATCTTCTGATATACTATAAATAATGCTGTGATTTTGGTATCATTTGAAAGCTTGGAATGCCAGCTTTCAAAGACGGTCAGAACCATTTTCTATCTGCTACCAATCCCAAGATACGAGCAGCTAAAGCAGCCCGCCCCTCTTCAGTCTGGTTTAAAGCAGCAGCAGAGCTGGGCACTTGAGAGCTGTTTTCCTGCAGAATAAAAGTGCTTTTTCTCAACATGGAATACAGACACAAAGTACACACAGATATGTCTGGGATGTGTCTGCAATCTTCTGTGTGGCAGTGCTCTTAGTTATATAGGTGAAAAACAGGTAAAAGATTCCCTTTAACTGCCAATTGGGCGTTACCAGTTGTGGGGGAGTGTCCTTGCACAGTGTGACATTGTGCAATCAGTGCTGCCAGTAGCCAACTGTGCAGGGACACAGCCCCAACTGGTAACAACCAGTTGACAATTCATTCAAAAACTTCTAGTAGGAGTAAGGAGTACTAGGAGTAGGAGTCACAGAGGAATGACACAACATTGAGTCATAAGAAAAGAGGCCCCAGAATTGTCATTGTACGGGGAATGGACTTATTTACTAAAACAGAGAGAACAAACATTTTATTGTCATTTTTATTTGAAAAATCGCAGTTGAAGCCTTGATAAAGAGGGCACTTGTGAATACAGTCTTACATGGAGCAGAATCAGCAGAGAGTCTCAGTATTAGCACACCATGGGGAAAAAGCATGTCATTAAATGTGGTTTTACTGCAGTTATGGCTTTTTCGATCCATGACCGCAATCACTGTAACATTGTATAAAACTGCATACAGTTCCATGCGGATCTGCCGGGTGCAGTAGTGGCGCAGCTCTTTGCCGCATTATGTCAGTACACCATGAATCAATGTCGATATTGTAATTGTTCCCATTATATCCCTCCTGCCGGTCAGTCCCTTATGACTGGGGGTCTGGGCCAACAGGGAAAGAACCAAAGTGGTTTAAAGTGGCAATTTCGATATCAAGCTAATTTATCATTGATGTTACCACACTGGTAGAATCTGTGTTACTGCTCAAGAGGAAATCTACTGTATGAATAGTGACATACTGCCCAGCGTGCTAACCAGTCAAGTAAATTGCTGGGGCACGTACAGCTTTTGCAACTAGGTGTTGAAGCTTCAAAGTACACATTCTCGTTCTAGTTTTTCTTTTTGCTATTACTACAGTACACGGAGCTCTGCACTGTCATTGTCTATCGTAATTCAGTCACACTGTGCCAAAATTTGATAATTCTATTTTGTCAGATGTGCCCCCCTTAATACCAGTTCTCTATAACCAGTGAGACATACGTTTAAGGGTACAGCCACATGGTCAGGTTTCTGCATGCAGTTTTGGAAGCCAAAGTAATGAGTAATGATCGTAAAAGCAGAGAAAGAGTAAAGAACAGTGTGACCGTACCCTTCTACCTTTGCAAGGCTTAAAGGCAATGTGTCATCAGAAAATGACCTATTGTTTAAATCATGTTTTTATGTTAAACATGTTTTTAAAGAATTTGTGGTCTTCCATGTCAATATCTATATTTAACCCCTTCCCGACCGGCGCCGTACATGTACGGCGCTCGGGCGGTGCGGGGACATGACGCCCGCTCGCGGGTGCGGCGGGCGTCATGGCCGGCAAGTCTCTGCTGTTTCTAACAGCAGAGACTTGCGGCTACTTACCGCCATCGGCGGCGTCTTCCGATGGGCCTCTCATTTCTTATGGGCCCCTCTGAAGGCTTCCGGTGGCGTCTGTACCCGGAAGCGGTTCGCTTCCGGGTGATGTACAGACGACCCGACTGGCCAATCGGGCCGTCTGTACACGCTATGAAAACTGTAATCCTCGCTGGTGAGGATTACAGCTTTCAAAGTGCAATTCTTATTCTGGCCACTAGATGGCAGGCCAGGATAAGAAATGAGCAATCATGAGTTTTAATTCAAGATTAAAAATCAGAGATTGCTCATAGTGAAAAAAATTAAAAGTACAATATATTAGCTCATATTTGAGCTTACAAATAATAAAAAAAATAAATAAAAAAAAATGTTAAAAAATATATATATATATATAAAAAATATATAAAAGTTTAAATCACCCCCCTTTCCGTATAATTAAAAAATAAATACCTAAATAACAATAAATATAGACATCATGGGTATCACCGTGACCGAAAACGCCCGTACTTTTAAAAAAAAAAAAAAATTCCAACACGGTGAATTGTGTTGAAAAAAGCGTCAGAATGGCGATTCGCTGTTTTTTGTCACTTTTTTTTCTAAAAAAAATTAAATAAAATGCGATCAAAAAGTCATACACACCCCAGAATGGTATCAATAAAAACTTCAGATCGCCCCACAAAAAATGAGCCCCCATACAGCTCCGTACACATAAATGCCAAAAAGTTATCGGGGTCAAGATATGGCGACCAAAAAAAAAAAAAAAAAACAACCAACTTTATCATTTTTTTATCACTATCAAAACACAAGAAAAACTATACATGTTAGGTACCGCTGGATTCGTACTGACCTGTAGAATGAAAGTAACTGGTCAGTTTTAATGAACAGCGAACACCGTAAATAAAAAACCCGGAAAACTGTAGCGGAATAGTGTTTTTTTTGCAATTTCACACGATTTGGAATTGTTTTCCCGCTTCCCACTACACCATATCCAATAATAAATGGTGGCGTTTGAAAGTACAACTTGTCCCGAAAAAAACAAGCCCTCATACAACTATGTGAGCAGAAAAATAAAAAAGTTATGGCTGTATGAAGGCAAGGAGCAAAAAACGAAAACGCAAAACCGAAAAAACCTCCGGGGGTGAAAGGGTTAAAGGAAACGTGTCACCAAAAATGTTATCTGCCAGTTAAAATCAGATAGCAATTTGTTTTTATTTTCTGATTGCAGATTTTTTTCTATTTTCTGAACATGATTATGGGGGCGGCCATCTTGTCTGACCTGTTCTTAACAGCATTTAGAGATTATTAAAAAAATTGCTTGGCCATAGACACAATGGTCAGGAGGGGACCTCATTGACTTACATGGGAAAGTCTTCTAGGTGTGCTATGTGACCTGTGTAGAGGTCATTGTACAGATGCAGTGATGCCTTCCATGGCATGGAGAGAAGCGATCGCTCAACCCCATGCTGGGCCGTGGTGTACTGGTGGCAGATCTCTATTACACAACGTAGTGTGCCACCGACACCATTGTGATTTTTAAGCTTGTTTAAAAATCACAATTGCCCGATGAACAAGCATTTGCTCACTCATTGGGCAATTTGAGGTAGTATTAGACTGCGAGATGACCGCTAACGAGTGTTCATAGGATCCCTCGTTAGCGATCATCTGCCAGAAAATGAGGCAATCTAATACACCCTTTTAGAAAGGCTGTCTAGAACCTGCACCAGATTTATCAGCCTGGATGATAAATATGTTGGCGGGACAGACACTTTTCACTGACTCTACACAAACTATTGGTTGGCTTACTTTTAGACAAATCTTGACAGCAGAATTGCGCTGACATTTTGGTGAAAATGGCATATCTTAGGGACCATCCCATCTCAGCAGAGCCTCGTCCAATTTACATTTCGCCCCACACCTTTTTTGAGCATGTCAGGAAAAAGTTTACAAAGTATAGATGCGCCAGACTTTTTTTTAGATAGATGTTTTTGTTTTTTTTATAACTGTATTTTTTTATTGAAATACAACAAAGTATAAATCAAATTCAGCAATATGTACAAAGTACAATATAAAGTGATCCATATCAACAGCAGTATATATAAATAGATAGATGTTTGGCACAGATAAATGAGTAAATCTGGTCTGTAGTCTGTAAGGATAATACATAACCCAAAAATTCTGCTGCTAATACACATTAGATTTATGGAGACTTTACTCTGTATTTCACTAGAACAAGAAATAATGGTGCCACACATTTGACAAGTAAAGCTGATTTTATCCCCAGGTTGTAAGTGCCATTTTATCCTGAGATCAGGAAGCAGCCCCTTATATTAATGAATGTATTAAAATTGACTGTAATGAAAAATGACTCATTCTGTTTAAGAAGCGAGCAAAATACACTGCGTCTAAACACCGGAGGCCAACACAACTAGGAATAGCTGCAAACAAGAGCACGTTCCTTTATTCTAGTAGTTATGTGAGGCATGAGAAGGTATAATGCTGCTTGTTTAGGAGATATAAAGGTTGACAGCTTAATATCATATGTATAGAAGCACGGCTCTACTCAGTGTCAACTAGCCATCTGATATTGTTTTCACCCAATGGAGACAAGTAAGATCAGCATCTCTAAACCAGATATTGCCTTCTTATGCCAAGGACCTGATCTGCCATTCTGGCCATGTGGACAAACATTTAAAAGCTCTGGACATCTTTAGGGACAATTTTTTGTAATATTGCATTCTGCTAATTTTGAGTTAAAAAATATATATATATATTTTTCACTTGGTCTTTATTACAATTTTCAGAGGTTTTTCTTCTGCAGCTTTCACTTTCAGTGCATATGCAAACTACTCTAAATGCGGCAGAGAACTACTCTGACAACTTGATCTTTAGTCCTTACCGCTTTACTCCTGAAAACTCATAAACACTCTTTTTCCCTCAAATGTTATCAAACTGTTAAGAATTTAGCTATAAAGAGTGTTTATGCGCTGTCCTGAAAGTACAGATAAGGACTACAGATCTAACTGACAGAGCAGTTAACATTCCCATTAACTTGAATGGGAAGGATAAGTTGTAATTACACTTCACTGTCTCTACAAAAGAGCGATAACCTTTGTGAGCATTATAAAGGTAGTCATATTGGGGGAGATTTATCAGACTGGTGTAGAACTGGCTTAGTTGTCCATAGTAACCAATCAGATTCCACTTTTCATTTTTTAAAGGAGCTGTGATAAATGAAAGGTGGAATCTGATTGGTTGCTATGGGCAAGTTAGCCAGTTCTACTTTACACCAGTTTGTGATATTGGATAACCCCTTTAAAATCCACAAGAGAAATCCAGGGTCAGTCTTAGATTTCTGCCGTAATTTCCATGGTAAATACATGTTAGATTTGGCAATGTGTATTTTGTCATGTGAATGTGGTTTTAAGTGTAAAAATTATCATTATGTAGGGGAAAGAGAGCATATATTGACTTTAAATGCAACAACAAACGGACACCAATATCCTTTATTAGCTACACAAGATCATGTCGTATATTTAGCCTAAGATGAGAAAACATTCTTTGAAAGTAAAAAGCTTATGCACTTGGAGCAGAACCATCACAGGCTCCAGTTTGCAGAGTGTGACCGAGAAAACCACCTTGGCTTTCATATCAGTGATACACAGCACTGGCTGCCAGCAGCCTGCACAGGTAATCAGACGGGACACTTCAAGCTCTGCTTGACCAAACCTGGAGATGTATTTAGCAAGGACAAATCTATATTGAACTTTCTATTGCCGCAAGATTTAATGCTGTCATCCATGCGTACCGCTAAAGCAAGCTAAATTTCCACTGAGGTGTATTTGTCAAGATAGGTATGGCAGCACAAACATCAAAAATAATTATATACGTCCATCCATCTATGGTTTGTGTGAGTTATGGTCACCACAGTCACCCAATGATGCCTATAATCCATAAATCTGGATCTCAGTGTTTTGTCCTGCATGGTCACAATATTATCTTCCACAGGTTCAAGCACTATCGACCAGCTACACTCAGTAATCTCCTTAGACATAGAGAGTCAAGTCAATTGTGCCTGAAACTGTGTAGGAATGTGAAGAAGGTAGGACCTTGATCAAGGACATTGGAGCACTCAGTAGATACTGGATAAGTAATCCTTAAAAAGACATTTTTTCGACAAGAATCCAGTGGTGGTCATGCTTGCACACTACAGGAAAAGGCGCCAGCCTATCTAGTGGCCAGGGCCATGGAAGTGCGCATAGGTATTTTCCTATAGTGTGCAAGAACGACAACCTCTGATGGATTGCAGGGTGGTCGTAACCCCTGGATACTAGCAGTGTATAATGTGATGGAAAAATGAATGAAGCCAGCAAAGGAGACAATATGGAGAATCACAATACATTAGTAAGTGCCATGTATTACCTTTGTCTATATCCTCTTCAGACAGTCTCTAATCTCTCAGGCCATCAACATGGCCAGAAAGAGACAGCTGCATCGACTCAATCAGAGCATCACACATTATACTTTGTGGACATCTTTATTTAGTCCTATCAAAAGAACAGTAGAGCTCTCACACTGCTATCCAACTATGATAATGAGCATTTCCTTGCAGATAACATCTTCCTCCCACAGCAGCAGTAAACTGACAATGGATTACCTATCTATATAGGAGGTCTTATCATTTCTGTTGGCTGCTACAAAAGGAATATATTTGGTATTTCATTTTCAACTGCATATTATTGCTGAAATAAAAAAGAAAATGAGAAAAAAAAATGTTTTCTATGAGTATTGAGTTTAACAAATCCTATTTCTGATGGAAGTATCCCTTTAAGGACTTGGTTATTGAATGTGAACACTAATTACAGTTTTGATGCAAAACATCTATTAATATTCATCTTAAATTCACAGAAACTGAGCTGAGCACAGAGTTGAGCATAATGCAACAAATATGTTTGCCTCTCTATTTGCCTTTCAAGTCACTGGCATAATTAATTAACGTAATTATACTGCTAGCAATTATTTCTATAGCCAAGAAATTTTCCACTTGGGAAACATTTCCCCTGACAGTCCCTCCCCCATGCAAATCTGAAATAAAGAGTCATTTTTGATAGTCCGCAATTCTTTCCATCAAAACGGACAATACCCTCTACGATACATCTGACAGACCCCACTGTAAATCAATAGAGTACAGAAGTCACTGCCACTGTGTAGCAGATCTGGCACTGTGTTGTGACTTCCATTTATGATGGAAACCACAATAAAAATGTGAGCAGAGTCTAGCTCTTCACAGTCTGTTTATTGCTGCTCCTCTACTGCTGGACGCCACCCTGTCCACCTGCTCCATAGTTCTTTCAGCCTGGTCCCACTGGCATTTCTTGCATCCTAACTGCCAGAGTAACAATGTTCCCTCCGCGGAAGCTGTGGCCTGCTTCCTGCCAGCAATGCTTCCTACGTCTGTAGAGCGCATGCACTCTCTAGCGCTTAATGGGCCACTGCACATATCCTAATCTTTCCCAGCAGATGGCTGGTTACCTTGAGGTATTTTATGCACCTTCCCCTGCGGGAGGGTGCCTGAGCAATAGGTTTGGTAGTTTCCTGCTAAGGTGTACAGATAGTTCACTTGCCTGTTTTGTATACCGACCTTTGCCTTAGTTCTGGTATCGACCTTTTGTCTCCTGACCTCTGACTGATCTCTATTCTGACCCTGACCATTCTGGCTCTGTCCATGCCTTGGAATTAGAGCCAGGCGATATGGCCCAAAAAAAAATCTCGATTTTTTTAAAAATTTTGGACGATTCACGATTTAAATCTCGATTTTATGTTATTAAAAATATAAAAAAATAAATAAAAAAGCCTACTGTGCCCCCATCAGACCTCACATCAGCCCACTGTGCCCCCACCAGACCTCACATCAGCCCATTATACCCCCATCAGACCTCAGAACAGCCCACTGTGCCCTCATCAGACCTCAGATCAGCCCATTGTGCCCCTTCAGACCTCAGAGCAGCCCATTATGCCCCATCAGACCCCACATCAGCCCATTGTGCCCCCATCAGACCCCACATCAGCCCATTGTGCCCCATCAGACCCCACATCAGCCCATTGTGCCCCCATCAGACCCCACATCAGCCCAGTGTGCCCCCATCAGACCTCAGATCAGCCCACAGTGCCCCCATCAGACCTCAGATCAGCCCACTGTGCCATCATCAGTCCTTAGATCAGCCCATGGTGCCCATCAGACCTCAGATCAGCCCATTGTGCCTCATCAGACCCCACATCAGCCCATTGTGCCCCATCAGACCCCACATCAGCCCATTGTGCCCCATCAGACCCCACATCAGCCCAGTGTGCCCCCATCAGACCTCAGATCAGCCCACAGTGCCCCCATCAGACCTCAGATCAGCCCACAGTGCCCCCATCAGACCTCAGATCAGCCCACAGTAGTGCCCCCTTCAGACCTCAGATCAGCCCACATTAGTGCCCCCTTCAGACCTCAGATCAGCCCACAGTAGTGCCCCCTTGAGACCTCAGATTAGCCCACAGTAGTGCCCCCTTGAGACCTCAGATTAGCCCACAGTAGTGCCCCCTTGAGACCTCAGATTAGCCCACAGTAGTGCCCCTTCAGACCTCAGATTAGCCCACAGTAGTGTCCCCTTGAAACCTCAGATTAGCCCACAGTAGTGCCCCCTTGAAACCTCAGATTAGCCCACAATAGTGCCCCCTTCAGCCCTCAGAACAGCCCACTAGGCCACCATAAGAATAAAATAAAAAAATCCCTTACCTGTCCTGCGCCGCGGCTCCGCTCCAGGTCCGGCGCTCCTCAGTCTTCTTCTCCCGTCGCTGCACTGTCACCTGACTGCGTGCAGCGTCAGGTCAGAGTGCGCGCACTACGTCCTGACGCTGTACGCGTTCAGGACAGTGCAGCGCGGCCCCGGAGAAGAAGAGGAGCGCCGGACACCAGAGCGGAGCCACGGCGTAGGACAGGTGAGAGATTTTTTTTATTTTATCTGGCGGGCGCCATTTTAGGCAAATCGAGTTCACGATTTTCCTAAAAAATAAAATCGTGAGACTTTCAATTGGCGAATTAATCGAATTAATTCGATTAATCGCCCAGCCCTACTTGGAATGTTTATTGGATTACATGTACTCTGCCTGCCCGGACCTCTCCCTGACTATGGTTTTGCCTGATCCCTCGGTACAGTCACTTGAACAGAGACTACACCAGCAAGTAGCCAAGTGGTTCCCCTGCAGCTCAGTCCAGTTCCCTGTATGGGGGTTAAAGACTGAAGACCAGGGGGGCACTTAGATAACATTGTTGGGTGTAGCCCCAAGTCTAATCTGTTCAAGTGACAAAAGTACCTGAAGGGATAATTCATTAACGAGTCCAGTGGATCTCCTCTTTAATTTGTATGGTTTTTCATTGAATTGATGCATCTCATCTAGAAGATAACACATTTCTAGGAATATTGTATAAAACATTATGGTGAATCCATTCTGCTTCATTTAAACTCGAACAAAAATGACTCTGATCTGCATATAATTTTTTTTTGCAGATGCTGATGTGTCTCCATGTTAGTCCCCAATCCACATAACTGTACAGAAGGTTTAACAGTCTAGTTAAGGCTGGGTTTTTGTCTTATGTTTAACATTTACAAAAAAACGTACATGTTAAACGGATGCCTCAGACAGATGCCATCCAGTGGCATCCGTCACTAAAAAGTTCATTTAAAATAAAAGATACATTAACGGACTGGATTCTGTGGGATGGAAAAGTGTAGTGTACTGCACGTCTGCATCCTTGTTTCCCCTAATGTATACGGTAAACTTAGGACAAAAGCCTAAACAATAAATACATTTTTTTATAGAGATGAATGATATTATCCAGTCCCTTGTGTATGTCTCTAGCTCAGCCTACGCATCTCTTCATATCCTGTGTAATCAGTTAAAATAACAGATGACTTACAAATCGCTCTTGATTTGCTTTAAAGAATCAGAGTATAAGGAGAGTCCAGACTCTGACTGGTAATTAAAAATGATTCATTCCACACATTAGTGGTGAGAACATTTACGTTCTCCTGTGACAACTGACCCTTCTATGACAGCTAAAAAAGTCTGCCCTTATGTAATAATATAAGAAGAAATCAATAGTACCGCTACTTCACAACATATGACAAACTATTGCTGTAGGAATACTGTACCCTCAGCGATCAGCTAGTTATCCCCTATCCTCCCCCTAACTTGGCACAACTCCTTCAAAGACTGGATTTCTAGCAAGACCACTGGGTATTAATACTTTTCGGCACTTTGTGGAGCTTTGCTTTTCCACAAATGTTATGCCTATGGCAGACTACAAAGCTGACCTTAGACAAGGGCTGTTGAGTTTTCCAGATATTTATTCAGTAGATATGCTAAAATGTCTGAAAGGGGCTTGCAGCCCCAACAGCTCAGGTCTGCGGGACCACAGATGAGTCAGTTTGCCATCTTTCTATCCCATTCTATGAAATACATGATAATCCACACATATAAAGTTTTACTGCTCCAACAATCGATCAAGCAATTGCTCGTCACACAGTTCACTTATTCCAAAGACTGGTACAGAAGGAGAAAGGGCCCTGCCTGTGAGGGCTTACAATCTACGAGGTATGGAGCAAGGATACGGTGAGATAACACTCTTTTGGTCTCTGTCGGGTGAATGGCGGCCTATGGTATGTTTAAAGGAGTTTTCCTAGAGTTTTTTACTTGTGACCTATCCTCTGGATATTTCTTCCATTGTACAATAAGTACAATGTTCACAAGGCTACATACAGCACAGTACATCATTGGCATGAGATTGCGGTAGAATATGTATATACAGAGGGCAGTATACTGTACAAAGATGAGCGCACCACCAGTTTATGGTGGATACCAGGCCATGGAAATTCTTGGTACTTTGGCTGATATAATAGAAATCAGTCAGTATTTAGTTTGCATGGGAGCATTAGGGTAAGTTCACATATTTTGGAATTGCCTATGGCATGTATTCTTCAATCAATCTGTGTTAGAAATCAAAGGGTGACAATGCTATGGATGTGCCAGGAGATCCATATACGGATGAGCCCCACTGTGATCAGTGCAAAATCGGCAGAAATGAGCATCCTCCAGATTTTTAAAATCTACAAAGTAGTCATTATTCTGCAATGATTTCTTTTTTGCTGTAATAGGGAAAGCAGTGTCCACAGAATCTGCCCCTCAATAATCATCAAACTGAAGAACTGAAGCTTTGAACAACATTTATCGTTTGCTGTGGTTTTGGTGTCAGTTTCAAGTCTGTCTTTTCTTTGTGAGGTTGAGCCAAAGGTATGAAACGGCACAGAATAATAATATATTTGGTGCAAGTGCAATGCGGTGTACGCCTATGTCTTTAAAAGTGCACCAGGGGGTTACCTGGCATGGAGATGCAACTTTTTAAAATGCCACACGTGTTCTAATCTGGAATCCTGACCTACTTTTCACTCCACTTCTAAAATGTTTCCAAATGTTGCAAAATATGCACCAAATGTCCCATGCAGGCATCACTTTCTTACTCCCCATAGCTGGCGTAGCATATGTGATAAATGATCCCCCAAGTGTTGATCAATTTGAATATACTGCCAACATTCAGGACTTAAATACTATGCATACTACACTATTACTTTTGGAAGTTGAAATGAAAACCAGAAAAAAAAATAAAAAAAATAAAAAAAAACTAATAGCACCAGATTGACTCCATTGCGGTACTTTCTCCTGCTTTTCAATAGCATGTGTGATGGAGACTCCTAAAACAGTCTCTAACGCAGAAAAGAATAAAGCCTTACTATGTGCTACAGAATACATGGCTTCCATTCGTCGACTTTCTATGCTTCCAGCTAACAATGGGAACATTACACATACTTCAATTCCACTATACGTGGTGGAAATACTGTATGAGTTATGGATGACTCTGGGAAGCTAGCCCGGGATGTGCCATGTATCATGCTATGGAGGAGCCAAATAGATCCTTCAGGAGTGATTTGGAAAGCTGCCACAAAGCACATCACTGGAAAGGCCCACCAGAGAACACCACTTATGGTGCACCAGGGGACACCTAAGGAGGAATCCTGAGTATTAATTGTATAGTCTAGTAGGATATGTGAATGCCTTCTACTGTAATGTATCGCACTGTGGTTCTTGTTCTTTGCATTGTTGTTAATTATGAAGGAAAGCATAATCTGGGAATATGGTAATTATGACATTTAAATGAAAAGGCTATTCTTACCCTAGGGTGGCCAAAGACACTGAATAGCTGTCAGGTTAATTTTCACATGAACATGCATGTATAGGTTGGCTAAATGTGCAGACATCTATGGCACTGGTTTTCTCTGGAGAAAACGTTGGAAATGGAAAAAAAAATCCATCTCCCAATTGGAGTAGTCAGTACAGTACAGCATGTACATTAAACAGTGGCACATTTGGCCACTATGCAGACCAAGCAATTGTGTGGGGCCCCAGGATTCAGAGGGGGCCCTCTGGCATTGTCACCTATTTCAACTGCATCAAGGCACAGATACAGTTGAAAATAATGGTAAAGCAGGGAGCTGTCAACTACCTGCCTCACCAGGCATCCTGTGACTGGCAGTGTGGTGCCGGCAGGCGCAATGAAGTTACGTTATTGTACCTGCTGTGTCTAGCCGCCATACAGACCACACCACATCTGCCATGAGAGATCTCCTCCATTCTTTGGGCTAGGTGAGTATTCACCCACTGAAGTGGCACCATACTTTATTGGAGGACACATAAGGGGGCATTATTCTATGCTTTTATTTTGTGTTGTGGCACAATGTTGTGTCGGGGGCACATAAGGGGGCATTATACTGTATAATATAATCTTAAGAGGTCACCATATTAGGTTAGTGGTGTGACAGGGGCCCCAGATATGGCACCTGAAGATAAGACACAGACAAGGACTATCTAATGTACACATAAACTAGCTAAAGAATCATTTTTGTATGGGCTACGCTTTTCATTAATATCAATCATGTAAAAATGTGGGCTAATGTGATTTTAGTGCTTTCCATCTTAATGTGTCTCATGAGAAAAGCGTGATTTAAACTACATCCATATAGTACTTTGTCTACTACTGAGCAGTCAATATGTATAAAGGTGAACTAAACATGTCCGCTTCACTCTTGCAATAGGTTGGCACTATAAAGTAAGAGTTATTTTACAATTTTTTTGCCCAAAACGAGCACCGGTCTGTAATATAGCATGTTGACTGGAGCTTGTTTAGCTTCATTTTTCACACAGGGCAATCATCAGCACTGTATGTGCCCGAACAATCGTTAATGATACAACTCCATCACTGTCGCCATCACATCCCTGTTTAAACCAGGCAATGTGCTGTTGATGCATAAAATATGCGACTACCCAACACTTTGCTTTGTTATGTAATCAGTGGCTACTCGTCATATAGATGGAGCAGTTCTAAACTTGAAGAATCTTAAAGATAATCGCTAAGGAGCGTTCATAGGAAAGCTCGTTAGCAATTATCTGGTGGTGTAAATGTACCGCCGATTACCCGATGAACGAGCGTAATCCGTTCGTTTGTACGTACACAAAAATCATCGTTTGCCGGCAGCAGATCCCGCTGTGTAAACAAGATCTGCTTTTGGCAAACAACAAGTCGGTATGGGGAAGAGCGATGGCATTAATGATCGCTCCTCCCCATACTGTGGAGGAGATCGCTGCATGTAAATGCACATGAGGACTAATATCTATCTACTATCTATTTGTCTATCTACCTATTATCTATCATCTATCTATCTATATCTATCTATCTATCTATCTATCTATCTATCTATCTATCTATCTATCTATCCTGTTTTTACTAAAATAAAGAGTTAAGATTCTAAAGAACTTAGACCAATTTATGATTATTATACATGACCCTAGACCAGTGGTAGAGAACCTATGGCACGGGTGCCAGAGGCGGCACTCAGAACCCTCTCTATGGGCACCCACACACTGGAAATAGTCTATGGTGTACCAATATGCCTTAGACTTCTCCTGCCTTTCATCAGTGCAGGGCGCACTATGAACAGCACAGGCAGTGCTCTGAATGTAGACAGGCTATTATAGATAAATGATAAAGTAAATGGAAGATATACTATATTGGACTGTGGTATTCAGGATAAATTGCCGCATTGGCACTTTGTGATAAATAAGTCGGTTTTGGGTTCCAGTTTGGGCACTCGGTCTCTAAAAGGTTTTTAATATACACATGAATAAATTGTATTTAACAAAGTTAATAGGTTATCAATGGTTGAATAAAAAAAGAAAAAAAACGGTTCCGCTTAAGGTAGGCACAGTCCATAGGAAAATCTTGTACCTACTTCCTTTTGTATTCTTTTTTTTCCTTTTTTCCCTAAATATATTAGAATCTGTTTTCACAATGCAGTTTTAGACATTTTTTCAATATCCTACAATGTCCTTTTTGCTGCTTTAAAAATCCCAGCATGACAAGTATACAAAGCACAGTAAGCACATCATAAAGCGAAGAATAGGCTTTACACAGAAAATTACATATTGTAATAAACAGACCTTTAAGCCTTTAATTGGAAATCTGGAGGTTTCTATCCATACATCGGTAGTTCAGAGAACACGCTTTTATATTTAGAATAAAATAATTAATATGTTGTTACTTTGCAGTAGTCATTTTAACACCTACTCTAAGTTCACTGGTAGGTTACTGGAGATATGTTCCTGCTGGTGCTCAGAATAGAAATTTTCAAGAATAATTAATAGTTCGGCCTGGATATCTGAGAAGATCTGAGATTGGAAATGGCTTCCTGTTCAATAAAACATGATACGAACAGTTAGGTTATGGACCTTTCAGCAAATAATGTATCACTACTGCAGAAGTCTTTCAGACTCCATGTTTGCAGAGCAGCCAAGTCCAGGACTACACATGTTACATCCAGATTTTGCTGTGGATTCACACTGGATTTACCCCTATACATAGACAGAGAGAAATCCATAAGTGAAACGCCACACACACCTTTTTCTGATAGATGTGGATGGGATTTTGGAAACACTCCTCCTCATTGCAGCATCTTAACGTGTAACTGCCATTCTATTTTTATTTGTGTAATGTATAGGGACATTGATACTGACCATTTATGTAATATACTTTAATTACTGAAATCATACATTTCTATTAGAAAAATAGCTGTAAAGTGGCCCATTTTGAGCCTTAGCAACGCTCCTCTGTCTTCAGTTTACATAACAGTGGAGACTTGCTTACACTGACTGTGTTATGTAAACTGAAGACAGAGGAGCATTGCTAAGGTTCAAAATGGGCCACTTTACAGCTATTTTTCTAATAGAAGTGTACTACTTCAGTAATTAAAGCATCTTACATAAATGGTCAACATCAATGCCCCTATACATTACAAAAATAGAAATAGAACGGCAGTTACACTTTAATCCAAACTTCCTACGAAAAGCCACTTAGTAACAGAGGTCACAAGAGACAGACAGGTGACACCACTGTAACTCACTGATCCAAACTGTCACTCACTAGACAATAGAAGGGTTAGCGGCAGGTATTGATACATCACCGAGACCATTCTTCTCTTTCTGTTAGCTGGAAATTAGTGCTTTATCATATATTTTTCAAAATCCATTTTTGTGACCTGAAACCTAGATACAAAACTTCTTGTACTGCCACTTATAAGGAATGTTTGCATACTGACATATATTAAAACGCGTTATGCCATTTTCTTTACCAATCAATACTTACCTGTGGAAGGAGATCCTGTGAAGGTGTATTCTCCGTCCTCCCATCCAGTTGTTCCTGGCATCAGCCAGGAGCATCTTTTTCCACTATATGCTCAAAACGTCAACCTCCGTGACAAAAATTGAAACGTTCTATTGACTACAGTAGCTACTTGTGACATAATCTTCCTGCCCTTTCTGAGGCTAGCTAGAGGCAACTAAGTCCTGGGGTCAGCTGAGTACCTTGACTGCAACGGAAGTTGCTGGAAAGAGGTATACCATATGTGAAATAGTGCCATCCTGTTGGTTCTTTATAGGGGAATTACAGGATTTAGACTTTTACATCTACTTGTTTTTATAGCAGGGGTCAGTTACCATTAGTACCAGTTTGGTTTGTTATGTTTACCGGCACATAATTAATGGAGAAAATTAATAATTTTCTTAATTAACTAATAAACATACAAAGCCCAAACCACTGGTCTCTCCTTAAATTAATGATTTAAAAAGAAATCAAATAATCATAAAAAATTTAAGACACTCTACAGGGACCTGTAAAGTCTGAATTTGCATACACACAGAGCAGACGGAGATATATTAAACCATGATTACAATAATCCACAGCTGCTTTAGCGCTAGAAAATAATAAATTGCCCAGAGAGATCTGTTGTCGATATAAAATAAAGGGAGAAGACATCTGTTGTGCGCTGAGGTGTGACACCAGTCTTGTCCATTTTATTTTTAGAAAACTACATTCAATATTGGGTGGTTTTTAAAGCCCAACGTCTATAAGGAATTGATGATGAAACAGTGATTATGAAAATTTGACTTTCCAAACAAATTTAGATCCTAATTACACTTGAAAAACTATTTTTCTGGTACATATTAACAATAATCTACATGCAAATCCAGATAGAAAACCTGCAGCATATTCATTGTGTGTGACTGTGCCAAAAGTCTTGTTCAGTTTGTGCACAAAAACCTGGCATACCTGTCTTAAGGCATCATGCACACGGCCGTTGTTGACCTGTGCCCGTGCTGCATATTTTGCCTTATGGAGGTAAAATACTGTTGCATGTAGAGCGCCTATGGCTCTGTGGTACATGCACCAATATACATGCTCCATTCACATAAGGACTAATATCTATTATCTATCTATCTATCTATCTATCTATCTATCTATCTATCTATCTATCCTGTTTTTACTAAAATAAAGAGTTAAAGGGGTTGTCCGAGTTATGAAAAAAATATAGTACTTTAAATCTGATGGGCAGCAATATATAACTAAGTTAAGCAAGTTTTAGGCAAAAAAATTTCCACATTTCCCTGGTTCTCTGCCCCTCTCCCTGCTCTGCTCTGCAAATGCTGCCCTGAGTGACATGTCTGCTGGAATACTCAGCAGCATGTTGTATGTGTAGGACTACAAGTCCCAGCTGTACAATGACACTGCTGATACACACAGGATCCTCCCCCTACCTTCTTTGTTCTTTGCATCTCCTCCAGATCAGCTCCAGTGTCAGCTTTGTATCTGTAGGGTGAGGAGAGCAGATCCTGTGTCTCTTTAAATATGCAGCTGCTGTTGTAAAGCCTTCAGTGTGTTCTGGCTGAAGGGGTTAATATTTTATCTGAAAGAATCCAGGGAGAGCAGATAGCAGGAGCCCGGCAGAGAAGGGGGGCGTGGCCAGCACAGTGACGTTTCGTTTACAGGCTCTGTGCACGAACACATGATTAGCAGGGAGGCAAGCTGACATCACAGGTCATGTGACCCTCATTGAAACCTGAGAAACCAGCAGCTTTAGAAGCAGAAAGTGTATGGAAAAGCTGTTGTATTTGATTAGTTAGAAACATACAAAGGACAAAAAAATAACTCGGATAACCCTTTTAAGATTCTAAAGAACTTAGACCAATAAAGATGCGTAGATCTTATCTAATTCTGACTTGTCTGGATCTATATGTAGATCTAATCTAGTTCTGACTTGTCTGTCCCATTATGTGGTCACCAATACTGGGCATTCTTTTTATTATCCAAAAACAAATGATTAGGTAGGCTCAATCACTCATTCAAACAAAAAATTGTAAGGGGGTCCTAGATAATGGAATGGTAGTGAGTGTGTTGGTTTACTTCTCTGGGAGTGATGAATGGGATCATGGGGGGCTCCAAAGGTCAGACCTTCTGCAACTCAATATTTATTACCTATACTCTGTATGGGTGATAAATAATTTTTATGAGATACCCCTTTTACATAAATGTGATCTACTCAGGACAAGTAAGAGATCTACAAGAAGATTCTAAGGTACAGGTTAGCTAAATAGGACAACATTATAGGGGTTATCGCATGCTTAATGAAAAAAATAAAAATAAGACATCATATAGGACATGACAACCACTTTCTAACAAAGCTAGAACCAGCCCTATAAGTCACATGGATCCAGAGATCTCCCCATTCATTGCTCTGCTAGATTTATATCAAGCTGACAGCTCAAGGGGAGTGTCTTTTCTGCTGCAGATAAGGGGGGCGTGTCCATGTTCTCCCTATCACAGCTCAGGAGGCAGTAGAAGGATGAAAGTGAGCATGTGCAGCCTTCTCAGTGAGTAGGTCAAACAAAAAGGACACAGAGCAGGAGGCACTATACAGACACACTTTACTGAATAACTCAGTGGCTATGCAAACTTTTTAATTACATGCAATTACAAAAGTATTCAGATCCATGTGCTGGTTTGAAAACTGTAAAATATTTTTTGTGGGACAACCACTTAAATTATAGAGGGACAGACACCTTCCGTAATTATATTCGAAACATATCTTTAGGCCCCTTTACACAGGCCGATTGTGCAGGTAATTAGCCGATCCCTGTTTACGCAAGATGACCTGCTGCCCAGAAACAATGATTTTGGTGTCCACATCAGCAATGCGCTAACCCGAAGAAGTCTTTGCTTGTTTATTGGGTGATTGGTGGCACATGTCCGAAGTGCAATTATGAGAAGGAGTGTTCCTAGGAAAGCTGTCTCCCAATAAATGCCCTGACAATCGGCCCGTGTAAAGGGGCTCAGAAAATCATGCATATATGTTATTACTTGTAATATAAATTCTGTTACAGAACCGATTACTCAAGTTACAATGGTTTCAACATACAATAGTCATCCTGGAACCAATCAATATTGTAACTTGAGGGACCATTGTACATACTTACCAATGTTTAGGTTGGTAAAATCGAGGCATCCAAAACCACTGGAATGCCCCGACCCATAGCTACACCCATTTTCGCCCCAGGACAGCCCGAATTTCCCGGAACTGTCCCAGCAAATTCTGAACAGTTGACATATAAATCCATATACTGTATATATTCATGTTTTCAACAGCCACTATACAGTCCTTGTCTCTTGATTTATGTGTGGATGCAGGGGCTGTGACTTTCCAATGAACATTGCTGACTGCAGCTTCCAGGGACAACGTTCCAGCTTAAGCAGAGCGAAAATACAGCCAAGCAACTTGGTTTCCTGTCACAGCATGCCGTGCAGCGTCTACGATCTTAGATGAAACAACTTCATCCTTATTAAAATGCACACTGTCACATATTTTTACATAAATCTTTAAAATGCCACGTCACCCCGAGCAGACCTGAAGCACATAAATTAATCCAAAATAACATATAATTAACAATAGGGTAGAATCACCGAAAAGGGCAGCAGTTACATATACTGTAGCACCCAATTAAGACCCAACTCTCATTTTCCAGAGTTGCCTTGGTAAATAAAAGCAACAGCCTAAGGCCTCATGCACAAGAACGTGTGTCGGCCATTCCTTGCATTAGGGACGGCAAATTGCGGTCCCCAATACACGGACACCATCCGCGTGGTTGCCTCATATGGGTCCGTGATCGTCTGCACACCAAAAAGATAGAATATGTACAACATGGCACTGAGAGAAACCCCACAGAAGCACTCTGTAGTGCTTCTGTGGGGTTCCGTGCCTCCACATTGCTCCTTCCGGATTGATCCCCAATATTATAAAGCCTCTTTACAATATTCATTAGGGACCAGTCTAAATAACAATTCCCCAGCACAATATAATAATTTCATACACTCTCCACAGCCATAGGGTTGTTCTAACAGGCAGGGCTACCAGAATCGCAACAGATATTATAGACAGTATGCTTTAGTAAGATAAGCTACAATGACATCACAACTAGTTACAGCCAGGTTAGCTTAGGGATGGACAATAATTTAGCAATTGAAGGGGTTCTCCAGTCCCATAATACATTTTCTGTCCAGAGTACCCTAAACACTGCATATTTTTGCCCCATATACCTGTTTTTCATGCTGCCACTTTTCTTCCCCTGTTCTCAGCATCACTGCATCCTAGCAGGATGTTTACATTCAGAACTTCCTGTTTTCATCAGCTTCCTGCTAGGTTTACAAACCAAACTCAGCATGCTTTGTTCTTTAATGTTTTATATGGCTTGCTTCACCTCACATGAAGAGTACAGGTGTAGGGGTGTGAGGGACCAGTTTGGATGGTGGAGCAAGCACTGAGAAACATTACAGAGCAAAGCATACTGGATTTGGTTAGTAAACCCAGCAGGAAGCTGATGAAAACAGGAAGTTCTGCATGTAAACATCCTGCCAGGATGCAGTGATGCTGAGAACAGGGGAAGGAGAGTTATCATGATAAAAAAGGGTAGATGAGGCTAAAAAACAGTGCTTGGGGCAGATAGAAACAATTATTATGGTACCATAGAGCCCTTTTAAGGAGCCCATATACTGGATTTGTATAAGAGCCCTCTGTTCTCGGTGTCTGTGACATAGGCTTGTGATACTTGCATTGGCACTACAGTTAAAGTTCCCCTCAGCTCTATAAATTATTACATTTCTCACAATAACATTAGATCAGGAAAAGTTATAGCAGAATTTAAATAAGAACATATTCTTCAAAGTATCTCTAGAGCTTGAATGTCAGTTTATATAAGATATTACTAAATCACATTACTACTCAGTGACATTACTACTAAAGACAGATGACAATGCCTCATTCACTCATGTAAAACAGATTTTTATGTCACCATTAATAAATGAACAAGCTATTACTGTAGCATAAAGAATAAGGGTCTCATAAAAGTCTGACCAAAATGTAAAACTGCTGCAGTAATCCTCTCATGTCTGAATACTTGGGGAAGGAACCGGGAGACATTATAGATCATGTTCATTGTACATAGAGAGAGATCGTATACTATACTATATATGATATACAAACCTAGCATCACTCCACTGTACAATCTTGAGCCATATGTGCAATGTGGGGTCATAGGTAGAGATTTATCAACACCAGCACTGGCGGGCTTATGCGGTTTGACAGTGCTAGACTTCACATACAGTGCTGAGTTCTTGCGCCTGTGAATCGTTTGCAAATACGGCAAATGCAAGCAAAGGCAATTAGTGTACACATGCTGTTGACTTCATTCAACCTGGAAGTGGAGGCGCCGTCAGCTTCATCTGTAGTCACCTCCTCTTCTGGCTGAAAGACGGGGTGCGCATATGCTGTGCTTGCGAAGAAGAATCCACTGAGCCTTTCCCGTGAAGCAGTGTGGAAGGGGAGTTGTTTCCCGGGAAAGCGGTATGGTTTAAGATACAAGATTTTGAATTAAAATTCTGTTGGTAGAAAGTTAAACAAAGGTGTCTAGCTATGCACCGAATTTATGATAAAGCCTGAGCCACTGTGATAAATTTAGCGCATGTTTAGACAGTTTACATCTTAGATAGCATTAGTAAATCTGCACCATCATGTTTCTCATACATACGATTGTATGTTATCACATGTCCACCTGTCAGACATGTCCACCTCTGGCTGTTATACGCCCTATACTGGTGTGTCCCTATGTAGCCATGACATGTCAGGAGGCAGGGTGGATTGGATTAGGACTACAGGGCTACTTTACCATCTGCGTTCTACATTATTGAGGGTTCTACATTATCGAGGGTTCCCACTATAAGACCAGCCATACTGTGGAAATACGTTGCTCTGTTTTATTGGTTTTATCAGCTTGGTACTGACCTTTTCAGAGTTTACATTGAGATGCTTTGTGGAGATTATGCCAACTGCACAACATACCTGCCTCTGCTGTGTGTAGTTTTGGATTGAGATTCATGGACTTTGGAGCAGTTTTAAAGTTAATTCACCTTGAATCTATAAACAGGGTGTCAGACACCGCAAAGGTTATCCTAGGAAATGGCGGTAGAACATCTCCCTTGCTTCTTATAATTAAAAAAGTGCAACCTCATCCAGCAAATAATGGAACCGTGGCATTTTACCTGGGTGGGATATCATTAAATAGTGTGGAGTTAATGGCTGTACTTATTCACAGAACTTCTTTTCAAGCTCAATTACAGCTTCTTCAATGATACTCATTCTTCATTCCAGCGTGCGTGCGGACTAGAGGAGGGTGGGGGAGCAATATAAGAACGTCAACTGCATGGAGAAAGCACTAGGACATTCTGACTGCCTCCTGACTTCAGAATATATGGATTTATTAATAAATCGGGTGACAATTCTCTGAACATAATTGTAGCTCTGGTGTCTTTCATGCCACTGTGTAGATCACTTCCACACCAGTAAATTATGGCTCCATACAAATTAGGGTTTGTAGTAGTCACCACCTATAGAAGTATATGGGGCCATACTGTTTCTCTGCATGACACTCAATTGGATGGCATATTAGGCTGTTTGCTGCCATTTTTCTCAACTACTGCATTTTGTAGAGGCGTTTAGTGTTGAGCGAGCTTGTGTTTTTAAGCTCAGCGTGCAAGGTTCAGGTTATCTAAGAATTCCATTATGCATTCCGCTACCATGGACCATAAGTTATCGTCCGTGGTAGTGGAATCCATAACGGAATTCTTAGATATGCCGAACCTTGTACGGCGAACTTGAAAACACTGGTTCGCTCATCCCTAGTGGCGTTATTTGCACCTGCGTTTTTGGTGCATTTTTAGCAGTACAAACACCAGCTCCAGGAAATATAAAATGCAGGATGAATTTTTGGTAGTGACATTTTTGTTTATTAGGTGTTTTTTGACTTTCTGGCTTCTTTTCAAAAACACAGCATGCTGGAGCTCTTGGTGTTTTTTCAGATATTTTCACATCACTTCTATCGGAGAAAAATTCCTAAATATTAGTGGGTAAACACACTGTTTGCAAAGAATGTCTGGAAAAAACTCCACAAAGAATGTGGTAAGAAATGCAGGTAGCGGAAAAAAAACTTTTTTTTTTTTTTAATTGGTGAAAAAAGTGGCAAAGTGTATGTGTGTGCTGACCTCCACTGATACTGTTAATCATTACTAGAAGAAGAAACTTTATTATGGTCATTGTAGTTATTCAAAACTTCTGGTAGCCAAACCCTAAAAGCTCCAAGCTGCTGCGTCTGTGCACGCCCCCCATATGGGGAAATCTGGGAAATTCAAATTCCCTATCAGTAAGTCTTGTGTGAGGAAACCTGAGTACTTAGAGGAAACCCAGGCAAACACGGGGAGAACATAAAAACTCCATGCAGATGTTGTCCTTGGTTGGATTCAAAATCTGCATAAATTTATTGCATTTCTTGTAATATATACCTGTATATATATATATATATACATATATTTATATAAAAATGTATGTTGTCTTTGTTTAGTTTTTGCTATAACCTCCTTCATAAACGGTGAGGGTCTTTTTCAGGGACCTTTCAGTCAGTGTAATCAAAGTGCAGACACGATGCTGTCATGATTGCGTATTTGTGCATTTCACATTCATGTGAGAAGACACAAAGGTCTGCTTGGCCATGCTCTGTGGAATGTCAGATCGTGGGCCATGAGAAAGGGCAAATTTTTTTCCCCAGTGACTGTTTCCACTTTCCAAACTAAAACAACTTAATGTCAGCTCTTGATATCGCCACATTTGATCTGTGAGAACATTTCTATTATTATAGCGCTATTTCAATGCTGTCATCATGCGGGGATTACATTTAGGAGGTCCATGGCTGCTATACTAAGTGGAAGTATCACATGTCACGCTTGTTATCACCCTGCTTCTGATGTCTGTAGGACACTTCTCTGTACTCTGGGTTAATATGTTCTTCTATGGGTCATCCAGTGCCTAATGTTAATTGCAGTATAAGTAGTCATCAGAGGTGAATGCTGGTCTTCCTCATATTTCCTTAAAATTAATATTCCACAGAAATAAAGACATTTAAACAAATATAAGCCATTGGGCTGTCTCATATCACCCATGCATAACTAACTAGAGGGCCAATTCAGGGCTCTAGAAAAGCTGGATAAGAACTACTTTCCAGAGTCTTTCCAGAAGTAATGGACAGTTACATAGAATATTAAATGACATCTGTCAGCAGATTTGTACCTATGACACTGGCTGATCTGTTACATGTGCACTTGGCAGCTGAAGACATCTGTGTGTGTTGGTCCCATGTTCATATGTGCCTGCATTGTTGAGAAAAACTATGTTTTAATATATGCAAATGAGCCTCTATGAGCAATGGGGGCGTTTCTGTTACACCTAGAGGCTCTGCTCTCTCTACAACTGCCACTCCCTCTCCACTTTGATTGACAGGTCCAGGCAGGCGTGATCACATTTATATTGCCTGGCCCTGTTAATGAAAGTGCAGAGGCTGTGGCAGTTGCAGAGAGAGCAGAGCCTCTAGGTGAAAAAGCAACACCTCTGTTGCTCCTAGAGGCTCATTTACATATATTAAAACATCATTTTCTTTAGCAATGCAGGCATATATATACATGGGACCAACACAGATGTCTTCAGCTGCCAAGTGCACATGGTTGGTCTAACTCTAAAGTCACCAAAATGTCATAAAAAATGAAGATTAAAGACATAAAACTACAGAAAGAAATAACTACAAATCACTTTCTAAATTACTTTCTATGTAGACGGCATGAGCACCTTCCTGGTCCTGTATATTACACACATCTAGTACCAGAAAAAAAGATAGCTGTCCAAAGGAGCAGCCAATCATGACACAGCAAAGTACAGTGTAGAGCATGTAGTACCACACTCTACAGTAGGAGAGCCCAACCTGTGGCCCGGGGGCCACATACCACCCTCAATACCATTCTGTGCCGCCTGCAACCATCTGGTAAAATACAGGTATGTCTTGTATATGCTCACCTGTATCTTTCATGTATTCTCCCATTAGATCAGAGTCCAGGAAATGTAACCAGACACTTATGGTATGTACTGTATGTTCACTATGCCATAAATATAGTATTTCAATTAGTAATATCCCTTTAAGCTTTATTTTTGGCCCTTAGGATTGGTTTAGTCTGATAATGTGGCCACCAAGCAGAAAAGACACCCATGCTCTATAGTATAGAGGCTCTACAGGACAGCCAATCAGTGCAGTTAATAATACAGGTCTTTCACCAGTATGATGATTGGCGGGATCTTACAGTCAATGACATGTACGGTACTGCATGTCTGAAGTCTGCGGTATTATAAAGGATGTTGTATCTGGTAAAACGGCATAATTGGAAACAAGCAAATAAAATATGGAGGCTTGTTCCTGATAACTGGCTTGTGTGAAGGGAACGCCAATTACCCAATGAAAAAGCAAACACTTGTTCGTCGGCTAAAAGCATGGTTTATGCGGCAGCTATATGGGCAGTACATCGTCCTGTGTAAACAGTTACCTGCCAAGAAACAATTGCCTGTTCCCATACTGAGATGATTACTGCATGTAAACATAGCTCTCAAGACCAGGCAATGATCGGGAACAAACAGGTCATTCCCAATAATTGCTTGTATTGACGGCCATGAAATGTTGTAACCTGAAGGATTACTGTATACTGTTATCAAAGCAGCTACTGGTAACTGGAGGGGTTAATAAAGCAGTGCAGACAAGGACATTTCCCATTCCCAGCAGACGTCCTGAGATCTCCTCAACGTGCAATAGAGCAAACTATATTTACTTCAGAATAAATTAAATCATAACTCCTGCTTTAGAAGCCGAGATGTGGACAATGAGGCAGATAAAGCTTTAGACCATTATAGCACAGAGCTAGCGCTCGGGATAGGGAGTGTTGTCACTGGGATGCTCAAGAACTGATAATGAAATAAATGTTTCACATCATGTGGTAAAGGGGCTTCCGTACGCTACTTCTGATAGCTCGTCTTCCAGATTGACAGTTCCTAGGACACCTATAATGGTTTCCATTCTGATTGTTTCAACTAGTTCCCAAACAACTAGAATATACAACAGTGTTGGACTGGGGAGCCTAGGGCCCATCAGTAAAATTCATTCTGGGGGCTCACTTTACATCTATATTCAAATAATACTGCCCAGATAGAGGCAGGCAGAAAAAAGATGCTCAAGATAATTGATAATGGGGTCCCCGCAACATCTTTGAGAAGGCAGGACCCAGGGGAAAGACAATACTGGCCGGCCTGCCTCTCTACCTAGAAGTCATGTCAGTCACCAGATGCATCTATAATAATAAACTGGTTAGTTTGTTAAAGGGTTTTTTTGTGAGATTTTTTTTTACTGATCACCTCTTCCCCCGTAGGCCAGTCCAAGCCTGATATTCAGTTTCATCCAATTCAAATACTGAAAGAAATTAAATGACAAAATCATTTAATATCAAACAAGTTAAAGGGGTTTTCAGAGACTTTACCTATCCTCAGGATAGGTCATCAGTATCTGATCAGTGGGGAGTAGCGCCAAAGCCTTCTCTCAGCTTTCCCTAGGCATCATGTTCATCGGTCACATAGCCTAGGTGTAGCTCAGCCCCATAGAAGTGAATAGGGCTGAGCGCGATACCAAGCACAGACGCTATACAATGTATGGTGATGTTCCTGGTGAGCGCTGAGAAGGCCGTGGTGCTCATAGTAGCGCCAGTACTTTCTCAAACAGATGACTGATGGGTGTCCCAGGTGTCGGACCCCACCGATCAGATACTGATGACCTATCTTGGAAAACCCTTTTAACTTTGTGTATTCTGTGCTTTATATCCGATCCCTAATGTTATATATATATTGGAACGTGTATCTCTTATATTATACTGACTGCATGACAAGTGGGTCATTGGTGGTAAGACTTTCTTATTTCTGAATATATAGGGCTTTCTGGATCTTTACTGCCATCCAGGGAACTTTAGCTTGTGTCTGCTAAATACACAAACACTGTCAGTGACCAACACAAAAGACTACAAATCAAAAGCACGCCTGTTATCTCTGCTCAGCAGAAGGTCTTTTAGACGACTTCTAAAGGAAAGGCAGAATAATTTGCAGTCGCTGCTTTGAAGTTTACTGCGCAATGTTATGGGCATTTAATGCACCCGGCCAGTCTTTAAAACAGTCCAAATGCAGAACTGCCCGGAGACGACAACACAAAAGCTTTGTATTTGAACTTTAAGTCAAACCACTTGTCTGATTCCCCGTGCCTGGCAATGAAATTAGAATTAATGGAGCCTTCCCGTTGGTTAATCCAATTCTGATTAAACGTGTTTTAGTAGCTGTTGTTCTGTACGACAATAATAGGTGGTAAGTTCATGCCACTTGTAATAACATAGTGAATAAATTATACCAATGGAGAGGTTTATGTACGTGGTGTACGTGTATGGATTTGTGCTATTGGGACAATTTCTTATTATTTTTTAGCAGTTTACTCTGTCGTGCCTGGCTGAATACATAATGGGTAAGGGGCATTATAACAAATTGCCAAGGACTGTTGAAACCTGCCAAACTGATTTTTAAAGGGGTATTCCAGGAAAGACATTTAATTTTTGAAAAACTGCATTAAGGCTGTAAGCTGTGACCCAACCAGAACCCATACCTATACATATAACCAGAGCTTCATTTTACCTTACAATCCATTTGTCTAGCTCCTACCATATGTAGGCCTGCAACACACAGAGTATCATGGCGCCTGATCTTCCCTCACAAAAATTTAAAGACTACAACCCCCACAATCCCTAGCTTTCCTGCGGTGAATGTTGATAATTACTGATTGGCTGCCTGATATACAGTCCGGTCATGCCCCCTCTACCCAGTAATCAGCAGCACACTGACATTTAGCTAGATAGAACACACTGAGCATGCTCAACCTAACAAAGGCTCAGAACTACAGGTTGATTCCATGGTAACTTATGAGGAAACACAGTGGGTAGCAGAGGAAGAAAACTACTTTTATAACTACTGAACGGTATATATGTGAAATTGACATTATATTAGGTAACTTTTGATGATGAATTAGTCTAAAACATAAGTTATATTTATGGTAACCCATCCCTTTAAGTTTTGGGATCGGGAATCTGGATGTACAGCTTTCAACGTAACGTACGCACTCACTGCAAATATTTTAGTATTAATCTACAGCAAAAGAAGTATAGAAGAATACTTGATTGTGAAGAAAAGTAGTGTGCAGCGAAATGCCATTAATCTGGTGCCCAATAGTCCTGAAAGCCTACTAATCCAAAATGCAATATAAATAGTCACAACCCAGGTTAGAGGAAATCTATTAGATTAGATGTCAGCAGAGATAAACATGAATCGCGGGTCTGTGGCTTGTGGCGTTTCAGCGGCAGTGACGGTGTAGGAACAGTGCCAGGGCACACAGGGCCTGAGGTGGTGATAAGAGGGGAGTCTTTTTCTTGTTGAAAGCCCTGCTCTGTTCAAACAGCTAATTTTGGAATAGATTATCACTAGGCACAGAAGTTTTAGTTTTTCTGTGGACATAAATCTGACAAGAGTAAGGGCCCCTAAATTTGTCGCCAGAAAAACTGCTTGAATTTTTTTTGTTTGGCTACCTGTGATTTTTGCTGCACGGTACATGTCATAGTTTTATTCCGGCCTCCTCTCAGCATGTTTGCCGTGCTGCGGCCAGAACTCTGGCCCGTCCCCATTATAGTGAATGGGGCCGGAGAGGAGTTCCGGCGACAAACGTGCATTAGCTCCAACACGGAGAAGGCTGCCACTAATGTGAAAGTAGCCTAATACTGCACCCAATGAAGTGGGCATCCATGTAATATTTTTCTGTGCCAGGGTTTCTAAACCAGAAGGTGGAGTCCCCTCTATTGATTCCATATACTCTATCTAATAAGGCACATGTAAAAGTTTTTTTTTCCAAAGAGAACTCCCGCAAACATTTTTATTCTCTGACCTGTTAGAAAGGTGCATGATATAATCTGTAGTGAATGTCATTTTCTTATCAGAGGCTGTAATTGAGAGTTTCCACTCTCTTCTTATTGTAGCTGGGTCATGTGACCAACTCCCTGACCTCCAACTGACCCAGGACAACAAGCCACTCACTTCTCTATTCATTCCTATGAGACTGAAAGTGAGGCTCCCATAGGAATGCATAGAGAATTAGTCTTCCTGTCCACACATAAGGTGCTGTGTGAGAAAATGACATTCACTACAGATTACATCATGTACATTTCTAGCAGGTCATGGAATAAAATGTTTTGCGGGAGTTCTTCTTTAAGAACCTTAAGACCACAATGTATGTGTAACTATGTGCAGTGAGCCAAGAGAAGGGGACAGGATAGGAGTGATTGTAACAATATTAGAGGTGATAGTTACTCACTCTGACACTTCACTGGTCGGTCCCCTTAGGGCACTCCCTGGCTTTCAGGTCTCCTGCCTGGTGTTGGGTGCTGTGCCCTTGGTGGTAATGAATTCTGAGGTAGAAGGCAGGGTTCCCTGAAGTGTGAGGCAATGCTGAGGCAGGTTTAACTGTAAAATAGTTACTGGCAGTTTTAAATTCCAGTGCAATGTCACAGTTCAGACTTTGCATAGACAATCGGATTTTCCAGTTTTGCCTTTTTACAGATCTTCCAGCTGCAAAAACAGTTAACAGGCCAAGATCTTTCTCTTAAGCAATTTTCCTCACACTGCACTTCTCCCCAGCTTTAGCATCCAGAAAATAACCGTGCAATATCACTTGTAGCTTTCTGCTCACTTTCCTTCACTTTATGTTTGTACGCACAATGTGGATGGGTGGGATGAGGGCCTTAGCAGATCCCCAATCTGCCTCTAAAGTACATACAGGTTCCCGAAGCCTTTCATCTCCTGGACAAATTAGCTGCGGAATCAATAAGTCTCTTAGACAGGTTATCTCCGCAGTTTGTTTTGTGTGCACCTCCTTTAAACACTGGAATGCTCCACAATATTCTCTTTTCTCCTCCGCTTAAGAGTTTGTTCACACGGCCGTTGCGTGGCTGTGCTGCGGACCGCAAATTGCGGTCCTCAATGCACAGGCACCTACCGTGGTGCTTCCGCATGCAGATCACGGACCCATTCACTTCAATGGGATCCGCTGTGCGGAGGCACGGACAGTAACACCACGGAAGCACTCCATAGTGCTTCTGTGGGGTTCCGATCTGTGCCTCCGTTCTCCACTGCACCTCTGTGATTGCGGACCCATTAAGGTGAATGGGTCTGCGATCCGTGATGCCGTGTGAACAAGCCCTAAGTCTGTTAGCTCCTCTCGGGCTGTTTCTTTCCCTAGGCAGTTCTCTGCTTCTGTCTCTGAGAGCACTGACCTACTCCTGTCGATGGGGAGTGTGGAATAGCTCCACCTAAAGCCTCATTCACACGTCCTTGTCCATGCTCAAATCTATGAGAAGGTGGTCAGTGATGCATCCATGAAGCTGTCCATGAAGGATCCGTGTTGGGTCCGTGTGTCCGTTTTTTGCTGTCTGTGTTGCATCCGTGTTTCACTGACACAGAACAGCTGAAAAATAATTTTCAAAGCATCTCTTCTTAATGATCCGTGAAACATGATCCGGACCTATAGACTATAATGGACGTGATGGATCCGTGAACACGGACAAAATAGAGCATACATCCATGCTAAAAGCACTGACCCATGGACCGTGCTTAAAACACTGATGTCTGAATACACCCATTAAAAAGAATGGGGACGTGTGCTGTCCGTGGAGAACACGTACAGTACACGTCCGTGAAACACTGACGTGTGAATGAGGCTTTAGAATGGTTGCTAACCGCCTGTTACCGTGTGCAGCATACATACTGTATAGCTTTTACACAAGAACACCTCTTAACCCTTTAAGCAGTATACCACTTGCTATAGCAGTGGGATGCTGCATATGTTCTTAGTGATGAGCGAAGTCATTTCGTTCAAAACTTTGGAATAATACTGTAAGGAGATCCGTCCTAAATGGGTTACGATGAGTTATTTGTGAAGTAGTGTGAGACTTCGTTGAATAACTTCGGCAGTTGATTTTTAAAGTGGAAAATTACTTTAAAACTTGGAACCCGAAATCTGGACAATTCACATGACTTTAGACTCAAGGACAGTCATTACACAGACTGAGCTCTGGCTGCATGTACCGCTAGCACAGAACATACTATACAGTATTAATGCACAGCATATCAGAGCAGAGAATGGATCTTTTTTGTTTAATGGAACATAAACCTCCCTTAAAGGCTTTCCACTTGTATCATTCTTGACAATCTCATTTTTGTCTTCCGCCAGAAGCCACCACAATGATGCATTATATAAGATAATACAGCTAAACTGTTTATATCGCCTACAAGCAGCTGCATCAGTTGCAGTACTATGTAAGTCTTCATCTGTCTCTGAAGATTGAAACCCAGAGTGTGCCGTGGGTTATGGTGCCAGCTCCAAATTATAACTGAAATTACAAGTGCATTGCGGTGTAGAGATATTATCGCCATGATGTAATGTCAGTCACAGGCGGTATATCAGCAACGCATATTGATTGATGATATACTCACCAGGTATTTCTAACAGCTTCTCCACCAGCTGCAGAAGGAGCAAAAAGGTCATGTGATACGATCGTTACAAAAATCATATACTTATTTAATCAGTTTCATCACTCCCCAAGAAGAAATCAAAATTTTAAAGAGCATCCACTGCCACTAAAATGATTAAAAATTACCTCCTGAACGCATTCAGATCCTCGAGACAGATCCTTACAGTTCCAAAGTCACCCAGCATTTCAAATGGAATACCTGCCTTGTTAGGAAGCGAAACTTATAGATTTATGACCAGGCAGGTTGGGTGAAAAAAATTTTGGGAAATTTACAAAAGGTACAGATATACCGGTAAGGGCTTGTTCACACATCAGTTATTTGATACGTTATTTCCATCAGTTATTGTGAGCCAAAACCAGTAGTGAAGCTACAGAGAGATCAGGTGTAATGGAAAGATCTGCACCTGTTTGGTGTTTTTGACTCGCACCTGGTTTTGACTCACAATAACTGATGGAAATAACTGATGTGTGAACAACCCCTAACTAAAACTTAAACAGACTCACTAAGGCTGCGTTCATTTCGGAGATCCGGCACAAATTCCAGCTGCTGGTCGGAAAAAAAATGCTGCAGGCAACTGTTTTCTCCGGCTGAAACCCAACACTTAGGCTGGAAATCACCTGCATCACTGCCGGACCACTCTGCAGTCAATGAGCATCCGGCGATGAAGGGGATCCTGTGAGATCCTGGAACAGCCAGCCGGATCGCAGAACAAAGATGTGAACGAAGCCTAAGGGCTTGTTCACATCTGCACTGACTGTTCTGTTATTGTGATCTATCAGAGGAACAAAAAAATGAATCATTTAAAGAGACTGAACACCTTCCATTTCTATCCATCGTCCATTGACTATAATGTAAAAAACCCCCGCAAAACTCTATTTAATCATGTATCCATTATGTCTGGAAGAAAGAAGAGTCATGAAGACAGAACTTTTCCGTCCACCAAAAATAGTGGAAATCTAGCACATGTAAGGCTTTTCCTGGATCCGGCAGGGTTCAGTAATAACGCTTCCGTTACTGATAATACAACCGTCTGCATCCGTTATGAACAGATCCGGTTGTATTATCTTCAACATAGCCAAGACGGATCCGTCATGAACTCCAACGAAAGTCAATGGGGGACGGATCCGTTTTTAATTGTGGCAGATTGTGTCAGAAAAAAACGGATTTGTCGCCATCCCCGCATTGTGGGTCATGACGGATCTGTTTTGCTCCGCATCCCAGGATGGAAAGAAAACTGAAACTTGCTACAGTTTGCTCTCCGGTATGGGAATGCAACCAAAGGGAACGGAATGCATTTTGGAGCACTCCGTTCTGTTCAGTTACATTTTGTCCCCATTGACAATGAATGGGGACAAAACTGAAGGTTTTTTTTTTCCGGTATTGAGCCCCTATGACGGATCTCAATACCGGAAAATTGAAACACTAGTGTGTAAGTAGCCTTAACAAGACCTTGTTGGTAGTTTTACTTTACCTTAGGAAGAATATGCTCAGGAAGAGTATTCTTCATAAAAAAAGACAGTTTAAGGGCAAAAAACATGTTTTTGGGTTTTTTTTCTGTATAGTTACAATGTGTTACTAGGCTACCGCCATACTGATATGTAATGAACAGATGTAGCTATTGAAACAAAACTGAAATCCGTATGAATTTGTCATAAAATATGCCACATATACATATCAGCTCAAAGAGCCCACTACCAGTTGCCCACGCACGACAACGGAAACTATTTTCTATCACAATACAGCCATTCACAGGGACGAAAAAACAGGATTTTTGATGGAAATTTCCAGTATGTGCAAAACAGAAATGAGAGGAGGCAAGCATTATTCTACTACCCACAGCCTGCTATGGTACCACGCTGTACCTGCGTCTGATTGTAAACCTATGTCGCAGAGATATACATAGAAGTACCTGTTAGAGCCTGTGTGCATGAGCCCCTAGTCTGGAAACTGCTCGATTTGATATACAGTGAGGCACATTTATTAAAGAATGTCGCTTCAAATGCCTCATGTACGTCTGTCAATTTGGTCCATATCTGATACGCAATTTTGGCAGCCCTCACGTGAATTTCTATGGGTCTGCAAAAAAGTTGTCCACACACAAATGTCATCCATGTGTTGTCTGCATCCATGTGGCCGTTCCACAGAACGTGTCCTACCCTTGTCTGTTTTGCCGCATCATCTGTTATAATTTACCCATGTTTTCTGGAGTAAATCACTGTAAATGTGCGGGGCTGGGGTGGCCCTGCCCCCTCTACTAAGCCCCGCCCACTTCATAAACAAGAGGAGAAAGCGCTGGAGAATCGTAAATAAAGCTGCATATTTATGTGCAAGATGCTATTTGTGCAAGGAGCCCTGGAATGTATTGTATAACACTGACATAATTCTGTCAGTGTTATCCAAAACGTTCCAGAACTGTAAGGGTTACATAGCATCATAAATCAATATAATGCTATGTAACCCTGTCAGTGCTGAGGGGTCAGGACGGGAGCTGCCTCATACTCACGCTGCGAGTCCAATGCATGGAACTCGCTCGTCGGAAAGGGGCTTAATAGGGGTTTTACCAATTTGCATCAATGTCCTTTCAAATAATCCTTTATGCAGGTCGCTGTAATTTTGTATTGTATTTCTTTAAACCTATCTTGCTCCTTTCTTCCGTTCTGGGCTGTAGCCATGTCCATGCAGCTTTCTTATTTCCTGTGATGTTATGTCCATGGGCGGGGAGTGTCTATGTAACTAGCTGGGTGGGAGAAGTGATAGACTAGCTGGGTGTGGTTAGGGGCAGTGATAGGAGAGTGTCTATGTAACTAGCTGGGTGTGAGGAGCTATAAACTAGCTGGGTGTGGTTAGGGGCAGTGATAGGAGAGTGTCTATGTAACTAGCTGGGTGGGAGGAGCTATAAACTAGCCGGGTGTGGTTAAGGGCAGTGATAGGGGAGTGTCTATGTAACTAGCTGGGTAGGAGGAGTGATAAACTAGCTGAGTGTGGTTAGGGGCAGTGATAGGAGAGTGTCTATGTAACTAGCTGGGTGTTATTAAGGGCAGTGATAGAAGAGTGTCTATGTAACTAGCTGGGTGGGAGGAGCTATAAACTAGCTGGGTGTTATTAAGGGCAGTGATAGGAGAGTGTCTATGTAACTAGCTGGGTGGGAGGAGCTATAAACTAGCTGGGTGTTGTTAGGGGCAGTGATAGGAGAGTGTCTGTAACTAGCTGGGTGGGAGGAGCTATAAACTAGCTGGGTGTTATTAAGGGCAGTGATAGGAGGAGTGTCTATGTAACTAGCTGGGTGGGAGGAGCTATAAACTAGCTGGGTGTTGTTAGGGGCAGTGATAGGAGAGTGTCTATGTAACTAGCTGGGTGGGAGGAGCTATAAACTAGCTGGGTGTTATTAAGGGCAGTGATAGGAGAGTGTCTATGTAACTAGCTGGGTGGGAGGAGCTATAAACTAGCTGGGTGTTGTTAGGGGCAGTGATAGGAGAGTGTCTATGTAACTAGCTGGGTGGGAGGAGTGATAGACTAGCTGGGTGTTGTTAGGGACATTGATAGGGGAGTGTCTATGTAACTAGCTGGGTGGGAGAAGTGATAAACTAGCTGGGTATTGTTAGGGGCAGTGATAGGAGTGTCTATGTAACTAGCTGGGTGGGAGGAGTGATAGACTAGCTGGGTGTTGTTAGGGACATTGATAGGGGAGTGTCTATGTAACTAGCTGGGTGGGAGGAGTGATAAACTAGCTGGGTATTGTTAGGGGCAGTGATAGGGGAGTGTCTATGTCACTAGCTGGGTGGGAGGAGTGATAAACTAGCTGGGGGTTATTAAAGGCAGTGATAGGAGAGTGTCTATGTAACTAGCTGGGTGGGAGGAGCTATAAACTAGCTAGGTGTTGCTAAGGGCAGTTATAGGGGAGTGTTTATGTAACTATCTGGGTGGGAGGAGCTATAAACTAGCTGGGTGTTGTTAGGGGCAGTGATAGGAGAGTGTCTATGTAACTAGCTGGGTGGGAGGAGCTATAAACTAGCTAGGTGTTGCTAAGGGCAGTTATAGGGGAGTGTTTATGTAACTATCTGGGTGGGAGGAGCTATAAACTAGCTGGGTGTTGTTAGGGGCAGTGATAGGAGAGTGTTTATGTAACTAGCTGGGTGGGAGGAGTGATAAACTAGCTGGGTGTTGTTAAGGGCAGTGATAGGGGAGTGTCTATGTAACTATCTGGTGGGAGGAACTATATACTAGCTGGGCGTTGTTAGGGGCAGTGATAGAGAAGTGTCTACGTAACTAGCTGGGTGGGAGGAGCTATAAACTAGCTGGGCGTTGTTAGGGGCAATGATAGAGGAGTGTTCATATAACTAGAAGGGTGGGAATAGCTATAAACTAACTGGGCATTGTTAGGGGCAGTGCTGTAGTTGTGGCACAGAAAGGAGAAGTGCATCATGGGTTTGGTTGGATGGAGGAACAGGAAGTGCTACATACAGGATTGAGACAAACCAGAGCAATATAGTAATCAACCATAGTAATCAACATCCTGCTAACATGCACCACATGACCTCTACAGCCAATCACTGGCCGCAGTGGTGACCTGTCGTCTATGCGGTAGGTTACCGGTTCACTTGCCGCACGAGTGACAGGTCACCGCTACGGCCAGTGATTGGCTGCCACAGTCATGTGACAACCATCAACAGGATGTTGATTCCTAGAGAGCCTGGACCTGTAGAGTTGGCCGTGGAATGCTGCAGCTGGATTCCAGCGATGGAGACCGGGTAAGTACGAACTCCACAGCGGGTCCAGCCACTCTGAATGCTCTGTTAAAAAACTTTAGCGTTGGATAACCCCTTTAAGCAAACAGTTCTAAAATGGGTTTAAATGTAAGTGAGCTTACAAGTAGCTGGAGCCGTCACAAGGTTTCCATGTGAAAAGCCCAGAAGAGCCCGGAAACACTGCCCAGAAGAACCCGGAAGGGGTGGCATTATTGTGGCATCTGTCAGACATCACCATGTATCCGCCCGCTTTACCTGATGTATCCCGGTGCCACGGACAATGTTTTCACACTGTTTATGCCAGAGGAGAACTAGGACACTGTGTTACTTTCCAAGTGACAGCTGTCTGGAATAATTGACTCTCAATCCTATTTGGCCTAAGCCTGCGGCAGGTATACCGGGCACAGTCTTTCCAATCTTAATTATGCCAAAATGCCTGTGTGAGGAATGTGGAGAAGCGTTTGGTATAATGAAAGTGTGAAGACTGCTGGATGCGCTCTCCTTCTGCGGGTTTATCTTCATGATGTATTACGTGCTCGACAGCGCACTACTTACAAGCTTCAGAACAAGACTATATAACTTTTATTGCTGCAGTAACATCACTTATCAGATGGACTGAGGCTGGCATCACTGTGTAATTATACCGGTATTAACCAGGGAAGAATAGGCCCTTTTTAAAATTCTTTATTAAGGCATTCTGAGGTAAAAGAGCACTCGTTTCGGCAAAAAAAAAGAAAAAGTTATTTTGCGTATAATTTTTAATACCATTTCCATATAAATTTGCCTTGTCTGCTGCTCTGATGCAGTGATGACCTTCGATGTTTACTCCAAGCGATGAAAACCTGTCCGGATCACATAAAGGCTTGATACGAGACTTTGGCATGTCCTGCACATTAATATCAGAATCCCCTTCAAACCAGTAGATGGCACCGAATACTTTTGTAATTGCATGCAATTAAAAACTGAGTTACGGTATTCACTGAAATCTATCTGTGTAGCGCCACCTGCTGTTTGCTCTTTTTCTAATTTCTCTGTCCTGCTCACGGAGATGGGAACACATGATCAGTCTCATCCTTCAACTGCCACCAGTTGCAGTAGAAAGGACACACCCCCTGAGAAAGTACCGGGCTCCCAGCTGCCAGATTGAAATAAATCTAGAAGAGCAATGAATGCAGATATATCTGGATCCATATGAGGTACAGGGCTGGTTCTAAGTTTGTTAAAAAGAGATTGTCATGTACTATATGATATCAGATTTTTGTTTTTATATTACTCAGATAACCCCTTTAAGACTGGTATGCATTCAACCATGCTACATATTTGTGTTTTACAGATCTATAATACAGCGTCTATACTATTCTATGGGGGATATTTATCAAAACTGGTGAAAATGAAAACTGGCTTAGTTGCCCATAGCAACCAATCAGATTCCACCTTTTGTTCTTCAGAGCTCCTCTGCAAAATGACAGGAGGAATCTGATTGGTAGCTAGTCTTCCTTTACACCGTTTTGATAAATCTCTCCCTATGTGCCCATACTGTGCCTATAATTCTACCTAAAACTGGTGTAAAGTAGAACTGGCTTAGTTGCCAATAGCCACCAATTAGAATCCACCTTTCACTTTTCAGACCTCCTTTGGAAAATGAAAAGTGGAATCTGATTGGTTGCTATAGGCAACTAAGCCAGTTCTACTTTACACCCCTTTTGATAAATATTTTCATACTGAATTTGTGCCTTAGGCAGCATGAAGGCTATGTGCTTCTGGCCTCAAAGCACCGAGGGGCGGGGGCCCAAGCTGAACTCTTGCATCAGGGCCCATGAGCCTTTAGCTACACCTCTGTTTCTAGGCATGCTCCGTGACCTGTACAGAGATGGAAGGATCTGAGAAGATGTCACAATCATCAATTGTGAACTGTGGATCCTGTCTTATCTATATAGAAATGTTACTTTTCTTCTGCATATCATTTCATAAATTCTTCACAGTTTTTTTCAGTGACACAGTCATCCTTACCAACCACCCTATCTGAGACTATTCAGCTAGAGGCAGAACTGCCACTGTCATCAGCATACGGAGGACTGGCAGAAGTTATAAGTCTCTTTCTCTTATACCCTGCTGCTGAATGAGTTATTTGGTTGTAAAAATAAAGGTAGGTGGAGCACCCCTTTAAATGATGCAGTTCGTGGAAAAAGGTAAGATTTACTGAGGTAATGGCATTTCTGACATATTGATCTGTTTCCTCGATGGTTTGCAATGTGAACACAGACAAGAGTTATTACGGTTCTGTAAGCCTTAGATTAGAGGATATATGTGATAAATGGTGGAGCGGCTGTACAGTGAGTTCGGGGCACAAAGTATTATGTGATAAAAATCTGATTGGATAAAACGGTGGCCTCTCGTTCACTAGAAGGCCTCTGGACAATTTCCAGATATATTCTGTGAATGCAGGGGTGAAGGGCTTTCCAATGCTTAAAATACCATTTCTAATTACTTGCAATTACAGTATAAATGATTACTTTATACTGCAGAGCACAATGCACTTTTATTTTTCATATTATATAATATTACACTTGATGGTTGTGATGCAATATTCATCTGCATCAGAGGTATGTGTTAGGTCAAAGAGAACATCAGACCAAGACACAAGAGAGAAAAAAAAACATTCATTAATCGACACTTATCCATCATCCACAGATTAGGTCCATAGAAGTCTATGGGCCTGTGAAAATCTGTGGTGCGTCCATTTTTCAGTGAAGGCTGATAGGAGATTCTTTGGAAATTAATTTTCAGCTGAGCAACGTCAGTGAATTACTGATGACACATGGACCAACCATGGATCCTTCACGACATCTTCACGGATGAAACACGTACGCTTTTTTTCACGGATGCTTGACTGACACGGAAATATGGACGTGACCTTATTTTGCTGAAAATGGCTTCCAAGGGCCCAACTGAAAGTGAAAGTAAAAACAGCTTTCACTCCTGATTTCACTTGATTTCTAACAGCTATATCTTCCGATATAGTGGATACAATGCTGTGATTCTTATATTGTTTGAAAGCTAACTGCTACCAATCCCACGATATGAGCAGCTAAGGCCCCTTTCACACGAGCGAGATTTCCGCGCGGGTGCGATGCGTGATGTGAACGCATATCACCCGCACTGAATCGTGACCCATTCATTTCAACGTGTCTGTGTACATGAGCGTTTTTTTCCACGCATCAGTTCTGCGTTGCGTGAAAAACGCAGCATGTTCTATATTCTGCGTTTTTCATGCAGCCCTAGTGCCATAGAAGTGAATGGGGCTTCAGTGAAAAACGCATGGTTTTTTCACTGAAGCTGATAGTTGCTTAGAGATGTTGTTTGCAAACCTTCAGTTTTCTATCACGCGCGTGAAAAACGCATCAAAACGCATCACACCCACGTGGAAAAAACTGAACGCAAATGCAGACAAAACTGACTGAACTTGCTTGCAAAATGGTGTGAGTTTTCCTGAACACACCCTGAACGCATCCGGACCGAATCCGCGACGCTCGTGTGAAAGGGGCCTAAAGCAGCCCTCCCCTCTTCAGTCTGGTTTGCTTTGGGCATTTGGGAGCCGTTTTCAGCAGAATAAGGCCTCTTTCACACGGGCATCACGGATTCAGTCCGGATGCATTCCGGAAAATGCGCACGCATCAGCACCAATCCGCACGCAATCGCAGTCAGTTTTGACTGCGATTGCGTACATTCGTTCAGTTTTTTCCGCGCGGGTGCGAAGCGTTTTGATGCGTTTTTCACACGCGTGATAAAAAACTGAATGTTTACAAACAACATCTCTTAGCAACCATCAGTGAATCACGCATTGCATCCGCACTTGTGAGCGGATGCAATGCGTTATTCACACAGCCCCATTCACTTCAATGGGGCCAGGGCTGCGTGAAAAACGCAGAATATAGAACATGCTGCGATTTTCACGCAACGGCGAACTGATGCGTGAAAAAATTCGCCCATGTGAAAAGCCCCATTGAAATGAATAGGTCAGGATTCAGTGCGGGTGCAATGCGTTCGCATCATGCATTGCACCCGTGCGGAAATCTCGCCCCCGTGGGAAAGGGGCCTAAAGGCGCTTTTCCTGGACATGGAACAAAGACACAAGTGCACACAGGGATGTGTCTGCAATCTTCTGTGGGGCAGTGCTATTAGTTATAGAGGTGAACATGAGGTGACAGACTCCCTTTAAATGAGTTGGGTCATAGTGGTCCCGACCAGGCTGCCTCCTCTATCTTTTTGTGGAATGGACATACAAATGCGGATAGCACATGGATGATCTGTGTGCTTTCCGCATCCTTATATCCGTTCCGTAAAAGATAGAACATGTCCTATAATAACAGAATTTTGCGTCAAAGTATGGGACATGTTGTATCTTTTGCAAGACAGAAATATGGATGCAGAAAGCACACAGATCACCCAAGTGCTTTCCGCATCTGTATGTCCGTTCAGCAAATAGATAGAACATGTCCCATAGTTTGCCGCAAAATTTGGTTCAAAATGGTCCACAAAAACAAAACAACGATGAAACACAGAGGTCACATGGACATCATACGGTTTATGTGGACTGCAAAATACATTACGGACGTGTGAATGCACCCTTACACGTGTCCTCCATCGATCATCCATTACTGGCTTTGGTTTCCAAAACTTCATAAGAGAAAACTGAAGCAGAAACTCAGCTTCAATGTCAAGGATTTCTTTCTGTCATAAGGGGAACTGCTCCTATTCCAGCACTTACAACTGGTAATAATCAGAAAACTAGACCAGAGCAAAGGGACCTTTGTTAAACAAGGGTCAGACCTGTACAGGGCCGACTAATGCACATCAGATACTGGACCATCGTACTCTGTAATGCTGAAGCTTTTACTGTCAAAGAGCTTTCAAGAGCCTTTCCCACCTCCAAGAGACTGAAATGTCTCCGCGTCTCCTGCTCCAGGCCATCTGTCAGGACTGACATTAGAGCACTAGAGGGAACGCTCGTCATCGCTGGGAAAGTTTGTTGATGCTGGAAGAAGATCCTTTCTCCTACCTCTGTAATTAAAAGGTAATGGATTTGTCACAGAAGAGCTGCTGCCAAGTGATGTATATTACTTATGACAGTGGTAAACAGAAAGCATCTGCAGCATCTTTACTACAAAGTCAGGAGGATCTCCGTGTCCGGGGCGTGCTTCTCCGCTCGGATAAGAGGGATATTAAGCACCGCTGACCCGGTTGTCTTTGTCAAGCATGCCCGATGATAAAAGAAAATCCATACTTCAGCTTTTCAGATGTCATGTACTGTAGAGGAAGGCAGGTAGCGTGGATAAAGGTTTGCAATACACTGCACTTATTCTATGAGCAAAGAACAAAAAAGGAAAAAGCAACAATACCTAGTCAGTATGCCACCATCATTCTCAGCCTATTTTATATACTACTGATCGGTTCATTAAAAAACGGTAGCGGCTATGAAGGCTCGCAGGATCGGAGGGCATGGACTGAAATACATACAAGTCAGTTTTAATTGTGCAAATAACGCTTCTAACTAAAGTGGACATCTGAGCTTTCAGTTCAAATCATTCACATCCGAGGCCTGACCAGTGAGGGGAAAATAGTGAGAAATGATTTCTGGCAGCGTTCTAAACAGGCCGGCTTAAAGGGGTATTCCGGTTACCATAAATATAACTTATGTTTCAGACTAATTCATCATCAATAATTACCTAATATAATGTCAATTTCATATATTTACCATTCAGTAGTTATAAAAGTATAAGTAAGTTACCATGGCACCGACCTGTAGTTCTGAGCCTTTGTTAGGTCGAGCATGCTCAGTGTGCTGCTATCAGTTCTCTAGCTAAATGTCAGTGTGCTGCTGATTACTGAGTAGAGGGGGCGTGTCTGCACTGGAATGTCAGGCAGCCAATCAGTGAACAGCAACACTCATGAACAAGCAGAAACTCACAGCAGGAAAGCTAAGGATTGTGGGGATTGTAGTTTTGTGAGGGAAGATCAGGAGCCATGACACTCTTAGTGTGTTGCAGGCTCACACAGGAGCTAGACAAATGGATTGTAAGGTAAATTGAAGCTCTGGTTATATGTATAGTTATGGGATCTGGTTGGGTCACAGCTTGCAGCCTTAAAGGGGTTGTCTCATCTTGACTAATGGGGGCATATCGCTAGGATATGCCCCCATTGTCTTATAGGTGCGGGTCCCACCGTTGGGACCCGCACCTATATCGAGAACGGGGCCCCGCAAGGTGGTGGCTGGAGGACTCCGGTCCGGCCACCACCAAGCCGGCTCCCCATAGAAATGAATGGGAGCGCACCGCGCTTGCGCGGCCACCGCTCCTATTCATTTCTATGGAGCCGACGGAAATAGCCGAGCCAGCGCTCGGCTATCTTCGCCGGCCACATTGAAAATGAATGGAGGCGGCTGCGCATGCGCAGTGCGCCCCCGTTCGCTTTCGGGGCCCCGTTCTCGATATAGGTGCGGGTCCCAGCGGTGGGACCCGCACCTATAAGACAATGGGGGCATATCCTAGCGATATGCCCCCATTAGCCAAGATGAGACAACCCCTTTAATGCAGTTTTTCAAAAAATTATGTTACTTTACCGGAATACCCCTTTAATGCCCCTTTCACACGAGCGGGAGACTCGCATGTCTCCCGCAACGCATCTACAGGGCTGGACTCCGGCACTGACTGGGATCGCATATAATGCTATGCGATCCCTGTCAGTGCCGAGTCCAGCCCTGTAGATGCGTTGCGGGAGACATGCGAATCTCCCGCTCGTGTGAAAGGGGCATAAAGGGCTTGTCTGACAAAAAAAAAATCTATAAATTCCAACCAGCACCTGGATTTGAGTACTTTTGTAATTGCATGTAATTAAAGGCTATCAGGCAGTGCCCATGGATACAGCAAGTGAGGGGTCACACAATCCCATTATCATGGACACGATGGGACCAGTTGGTGGACGCTCTTTAGCGAACTGGATTTCTATCTGCTCCCTTTAAAGATGTCACCATTGAGCTGGCTGCCTGCCTAGGTATCTAATAACAGTAATGGTGTTGGGAATGTATAATTAGAAAATAACGTATTGTTTAAATCAAGTGTTTACCTTAAACATATTTTTAAAGAATTCCTACAGATGTCTCACTGGTCACTAAGCCTATTCTATGCAGATCACTAGTCATCTCATTATCATCACTGGCAGGATTACAACGACAGGCAGCACTTATGTATACATAACACAGAATCACTTATTCACAATAGATGATGACCACAGCTTATCTACTCCCTCCCTGCACAATGACTTCTCCACAGGTCACAGAGAATATCAAGTACATTCTCCTGTAAAAGTCAGAGTCACGTCCTCTCCATTATGCCTACTGTCAATGTGGCTGCTGTAAAGCCTATCTCTACATGATGCAGCAGCTCAGGCAAGATGGCCGCCTTCATTATCGTGTACAGAAAATAGAATAAAAAAATCTAAAACACATTAGAAAAAATGAAAAGAACATGTTTCACTATCTGGTTTCAATTAGTAATAAAAATAAAGGTGATACATTCCCTTTAACACGAGAAGACAATGAACAAAGTTCTAATACAATGACATCATACTGGGTTTATATGAATTACTGCTGTATAGTATATTCAGATTAACAGTCCATTAATAGAAATATTATTTTGTAACTTTTTTAAAGGGATTCTCCAGGAATTTATTTAAAATGGCAGCTAGCAACCAGTCCTAGATTGTGAGCAGGACTGGTTGCCACCACTCCACTGGTTGTACCTCACTATACAATCCTCTATAATAGATGTAATGATGTGATCCTGCCTAAGATATGCCAACCTGGCTGAGCAGCCTGACAGGAACCCTCACCAATATGTAGTACATGTAAGTGCCAAAGCATAGCGTGTAGGCAGCTCTGCAAGTGGAGGCAACCAGTCCTGCTCACATTCTAGGACAGATTGCCGGCAGCCATTTTAAATCATTCAGAGAACCCCTTTAAGAAAGAAGAGAAAACAATGTCATTTGCATTGCAGAAGTTCCCTCCTGTATCACCTGCTTCATTGTGAAAGCGTGTCACATATTGTACATATCAAAGAATCAGAAAGCGAACTATACTTCAAAGAAGCCATTTACGACTGCGTTAATGAGGTATGACTCTGCCACATGTCCACCAGCTGTGCATAAAGCCGAGGCTTCCACGTCGTGAACGTAGCCTCACACTATAGAAAGATATTATCAGTATCAGGATAGGATGTGAGAGAATATTCCAGTCATTTCAGGACATGTAACGCAGCGACCACCCTCACATATATCCCAGGCTTTGGCCTCACTTCATTCTGGACCTGAGGTGGATAACAAATCAAGAGCTGGAAAGGCTGAAATGTTTCTGTTATAACGCTAGGCCGGCAGCTGTGAAGGTAATCGAGGCCCGAGAACAGTTCCAGCTCTATTTTAGGTGAATGTTTTTTGCACGCTACCATGTTTATTTCCTTATTAATGATAGAGTGATATATTTAGTCAATTAGACAGACACGTTCAGCCTCTCCATCACATCGCCACGCTCTTGGGTTTGGGTGACCTCATAGCAAACCAACCAGGTGATGAAACAAAATAATGGAGTTACTGGGCCCTGGATGATGAAGTGATGCGTTTCTCCACTGCGCTAGAGGCGCAGAGTACATTAAGCAGAGAAATGTGCCATTACAACACAACACGTTCACAACCAGCCTCATTTATCTTCAGCCATCTCTGTGTTGGGGGGCCTGCCTCCATTTTTTTGTAAAAAAGTGACATTGCGGAAGAAGAACAGCGTAATGTGAATGTTTCCCCTCAGACGCTCTCCACTGACAGAATATGTGCCCTGCTGACCACACTAAGCAACCCGGCTGACCTGCTCTTGCAGAGGGAAGAAACTGGTGAATATGGGTAAATTATAGAATTTCAGCATTTGCAATTTCCTAATATATAGCTGAGGTTGATGCGTAAGTGAAGCACAATTCTCTCCCACTTGCAGTAGATTTCCCCTTTGCAGCATATCTCTCCTCTGTGACACATACCCCTGTAACAGTTATCTAGACTTTCTAGCAAAAGCGCTACCCCAGATGGATTTAGCGCTGGCCACTGTGGTTGGCAGAATTTAATGGACACGTCTTCTGCCTTTAACGCATCAAAAAGCAAAAAAATCTACACGCACTTATTCTGATGGTTTTAGGGATAAAAAATGAATGAGCCAAATTCATGTATATAAGGCTACTTTCACACTGGCAGCAGCAAGGTCTGGCAGGCTGTTCCAGCTCCACATTTATTGCTCTGCTAGATTTATATCAAGCTGAAAGCTCAAGGGGAGTGTCTTCTCTGCTGCAGCTAAGAGGGTGGGTCCATGGTCTCCCATCACAGCTCAGGAGGCAGTTGAAGGATGAAACTGAGCATGTGCGGCCATCTCAGTGAGCAGGACAAAAAAAAAGAATAAACAGCAGGTGGCGCTATACAAATACATTTTATTGAATATCTATGCTAAATTTTTAATTACATGCAATTACGAAAGAATTCAGGTGCAGGTGCTGGTTTGAAAACTGTAGAATATTTTTCATGGGACAACCCCTTTAAGGTTAGAATCATGGAGCCCCCTACATATCCTTTCTCTTATTTTTAAGTGGCTTGGTTTTGGAGATTTTAATCTTTAAACAGCATTTTTGCTAAATATGCTAATTTCCAGTTTCAAGTCAAGGGGGGCGAGGGGACCGCGTTGACAAGTCTTGCTCCGTTCTTGCACAGGCACACTCGGATTCTTCTAGTGCGCCTGTGCTTGTGAGCTTCGTGTCCCCCAGCTGACGTCATCGCTGGAATGGATATGCCCACAACAAATGAGTGTGTGCATTTCTCCTGGTCACGCACATCCCCACACTCTTGTTTGTTGTGTGCATGTCCATTCCAGCAATGATGTCAGTTGGAGGACACAAAGCTCACAAGCGCAGGGGCACACAATTAAAGCTTGACATAGATGGGCAATATTAGGCTTTAGCAAAGCAGGCGTAAGCAGGAAAGCGATGTGTTATTTGAGCTCTTGCTCCTCTCTGCTAATGGTCTGTACTGATGTTATTTTCCAGAAGTGGAGAGTGCACTGTGCAAGCGCTGTAACCTCTCCTTTCAACACCATGGGACTGCCAGAAATGGCCGTGCCAGCGCTCGATGGAGGGTGGCCGCACATTTGTAGCTTTTCTATGTTCATTTCAGGGGTCCCATTGTACAGACAGGAGCAGGTGCCAGATGTGGGACTCGCATCTATCTGACATTGATGGCATATCGCTAGAATGTCCCAAATGGCAATACCCCTTTAACCCGGACAACCCCTTTAAAATGCTCTGAGCATCTTACTCTATATTCTCCTCATCTTGGTATAATATTGTACAATCTGGAGTTCAGTTCCACTCTTCTCCCCCCTTTACTCCATCCGAAACCACCTGCTGGAATAATCCTCTCAGCACAATCCAATAACCTGGATTAGATCGCCTGGAAGAAAGTGAGCGGAGGTCAAAGCAGACATCAGCGCTCTCCGGAGTCATAGCGAAGGATGAGTGGAGGTGCGAAGCTGATTACTAGACAGCTCTGTGATGGTGTCTCCAGGGCCTTCTTACCGAGCGGAGATAGTAACACCAGCACAGCTCTGTATATGATTCCTCACTCCTAAACATAGCATTAAAGGGATGGCTATGCCGTGCCATTCATCTGGACATGTTACTGAAAAAAATACTTATTACTCAGCCAGGATTCACAGTAGGAAATTTCTTCCAGCTTTTGGCAGAGAGAAAAGACAGAAATAGTGAAACCTGGAGGAGTCATTTACAAAAATAATATTGCAGAATGAAATAGCAGATCACAGCCTGGTAACTCATTTCCACTCATGACTCATTTAAAAGGTTTGTCCAGTCACTTGAAATTTTATTTTATTTTTTTACCAAAAGCTATGAAATACCAAACTGAAACCTTACCGATCCCCTCTGCTGCCATGCTCTTCCGATGGCCTCAGAATCCTGGCCTCCAGTAATGATATTTTGGCCTCTTGCACACGACTGTATTTTTGGTCCGCATCCAATCTGCGTTTTTTCCAGTTCAGACATGGACCCACGCATTTCTATGGGACCACAAGTAAAGAGGACAGCAAGCGGACAAGAACAGGCATTTCTACTACTGAGCCCACAAGAAATGCAGCAAGCACATGGCCAGTATCCGTATTTTGTAGATCACAGAATACATACGGTCGTGGGCACGAAGCCTTAAATGACGTACGGACATCACTGAGGTCACCGCTGAAGCCAGCAACTGACTAAAGTGGCCACATGTCAGTGTCAAACATCATTGCTGGAGACCGGTAGGAGACAAGGAAAGCGATGGCACAGCGGCAGGGGGGCGGGGATCGGTAAAGTGTGTAGTACTCAGTTTATTTTACAGTTCTATAAAGACAACCCCATTAATGGAGGCAGCAACAAAGAAGGCTATTTATCTATCTATCTATCTATCTATCTATCTATCTATCTATCTATCTATCATATCTATTCACTCATTATCTATTATCTATCTATATCTATCTATCTATTATCCTATCTATCTATCTTATCTATCTATTCTATCTATCTATCTATCTATCTATTCATCTATCTAATCCTATATCATCATCTATCTATCTATCTATCTATCTATCTATTATCTATCTATCTATTATCTATCTATTATCTATCTATCTATCTATCTATCTATCTATCTATCTATCTATTATCTATCTTATCTATCTATCTATCTACTATCTATTATCTATCTATCTATCTATCTATCTATCTATCTATCTCTATCTATCTATCTATCTATCTATCTATCTATCTATCTATCTATTATCTATCTATCTATCTATCTATCATCTATCTATCTATCTATCTATTATCTATCTATCTATTATCTATCTATCTATGTAAATCTATTTGACATATATAGAAAAACATGAAGATATTATTTTTTCTTATATGACACATTGTGGAAAGGCACTTGGCTTCGTGCTGGCTTACATCTGAGTTTCTTTTGATACAAAGATACGCCAATAATTACTGGTTCGCACAGTTCTGTTTGTTTCACAGCTATGCATTTTTTCCTTTTATTTTAAGTATAAGGCTTTCATATTTCGCTCTTTATTTGGAAAACACAGCTTTTCATTTGGTCACATTGTTTTACGTTATTGTGTTGTTTTGAAAGGACATAAATGCATTTTTATTGCAGCTTTCAGACACTGCAATAATGGGGGGGAAAAATAAACTGTAAGTAAAGCTTTTACCATCCATATCTGGATTTAGCATATAGTACAGCAACCACAAACTAAAGGGTATGTTCACCTTTGAACACTAGATTAGAATGAATGTACACCATAGGTGGGCGGCTTTCTAAATGCATGGCATTACTCGCCCTGTACTCATCCTGAGTGTATGACAATGTATTACAGGCTGATGCTGCATGTACACATGGCAGGCTCCAGAGCTTCATTCTCCAAACATGTTTTGCCGGGTCAATCATCTGCAATGGTTCTGTTCTGGCGATTTACATTCTGGGGAGTAATGTGATGAAGGAAACACAACCAGCTTGCTGACAGTCTCCAGTAACCAACATTATTATTATTTTTCCTAATTACTAATGGATTTTCATCAGACTTTCACTTGAGTGAAATTAAACAGAATAAAGTTACTGTAGTGTGGATTGTGTAACTGTAGATACAAGTTGCTTGCATACCACATTTAAATCCACCTATTTATTTAAAGGGGTTGTTCAACCTTTTACAAGTGATGGCCAATCCTCAGAAAAGGCCATAACTCTTACCGAGTTCTGGTCCCTGACATACTGCAGAATAGCTGATTAGTGGGGGCGCAGGGCATCAGACCCCCCCAATAGCTCTGGTGCTGGAAGTACTCAGTTCTATCCCCTGTGTAGTGGACAGAGCTGGTTACTGCAGCACAGCTCTCACTCCCCTCAGCAAGCAGCGCGGTGGGGGAGTGTGGAGTCAGACGCCCGCCGATCAGATACTTATGGCCTATCCTGAGGATAGGCCATCATTTGTAAATGGCTGGACAACCCCTTTAACAGAGGAGACTCATGGCTGCCATTGTGTCACATTTAAAGGGGTTCTCGAAGAGTATAAATTGGCCCCCCACATGGAATATACTCACGCCGCTCCCTGCGCCGCTCCTGGTCCCCACACTGCCGCTTCTCCCTGCACACGGATGAAAACAGCCGTGTCGGGGGAGGGAGGCTCATCCCCGTCTACCATTGGCTGCTCCCCCTCAACACCAGATGCTGTCATCCGTTTGCAGGGAGAAGCAGCAGAGGCTGTGAGGGGCCCGTCACATGGCGGGGACACATTTTATACTCTTGGAGAACCCATTTAAACAGCATTTCTGTAGATTAGCTGCCAGTGCCAGATAGATAAATATCATGTGCACTGATATACTGTATGTACAGCTAACATTATTACTCGCCTCTGTATAGAGAAGCAAGTGGATACCATTGACTTACAATAGGTTTGTCAGGTTCCTTTTACAAGACATAATGGCGCAGCATAAAAACTATTCGCTCATCCTAAACTATCTTTGGAACAATAAGTGGCTCTGGATTGTCCGGCCAGGAGAGCTGAGTGATTGTATGGGCCGAATGTTATTTATTCAGGGTCCCATTACTAACTGGCTTCTCTTTATAGACGGCCTAAAATAAAAGGGCCTGCCGGGAGCCAGGTGCCCCTTAGAGGTGTCAATACACTGTTTCAAATGGTATCCACCATTGTAAACCAGTAGTTTATGTTTCCAATTCCAGCTATTGCTTTTATAATTCCTCTCTTTTAATGTCTGTGTTTCAGAATTTATCTGTTATCAGCAGTACAATTTTTCAAGGGTCGTTGAATCAAAGCACTCCGCTGACCTGGCAATACAAAGCACGGATCCGGACGCTATCACCATTCTTCAATGCTTCAATGAACCTGCGAAACATATTGAAGGCACTGAGTGATACATTGTGTGCGTACTGTAATATCCTTTTTGGCTCCCACAGAAGACAGAAGACTTGCATCAATCTAAGTTCAATTTCTCAAACACCTTGTGACCTCATGTCTAAATAATCCTGCACGAGAAACCAAATACAACATGGTATGGGGCTCCCTCTTATGTACCTGGTGTCTGTTGGGTTTTTCTTATGCAGCCATGAGTATCATTTACATGGCCTACATCACCAGACTGCAGAATTCTCTGTAAAAGAGGTATTTTTAACTCAACATTTATAGAAAGAAATCCTTTTTTTATTTTTTTTGGCTGTTTTTCGTTATCATTGCAGCTGTACTATTATCATTGAAAATTATGGTAAATACAAAATATTGTCCTTTTGTAGCAGTCAGCACAGAAAAATAAAACTCCTATATAGATTGGTAACCCATTATCAGTTTACTGCTGCTGTGGATGGAATATGTTATCTGCTACTATAATAGTAGATGTAGAACTGGGATAATAGACTGACAGCTCTATTGTTGTCTTGATAGGCTTAGATAAAGATGTCTATAGAAGAGCATTTTACTTATCTGTGTAATGTGTGATGCTTTAAATGACCACTTTACAATGATTATTGTAAAGATGAACGCTTGTTAGTGATTATCTGGCAGTGTAATACTGCCGCCGGTTACCCGATCTTAAAAAATCCTGGTTTGCTGGAGGCAGATCAAGTCATGTAATAGGCGCTCTGCTGTTGGCAAACAATGAGACAATATAGGAACTGGCGATGCATTACTGATCACTTGTCCCTATATTGAGGAGGAGATCGCTGCATGTAATAGCAGAGGTCTCCTCCTCTAGCGAGCAGGCGGTTGACGGGAATGAACATTACCTCGCTGATCCACATCACTGCAATTTCAAAGCTTATCAGGTTCCTGCTAGTCTCTGCTTCCTGGTCCTGTGTTGACATACTGGAAATATCCCAAATGCACGCTCAGCAATCACTGGCTGAGCGGGCATTTCTAGCCATTTCCAATTTGTCAAGACAGGATGACAGGATGACCTGGCCTGGATGGAGTCAGTGAGGTGAGTAACACTTCTTTAATTTTTTTAAACTTATTCCGCCTCTTTTCTTATAAAATGTATCCTATAAAGTCAGAAAGCCTATTCAGTCAAATTCAGTATGATAAATATAAAACCTCAAAATATGGCAACATGGGCACTACTGATCATACAAGTGATCTGGCATGAAAATATAGTGGGTCTGCTTCTTGATGGCGGAGCATCATGACATATTTAGGACACTGGACTGACATAACTATTCAAAATGTTTTTATGCCATGCCACTGGCAGGGACACAATTGGGGCAAAATAATCATCCTTCTACCTCTAGCCTTAAAGCTTACTTCAGTTTTCAAAAAAAGTTTGCATAATGGCTATGCTTGTTTGTTTGTACAATCAGAACTGTGAAGGAATGATTCTTTTTGGGCTTCCCTAATGTCTTTTTCAGATATATATTATTTCCTGTTTCAGCTGCACAGCTAGATGCATTTCTCTCACAAATAAGGAACGTTTCCCTTCTATGGAATCTACCAGCACTGTACTGATGTGACTTCATTTCTCTTACTTCCCACTATGTTTGTTTTCAGCTCCAGAAGTCACAGAACAGCTAAAGAGGCAGAAATTCCTTTCAGAAGAAGTTCTTTTATCAGGCTCAGGATCTCAGCCAGCTCTGACACGCCACTACTTCCCTCTCTGCCGTCTTCTGTGTCTTTGTTAGTAGGGATGGATCTTGCCTGACAACAGGCAGTGGGCTGCAAATTAGGTTGAAGTGAAACCGCTAGTGGCCATGACAGCGTTTTCAGGTGGATGTAGGCATATTTTTTAAATAAAGTAATATAGAAATTTGCAAGTTACACCATTCTCTATTAAATGAAACTGTGTGAAAGTGCAGACTCTTTAAACGGTCATCATGACAGAATCTGGAGAAATTAATCTCAACATTTTTTAACTACTTTTTGTGGGGGGGGGGGGGGGTTGTGTGCTGAGAATATTAGTTCTGCTACAACTAGAGAACTGCAGGCTGCCTAAGCCTGATTTATAGCGCATGGCCCTATGGAGTACCAATCGTACTTCGTGCACAGCTTCTCAGCAAGCCCATTTGTATTTAAAACTTTACTTTAAAAATGAAAAATGAACCAAAAAGGAAAGGAAAAGTCATATGAAAGATTCAAAGTCAAAAAATCGATTAACATGCTAAAGAGTGTTGCAGCTGAGGTTAGGAAAGGGCATGAGAATATGCAAAATGTCCTCTAGCAAAGATTTATGACAAACCAGTAAAATGCTGCAGCATGGAATTTGTGTTTTTATGACATGCATCATATTTAAAACAGCAGGAACAAATCCATTTATTTGTAAATCATGGAGCAGTAAGAACGAGCCATTGTTAAAACTCCATTTTATGTCGCTTCCAAGGTGAAATAAGCACTTAAACCCTCTGAAAAGAGGCCCGGTGCTTTGCAGTGCTTGCCATTATGTAAAGCAAGCATATTTATGTGCTCCAGGATTATCGGAAACTTCGAGCTGGGATTGTGCTTCTCCACATAAACCGCTATAGGGAAGAACCTTGAGAAGCAGTTTCAGAATGGCGGCAATTGGCTGCATTTAATGGGGTTATACTGTAAATTGTGTTACATCGATACAAAGAGGAAAGTCTGTAAGAAACACACAGCAAGGCTCGAATCTGTGCTCACTTTTCAAGTTTTTCATTGCAGCTCCATACCCTGCGTACTACTCCAGGAGAGGCCTATATGAGTCCCTACCAGAGGTGTAAGTTCCAATGCAAAACTGCAAAAGGGCTCCTGCTAGAGATGAGCAAATCTATTTGTCTCATCAAACAGAGTTATGCACCTGCAAAGGGGTGTGCCCGAAGCTGAGGACGCTCCCCCTTCCCTTGATTGAGAGGACCTTACATCTCGGCCTGGCAATCTCAGGCCTATGTCAATGCTCTGAGTATTGGGGCAAACACAGAGGCTCTCCTTCTACTATTGGTGTAACAACTGCGCACATGACACTTCTGACTAGTGGTGCCGTAAGCGGAAGCTGAAGGGGGAGCGTCCTCAGCTTTGGAGACACCCCGTCACAGGTGCAGGACTCTGCTTGCTACAAATGGATTCTTACAAATTGATTCGCTCATCTCTAGCCCCCACTTACCATGGCCAATTTATTATATTGCTATTTCCTTATGTGGCATTTGAGCCTTTGGAACCCCATCTGAGATTAGGGCCCTGAACTAACTGCCTCCTCTGCACCCCCCAATCCTTAAAGTTATTTTTAATTTTTTTTTTACGTTTTTGGTAGAGATTTGGCTTTATTACACTATTTGTATATAATAAAACCAATCGTAAGAGGGTGAGGAGCCAGCATGCCTAGCTCCCTGCATTAGCCATGGAACCAGGCATTTGTCCAAGTACATAAAGAAGACACAAGGGTATAATTATTGGATTAACAGACTAATGCTAACATACAGGGGTAGAGGAAATGCTTGTGTATTGATGAGTGTACTGGTTAGAGAACTGGGTTACCAGAGCTTTCAAATGACTGATTATGGCCCCAAATTCCAGGCTGATATAGAAGATTCCTTCTCTACACATGCACACTCAATTTGGAAAGAATAGCTGATGGTCGAAGGAGTGTTTAAAGTTAAAGAGAATCTGTCACCCCGATTTTGGACCATTATCTACAGTAATACATGAGTAGTAATACAGATACAGATTCATATTTTTTATTTTCCTACTGCCCCCTATTCCCCCACTGTCAGAGCTCAGAGCTGGGTTGAAATACATTGTCAGGACTGATGTACATGCACACGAGTCCTCTCCATTATGTTAGCATAGCACAGCAGTCCTGTATCAGTACAGCTTTGAGTGCAAAGAGCGGGGGGGGGGGGGGCAGTCGGAAAATTAAAAATATATCTAGTACTACACATCAGGGTGACAGATTCCCTTTAAGAGTAAGTATTCAGATTCACTTTGCAATTTTCAACTAGCTCTGTAGCAATAAAATGATCTGTTTATCATCTACTAATCATGAACCTACATTACATTTCACAGGGGGAGATGCTACAGAGGACTCATCACATGCGCACCATTTAATTACTGAAGAATATTACCTGCACCTTTGGAGCTTCTACTTTTCCCGTGGATACCAGCCCTAGTCAAAGATTAGTCTTCCTTATGTTTTCAAGGGTAAATAAATGAGCACCTATAAAAGTGTTATGTTGTCCGTGTTTCTCCAGCACTGGCACACTGACCAATAGCTTTCCTTTAGGCTTTCCCCGCTCTATGGCTGGGATGTGGCTTTGTTCCTGGGATCTGTCCTGGATTCTATAAGGCAAAATATTAGTGATGGGAAATGATAGCAAACAACAGTTAACTACACCCCTCCCTCATTATACATGACAATCACTGGATCAAATGTAACTTCAAAAAGGTAATGTGTGCATCAGGTACAGCTGAAGAAAGCAAGAAAGAAAGCTGAAAAATGTATCTGGCAGTGCCTTGGACCCTTCTGTATATGTGATTTTGCATCTGATCACATTAGAGGCATTGTCTCACAAAAAATATTCTACATTTTTCAAACCAGAACTGGATCTGAATACTTTTGAAATTGAATGTATTGTATTATTTGCTTCATAAGACGCACTTTTTTCTTCTAAAAGTGGGGAAATGTCAGTGCGTCTTGTAAAGCAAATACTAGTGAGCGCTTCAATTATGGAACGGACAAACATTAAAAGAGTTGTCGTACGGAAAAAAGATTAAAATGCCAGTTAGACAATGCAGTACAAGATACGCCAGAGGCAAATGAGAAAACCAAACACTCCAAAAGTCAAAACCAGGAGATCAGTACAATACCAAAATGCCAGAAGCCAAAAACGTAGATCTGAGGATCGGATATGGGGGTCTTATCAGAGAATCCAATATGGGGGTCTGATCTGAGGATGGAATATGGGGGTCTTATCTGAGGATCCGATATGGGGGTCTTATCAGAGAATCTGATGGGGGGGTCTGATCAGAGAATCTGATATGGGGGGGTCTGATCTGAGGATCTGATATGGGGGGTCTGATCTGAGGATCTGATATAGGGGTCTGATCTGAGGATCTGATATGGGGTCTGATCTGAGGATCTGATATGGAGGTCTGATCTGAGGATCTGATATGGGGGTCTGATCTGAGGATCTGATATGGGGGTCTGATCTGAGGATCTGATATAGGGGTCTGATCTGAGGATCTGATATGGGGGTCTGATCTGAGGATCTGATATGGGGGTCTGATCTGAGGATCTGATATAGGGGTCTGATCTGAGGATCTGATATAGGGGTCTGGATATAGGGGTCTGATCTGAGGATCTGATATGGAGGTCTGATCTGAGGATCTGATATGGAGGTCTGATCTGAGGATCTGATATGGGGGTCTGATCTGAGGATCTGATATAGGGGTCTGATCTGAGGATCTGATATGGGGGTCTGATCTGAGGATCTGATATAGGGGTCTGATCTGAGGATCTGATATAGGGGTCTGATCTGAGGATCTGATATGGGGGTCTGATCTGAGGATCTGATATGGGGGTCTGATCTGAGGTCTGATATGTATAAAACCTTGCTGCGTCTTATCATCAGGTGCGTCTTATAAAGCGAAAAATACAGTAATTAAAAATATGGTATTGCTACTGACTTATATTAATATATTAAAATATATTGCATAGTGCATCCTGCCACCTCTGAAACATCACAGATGGCGCACATGATCAGTTTCATTCCCCAAATTCCACCTGCCAGATCATCTTTTAGAAGCTGTGACGGTTACAGGGAGAGAGCTGCAGCAGTAGAAAGGATATGCCCTCAGAGAAAGGACACACCCCCAGAGAAAGGACCCCCCCCCAGATCTTCCAGCTTCAAATAAATCTGGCAGAGCAATTAGAGCAGTGAATGGGGACATCTTTGGACTCGCGTGAAGTGCAGGGCTGGTTCTAGCTTTGTTAGAATGACATTTTGATCTAATATATGATGCCTGATTCTTATTTTTTACATTAATCATGGCATAATGCACGTCAATCATTACCTTGACCATAAAGAAATGTTGGATTGTATCCATACACGGTTTCTTTGTGCTATTTTTAAAGCTGTTTAGCATTAAGCACTGATTGTTTGGTATGCTGGGAGGATTGCTTCTTATTTTGTATTCTGAATATGGCTGCATGGAAAATGTGTAATTAAAATACAATAAAATTGTGTTGTGATCATGCCCAGCAATCATGTCATGCTGGGTGTTCATAACTTGCATTGAATTAAGTTCTACAGGCAATGTGACCATTGAATCTAAGCTTAAATGTATGTAACAAAATTCTTTTGAGTCTTTCAAGTTAATTAGCGTAGTTACAATTCTAAAAACTGAAAGCTCTGCTATATACCGTCTACACAAAAACATTTAGGAGAGACTTTATCGTGGGGAATATCTGAAGTCAGTTTTGCAGTAGTCTATATTGGCTGCTGTGTGTAGAAATTTTACTCCTGTTTTTTTTTTTTTTTACCCCACCCTTTACTGGAGTGAGTTTTCATTATTTTTGCATTCTTGATTTTTCCTCCCGACATTCCAAGAGCCATAATATTTTCAATTTTCCATTCACATAGCCGATCAGATACTGATGACCTATCCTGAGGACAGGTGATCAAACTCCCGGAAAACCCCTTTAATTTACTATGTCTTGCATGGAAAATGGGAAAATAATTCTTTGTGGGGTAAAACTGAAAAAAAAAAAAATAACACAGTTCCACCAAGGTTTTTTGGGTTTGGATATTACAACATTCACTGTGCGCGAATAACGCTAAGACGTTGTTTTTTTATTTTGTTTTATTACTGTATTCTTCACTTTATAAGACGTCTTATCAATCGAATACTACAGAGCACTTTTATTATGGAAGCGCTCACTGGTATGCATTAGGTGTGGCAAGAGGGGAATAAAGCACTGTCGGTGCTCACCCCTCTTCCCTGGTCTTCTTCCCTGGACCCGCGATGCATTGTCCTGACCTCATACAGCGCACACAGTCAGGTGACAGTGGCCAGAGAAGACAAGGGAGCGCAACTGGAGGAATGATCACTGGACCTGTAGAGGAGTGGCGGAGAAGGAGAGGTGAGTGAAGTTATATATTATATCTCTGATCTGAGGTCTGGCATGGAGGTCTGATGGGGCTCTACAGAGCTGTGCGAGGGCTTCTTTTTTGCGGGATGAACTATAGTTTCTACTTGAACCATTTTTGGGGTATGTACAACTTTTTGATCACTGTTTTTCAGTTTCTGTGAGGAGACAAGGTGACTAAACATGGCAAATTGCATGTTTTAAATTTTTTTCTGTTACGGCATATACTGCGCAGAACAATATTTTTAACAAGTCAGACATTTTTGGATGCAGAGATACCTGTTATGTTTATTTTTTATTGTCTATTTATTTTTATATGTAAAATTGGAAAAGAGAGTGATTTGAATTTTTTATATTTTTTTCTTAAACTTTTTTTTTTACTTGTTACTCAATAACTTTTAGTCCACTTAGGGGGCATAACAGAGGACTATTATGGTCTATGACATTTTCATTGCCTTCCCAAACTGTGCCTCATGCACATATCAAGCTGGCAGCTCAAGAGGAGTGTACTTTCTGCTTCAGCTCAGGGTCCCTTCTGCTGCAGCTCTGTCCCTACTACAGCAGGTGGTGCTATACAAAAACATTTGATTAAAAAACTCAGTGGCTATGATAAATTTCTAATTAATTGAATTTTTTAATTACATGCAATTACAAAAGTATTCAGACCCACGTGCTGGTTTGAAAATTGTTGAAAAATGAATGTGAATATTTTTAGCGGGACAGACCCTTTAACCTTCAAAAGAGAAATGAAAAGAAAACACTAATTGGTGGAACCACTGGCTTTTGAGATATGAGTTGTCAGAAGAGGAACAACATGAATAAAAGGCAACAGAGAAGATGCTTTACTTATTCAAGTGTGCACATAATATTGCTCAGAACGATGGCGTGTTGACAATCATGTACCATTGCGTGTGCTTTTAACTTAAAGAAGAACTCCCGCAAAAAAATTTATTCTCTGACCTGTTAGAAAGGTGCATGATATAATCTGCAGTGAATGTCATTTTCTTATCAGAGGCTGAAATTGAGAGTTTCCACTCTCTTCTTATTGTAGCTGGGTCATGTGACCAACTCCCTGACCTCCAACTGACCCAGGACAGGAAGCCAGTCACTTCTCTATTCATTCCTATAAGACTGAAAGTGAGGCTCCCATAGGAATACATAGAGAATTAGACTTCCTGTTCACACATAAAGTGCTGTGTGAGTTGGTGGGTTTAATTCCTAGTCACATGACACAGATAAGAAACTTCAGGATGATATAACTTAAAAAATTCAGCTACTGGTAAGAAAATGACATTCACTACAGATTACATCATGTACATTTCTAGCAGGACATGGAATAAAATTTTTGCGGGAGTTCTTCTTTAAAGAGGACCTTTCATGGTTTTTTTTTACAGTAGCTAAATACCTTAAGTCGTAGGGTACCCCCCGCTGATGCTGCCACCCATGACCGTTCTTCAAAATAGCGCTCCTGCGCCAGCTGCGGCCCCCTGTATTTTTCCCGCTCAGTATGTTAATACTGAGCATCGGTACAGGGAGGAGGAGACGCCCGGGTTTCTCAATGGGCGTCTCCTTCTCCCTGGCTGTGACGCGATCCAATCACATCGGAGAGCGTCACAGCCAGGGAGAAAAAAACTCCTTGGCTGTGACGCTCTCTGATGTGATTGGATCGCGGCACAGCCAGGGAGAAGGAGACGCCCATTGAGAAACCCGGGCATCTCCTCCTCCCTGTACCGATGCTCAGTATTAACATACTGAGCGGGAAAAATACAGGGGGGCACAGCGGGGCGCAGGAGCGCTATTTTGAAGAACGGTCACGGGTGGCAGCATCAGCGGGGGGTACCCTACGAGTTAAGGTATTTAGCTACTGTAAAAAAAACCCATGAAAGGTCCTCTTTAACCTTCTAATAGTAAAGGAATTCTTTTCTGGTATCAGGATGATGTAGTCATGAAGTCAAGAAGATCTATTGCTCCCAATGAAGTAACATATCTTCTCTTGTAATGCATTCTACAGTCATTGACCTTGATGACTGACTATAAGAAGATTGTGGCTGCTCATAGGGGTTTACCTATGAATACTAATCCCCCTCAGCTGACAACAATTCTGGGCAGCATTCATTTCATGATATAGATGGCTGGCCAGGCTAGGACCCGAGGCAGATTTCCCTTACTGTTACAGGCTTCACCTGTGTCTCTGTGCTAGAACTGCCAGCTTTGTACAGTCTACACATGCATGGATGGCCAGGAGAAAAGCAGGGTATAAAGTTGCCTGTGAACAACAAGGAAATTGGATTTTTTTTTTAATAATTGTAAAATTTAAACTAACAAGTATTTGGTGGAGTAGTTTGAGAAATGATTGAAATAACCAGAAATAAAGCCCTTTAAATGCTCTCCTTGGATCTATGAAAACATCAGTACACAACTTTGTACATTAGGTCCCTTATACATACTTAAAGGGGTATTCCGGTTACCATAAATATAACTTATGTTTTAGTCTAATTCAACATCAATAATTACCTAATATAATGTAAATTTCACATATTTACCATTCAGTAGTTATAAAAGTAGTTTTCTTCCTCTGCTACCCATTGTGTTTCCTCATAAATTACCATGGCATCGACCTGTAGTTCTGAGCCTTTGTTAGGTTGAGCATGCTCAGTGCTGCTGATTACTGAGTAGAGAGGGCGTGACCGGAGTGTGATATCAGGCAGCCAATCAGTAATCATCAACACTCATGAACAAGCACAAACTCACAGCAGGAAAGCTAGGCATTGTGGGGATTGTAGTTTTGTGAGGGAAGATCAGGAGCCATGATACTGTCAGTGTGTTTCAGGCTCACACAGGAGCTAGACAAATGGATTGCAAGGTAAAATGAAGCTCTGGTTATATGTATAGGTATGGGTTCTGGTTATATGTATAGGTATGGGTTCTGGTTATATGTATAGGTATGGGTTCTGGTTATATGTATAGGTATGGGTTCTGGTTATATGTATAGGTATGGGTTCTGGTTATATGTATAGGTATGGGTTCTGGTTATATGTATAGGTATGGGTTCTGGTAGGGTCACAGCTTGCAGCCTTAATGCAGCTTTTCAAAAATTAAGTTACTTTACTGGAATACCCCTTTAACAATCATTGAATCATTGAACCATCACAATCACTCATTCATTGAAATGTTCTTTAGTCCATCAAGCAGTGCCATTGTGATTGGGTCCCCTTAAAAGGGTTGTCAAATTTAGAAAAAAGAAACAAAACATATATTGAATCCTATTAGAGCAATCATTACAGGTTTTTTCTACAACAGAGGGGATACTTTGTGATCAGCTTATTGTCAACAGACCCTTCTAACAAAATGGGATTGTCTAAAGTGGAAATCCCCTTTAAGTATACATACGCTACTGCACTTCTTGTGTGGACTGCTGCAGCAGTTGCTAGAAGCAGCAGGGGAGAAAAGAGGTAGATTTTTATTATTTTATTACATTTATTGCTGCCGCCCGGTTTTTATTTATCTCCGACAACCCATTTAAATCAAAACCTCCTTGCAGGGGTCCCTGGTAAAAAATGGGAGGATCCCTTAAACGGGTTTTCTGAGAATACCATGGTGTTTAACAGATATGCTCAGGTACTTGCTTACCTCATCTACATGCCTTTCTTTTTTTTTTTTTATTTGGACTCTCCTGTCCCATTCTCACCATGTAAACAAATCACTCTGGTTTATTACATCCTGTATGTAACACTTCCTGCTCCTGTATGCAGCCAAACCTACAATGCACTTCTCTGTCACACCCCCAGCACCGCCCCTAACACCCAGCTCCCCCCACCCAGCTAGTTACACAGACACTCCCCTGTCACTGCCCCTAACACCCATCTAGTCTGTCGCTCCTCCCACCCAACTAGTAATATAGACACTCCCCTATCACTGCCCCTAACAACACCCAGATAGTTTATAGCTCCTCCCACCCAGCTAGTTACATAGACACTCCCCTATCATTGCCCCTAACAACACCCAGATAGTTTATAGCTCCTCCCACCCAGCTAGTTACATAGACACTCCCCTATCATTGCCCCTAACAACACCCAGCTAGTCTATTGCTCCACCCACCAGCTAGTTACATAGACACTCCTCTATCATTGCCTCTAACACCCAGCTAGATTATAGTTACTCCCACCCAGCTAGTTACATAGACCCTCACCTATTACTACCCCTAACAACACCCAGCTAGTGTATCACTTCTCCCACCCAGCTAGTTACATAGACACTCCCCTATCACTGCCCCACCCAATGACAGAACATCACAGGAAATAAGAAAGCTGCATGGACATGGTCATGTGACCACTGTCCAGAAACTGTACATTACAAAATAACAGCTACTTTCCTAAATGATTATTTTAAAGGATGTTGGAAAACCCCTGTAAGCTCCACACCTCACTTTACCTAGAGCGAGACCAGTTGCAGTCCACAGTTTCACCCGGTCAAAGCACTCCTGCCTAATGAAAATTCCTTTGTGTTGAGAAACTTTATTGTGATTTGTTTTTTAATCAGAATTTTTTGCCATTATTTTTCTATATATTTCTGATGCCCATGGTTTCTCTAATCTTACATGTTTATTGACCTGTATCTATATCTGTTCTGCCTTCATTTGTCAGGAAAATAAACATATCATTATAGTAGCAGTGCTTCACACTGTGGCCTCATTCGGCCCAGAGCCCCCGGAGATCCCATCTCATCTCCTTCTTAACCATACTAATCAAGGCTTATCTAGATGCCCGCTCTTGGAACTGTTATTTAAAAACCAGGAAATACAACACGCAGCGTCACTGGGATTAAACCTTCTTCCCAGCATGCTAAACTGCTGTCCCATAGTATACTGCAAATTAGCAGCAGTATCTGTATAGCCATGGGAACGCCACAATCAGCGGCTGTAAGATGAATAATACCGTGCAAACAGTTTCAATAATTTTTCCTTTTATGTTGTGTGATTTTGATGAAATGTTCTTCTGTACAGTTATGTGGGATGGAGATTAATGGAATTAGACAAAATTAGTGATGGAGGAAGAGATCAGAAGAGTATAGATCAAAGAGTTCCTAGGGGTTTTCGAATTGGATTACCATAGTAACTTTGCATCTCATACATACAATGAGTCCTGCTCCACGTCTCTGAACTTGTTGGGAAGAGAACATAAAGTACAGTAATGTTGTTTGTCATACTTTATGCACTGTAAACCAGTGGAACAGACACAGAACATGAAGTGTCAATCAAAGACCATAGATGTTTGGATGCATTTTAAATTTATGCCATAAATATATACATATTATTTATATATACCGTATTTTTCGCCCTATAAGATGCACCGGCCCATAAGACGCACCTAGGTTTTAGAGGAGGACAATAAGAAAAAAATATTTTTCATTAGACCTCAGGTCAGACCAGCAGTCAGACCCCCCAATGTTAATCAGACCTCAGCTCACGGCCCCTATCAGACCCTGAATGTTAATAAGACCTCAATAAGACCGCAGATCAGACCCCAATGTAAATGACCCCCAATCAGACCTCAGATAACAGCCCCATGTCTCTCATCAGCCCCCATGTCTCTCATCAGCCCCCATTTCCTCTCATCAGCCCCCATGCCTCTTAGCAGCCCCCATATGAGCCACCATAACTCTTAGCAGCCCCCGTATCTCTTAGCAGCCCCCATATGAGTCCCAATGCCTCTTAGCAGTCCCCATGAGTCCCAATGCCTCTTAGCAGTCCCCATATGAGCCCCCATGCCTCATAGCAGACCCAATATCTCTTACCAGCCCCCATATGAGCCACCATACCTCTTAGCAGCCCCCGTATCTCTTAGCAGTCCCCATATGAGTCCCAATGCCTCTTAGCAGTCCCATTGAGTCCAATGCCTCTTAGCAGTCCCCACATGCGTCCCAGTGCCTCTTAGCAGTCCCCATATGAGTCCCAATGCCTCTTAGCAGCCCCCATATCTCTTAGCAGCCCCCATATGAGTCCAGTGCCTCTTAGCAGCCCCCATATGAGCCCCAATGCTCTTAGCAGCCCCCTTATGAGCCCAATGCCTCTTAGCAGCCCCCATATGAGCCCCAATGCCTCTTAGCAGCCCCCATATGAGCCCCATGCCTCTTAGCAGCCCCCATATGAGCCCCAATGCCTCTTAGCAGCCCCCATATGAGCCCCAATGCCTCTTAGCAGCCCCATATGAGCCCCAATGCCTGCTTAGCAGCGGCCCCATATGAGCCCCAATGCCTCTTAGCAGCCCCCATATGAGCCCCAATGCCTCTTAGCAGCCCCCATATGAGCCCCAATGCCTCTTAGCAGCCCCCATATGAGCCCCAATGCCTCTTAGCAGCCCCCATATGAGCCCCAATGCCTTCTTAGCAGCCCCCATATGAGCCCCAATGCCTCTTAGCAGCCCCCATATGCAGCCCCAATGCCTCTTAGCAGCCCCCATATGAGCCCAATGCCTCTTAGGCAGCCCCCATATGAGCCCCAATGCCTCTTAGCAGCCCCCATATGAGTCCCAATGCCTCTTATCAGCCCCCTTATGAGCCCCAATGCCTTCTTATCAGCCCCCCTATGAGCCCCCATGCCTCTTAGCCGCACCCATGCCACAGAGAACTTAAAATAAAAAAGCACTTACCTTTCCTGCTGCGGACGCCGCCTCTCCTCCAGCGTGATCCTCTTCATCCTGCAGTCGGCTGTGCTGTGACCTGACGCGCACAGTGTGTAGTCACAGCGCACCCTCACGCTGTGCGCAGCACTGCACAGCCGAAGACCAGGAAGCGGTGAGTACAGAGCCTTCACCGCTTCCTGGTCTTCCGGTGCTAATGAGCGCTTCCATAATGGAAGTGCTCATTAGTATTTGAGCCCATAAGACGCAGGGGGTATTTTCCCCCCACTTTTGGAGGAAAAAAATGCGTCTTATGGGGCGAAAAATACGGTATATATAATCCTGCTATAGAAAAAAAAGCATGGGCCTCTCTGATGGCCGGGACTGCGCAGAGATCATCGATTTCTCCTACAGCGTGCAAGCACGTCCACCTCTGTTAGACTGCAGGGTGGTCGTGACCCCTGGAACCAAGCAGTGTATAATGTGATAGAAAAATGAATCCAGCCAGCAAAGGAAGCAATATGGACAATCACAGAACATTAGGGAGTGCCTTGTATTATCTTTATCTAAATGATAAATGCTACTTGCTGAAGGTACACAACCCCTTTAATAGGAGTTTTCATCACGTCAGGATGGAGAGAGCTGTGTCCTCTCCATGTACTGAACTGATCCTCATCCTCCTCTCCTGCTTGCACTGATCAGACAAATTGGTATTGGTCTGGTGCATTTTATAGTCAAAAACAAACAGTAATTTAGCATAAAAAAAGGTTCATTGTCCTGAACTCCCTGGGTTCCAGCGCTGCCACGTGCCCCTTGGATCATTCCCAATGCTTCAGACATGACTTCACGTTTTTTGGCTTGAGCATGATTTTTTTGATTATTTAAACTTCAAAAGGGAATCTGTCACCAGCGACCTCCCTATCAATCTATTTGCACAGACACATAGCTGTGGTTCACCTGATCAAAACACTGTTTTTCTTCTGTTGATCTGAAGCTCTGTTCCTTAAGGGAATATTAGGAGAATCAATAATCGTCCTAAAAATCTCAATATTGTTTGCTATACACCGATTTTCGTAGTGTATTTCATTGTCACTGGCAATTGTGAAAACGTTCGATTCTTGTTCAACCACATCTTTCAACGTGTCAAAAAATTATCGTCCGTCGACATGACATTTCATCGTGTAATAAGTGGTCACCCGATCGTCAAGACATCATAGTAGAGGAGTGGAATCGGAGGGGAACCTCCAAGTGCTAAAATCATTGTATGTAATAAATGAATTTATGAACGATTATCAACTTTAAAACGATCATAATGATGATTACTGCAATCACTGTCTTGTGTAATAATGACCAGATATGAATCATAACGACTCATTAACAATTCGATCGCCAATCATAATCGTTACCAAATCTACCTAATACACACTTTAGTTATGGTTTTTCTTAATATGCAAATTAGGCCTTTTGTGCAACGAGGGCGTCACCACTGCTTTTGCTGTACCCAAGCTCTACTCCCTTCTGTGGCCAGCCCTTCCCTTACTGCTTTGCCATCGCCTGGCCATGACAATCAAAGCAGCCAGGGCGCAGATGACTACAGAAAGAACTGAAGCTTAGGTGCAACAACGGCTATGGTGACGCCCTCGTTCCACCGGATTCCCTTTAAAGAGGACCTTTCACCACTCCTGACATGCCTGTTTTAATAGTTTCATGTATCCCCCATGTAATAACAATTCTGGAGCCTCTATTCTTATGGCTCTATGTTGTACCATTCCTTTATTTTATCTACTAGAAGTTATGAATGAATTGCTAGCAGTCTGCAGTAAGGGTACAGAGGGGAGGTAACCAGTTGGGGGGGGGTGTACCTGCATAAACTCACTGTATCCAATTAGTGTTGCCATTGCCAGACTGTGCAGGTACACCCCCCCACCTTGTTACCATCCCTCTATACCCTTACTGCAGACTGCTAGTAATGCATTCATTACTTCTAGTGCAAATAATAAAGGAATGGCACAGCATACAGACATAAGAATAGATGTTCCAGAATTGTTATTACATGGGAATGCATGAAGCTATTAAAACAGGCATGTCAGGAGCGGTGAAAGGTCCTCTTTAAGTCAAGCAACCTCTTTAAAAAAAATTAAAGGTCTAATACCATTCAGTTTCGAAATGCTATAAAATGTAATGCACAGCTAAACAGAGAGAAAAAAGATAAATTAGAGTATGTCTACATAACACGTAAAATACAGCGAGAATATTCATAGTAGATTTTGTGGCGAATCCTCTGCAAAAATCGCATGAATTTTAGGAGTGGAAATGGCTGGGAATTTCCCCCTCTCCATCCACTTTGCTGGCACTTCAAAACGCTGTTTATTCGCAGCACGTAAATCTGTGATGGCATATTGACGGCGTATCTGGCAAGTGTGAATGCTCCCTCATAAAGCTTAATCTAATTATGTGATTAAAATTAGTATCCTTAAAGACGTGCTTCCTACAACGGACTTGTCACCATTGACAAATGTGCGCAAATGCTTTTTCTTATAAATTATTTGGAACAAAAAAATGAAACTTCTGAAATAAAACCATCATGATTATAACCAGGGCTGTGGAGTAGGTAAGCCAAAGCCCCGACTCCAACTCCTCAATTTCCCCTGACTCCGACTCCCAATCCGACTCCCTCATACATGGAGCATGTTTAAGTGATAACTTTAAACAAACTTTGCATAAATCAATAGTACAGATATGTCATGACAAAAAGAGTCTGTAATATATGTGTTAGTACATATCTTTACTCTGAACTTTCAGTATCAGGCTTTTCTCTGGGTACAGCTCACTAACTATGAAAACTGTCTAGGTCTAAGACTTTCTTTGTTGCCCATAGCAACCAATCAGAGCTCCCCTTTCATTTCTCCAGAGCACTATATGAAATGAAAGGGGAGCTCTAATTGGTTTCTATGGGCAACAAAGAAACTTCTACACCTAGACAGTTTTCATGCATAAGGCCCTATGTGTTTTGCATCAGCAGCATATAGAAGCCATCAGATCAGCTAACCTCTCCAAACATGAGCGCAGAGGAAAAGCAAACTAAAACATAAAGCATACAGAAAGAACATGCACTGGACAATTGATTTATGCACAGTTTATTGAAAGTTTAGATATTCTAAGAAGTACTTGCCTTAAAGGGGTTTTCTCAGCACATTGATTCACTGGCTGACAGGCAGTTTGCACTCACTATGTCTCCTCAGGCCATGGCGGGGGGAGGTCTCCAGCAGTTATTAGCATATATTAACTTACTCTGACAGAGCAGGAGGTTGTGATCTCTAAGGCTACTTTCACACCTGCTGCGCGGGGCAACAGCAGGCTGTTCGGTTGTATTTTCATTCTGGTCGCCTCTCAGCAGGGGTTGCCATGCTGCAGCCGGATCCGAGGCCCGCCCCCATTACCGTGAATGGGGCCGAAGCGCAGTTCCGGCCCCACACGTGCACCTGCGGCAGCACAGATCCGGTGGACCCAACGCAGGTGTGAAAGGGGCCTAACACAATTACAGGTAAAGCCATCCTTCTCAGTCCTCAACCCATTTTGCTTACTGAGGTCACTCCTGCTCTCAGCCTATCAGATAACAGTCTTTCTGGTCTGCAGCTTACCATAGAAACCTGTGTACAACTGAGAGACCTGCTGAATTGTCTATAGTTCATGACTAAAATAGAATCTACTGACCACTGTATTTAGAAAATGTCTTCTTTTAACTGCCCCTTTATGTAGAAAGCTAATCTTTATAACTAGTTAGAAAATCTCTTTAATCCTGTTTTCTAGATCTGAGATGAGTGCAGCCATTCCTTCCCAGTGCCTTTTTCCTGTGATCTGTAGCAGAGGAGCTTCACTTCTGAGCATCTACATAAAGGGCAGCACACATTCATCTCAACTAAAAGCCTAGATCCTTTGATCAGGAATAGAACAGACATTTATAGGACATTTCATCATGTTTCCAAATTCTTATGAAAATATATTCAGCACATACTGCACTGAACTAAATGTACCAATTTATTATATATTTTAGGAGTCGGAGTTGGTCCATTTCATACCGACTCCAACTCCGACTCCACCAAAATGGTCACCGACTCCGACTCCACAGCCCTGATTATAACGTTCCAATCCTATTGAACGGACAACGGCCATATACCTCTGTATGCGCTACTTGTGCTGCTTTCTTTTTCACTCTGTCTGAGAACATCACACAGATATTTGGATCACTGATCCGAAACTAGAATGTAAACTTAATATAGCACCTAGTCCAAGTAAGGAGCCAATTACGCATCAATTTCTAATCAATTATCCTCCTGCTGTTCAATTCTCTGGTTTCAGATGGTTATCGCCTCATCTACCACATCTACTTGGATTATTTGGTTCCTCTCTCCATATCGTGGGCTCCATTTCCAAAATAGTTACTGCCAAATCATGTCAATATATATGTGGCCTTAGAGCTCGTTCTGTGGACCGCAAATGGCGGTCTGCAATGCATGGGCACCATCTGTGTGCACACTGTTTGCGGATGCGGACCCATTCACTTGATCCGCAAGAGATGGTGTGCATCGAAAAAAAAAAATAGGATCTGTTCTGTTTTTTGCAGTGCAGAAGCACGAATCGAAATCCGACTGTAGCACTCCGTAGTGCTACCGAGAACACCCGATCCGTGCCTCCGGACCATCCCTTGCGGATTGTGGACCCATTCAAGTCACAGAGTGCACAGGATCGGTGGCGGTACATTGCCCTTAAGATCTGTTCACACTGAGGTTTTAACAGTTGAATTTGGGGCAGATTGCATGCTAAAAAAAGCCAGGTGGGTGAGTGGAAAACAGTCTGTATTTTACGGCTGTGTCCGTGCCAAGAAAAGACATATCCTTTGTTGGCACGATAGCGGCAACAAACCGTGGCAATATGAACACCAGCGCAGCCTCATACTAAAGCCACATGAACAGCAGGGCAACCTCACATTGGTTTGTCAACCGCATGGCGTTTTTTAGTGTGGAATCCATGTCAAATTTAGCTGTAAAAAAACTCTGTATGAACAGACTCTTAGGATACGTACACAAAAATGTTTATCCACCTCCAACTTCCCACCCAACGCACAGTGAATTTCCAGAGCTGGTAACCGGTCCATATTAAAAGGAATTTTGCATGTAGTTAAAATGTGGCCGATAAAGGATGTAACAAGCATTTATAGACTAACAACATTACAAGAATTTGATATTAGAGATTTTTTGAATTTTATTACACTTGCAAAATTACTTACCATAACATATTGACATCTTGTAATTCTGGTACATTCAAATGTATCGACTTGCTACTTTTAGACGGCACAAAGTGAGAAAAATACTTAAAATTAATGTTCCCTGCACTGGGGCTGCAGTTCAATTTACAATGACATAAAGAGTGTGATTAAAGAGAAAAGATCTCTACTTGGATGCAAGCTGATAATTGCTGCCCATTGAGGTAATTTCATATAATTGTGCTGGTTGGACAGAGAAGAAAATGGAAGCAGTTACATTGTGTAATATATTGATGCGAGCTGCTGTGTTACATCTCCAGTTTTTACATTCTTCATTCTTAAAGGGAATATGTCATCAGAAAATAACCTATTCTTTAAAGCACGTTTTTATGTTTAATATATTTTTTAATAATTTATACAGTATGAGGTTATTTTTAATTTCCCATGTCAATAGCTATATTTAAACAAAAAACATAAAATCCTGCAGTTTTCGCGCTGACCTCTAAGCCTAATAATAGGCGCCACTTCTTAGTCTGTACAGATCAGTTTACTGCAGTTATCTGCTTATCTGTCATTCTAATCCTGCCTGTAAGGATATCACCTCTGTGTATAGATAAGACATGTCCACCATTCACAATAGATGATTGTCAGAGCTTATCTATTCCTTGTACAATGTCCTCTGCACAAGTCACAGAGCGTGCCATAGAAGCCAATGAGAACCCATCTTGACCATTGTGTCTATGGACCATGGTGCTGCCGTAAAGTAATTTTCTTACTGCTTTCTAAATGCTGTTAAGAACAGCTCAGGTAAGATGGCCGCCCCCATAATCATATGTTCAGAAAATAGAATAAAAAATCTACAATTAGAAAATAAAAACACATTCGAAAAAAGGATATGTGTTGCTATCTATTTAACTGACAGATAAAATATTTAGTGACACATTTTCATTAAAGGGACTGGTCACTAAATTTAAGCTGCTCTAACTGCAGACAGCATGAATTAGAGACAGGTCCCACATTCAGAATAAGTGATGTTTACCGCTTTTTTAACATTTTAGAGAAAACCTAGCTTTAACACTGGGTGGTGGTGGGGCTATGTGCCGGGCCACAGAAGGAGTGAGCTCTGGTTGGCTCCCCCTCATTATAGACATCAGACCTGTCATGCTGTTACAGCAGCCTTATCTTGGTGACAGGCTCCCTCTGAGTGATGAACCTTACAAGTACCCAGCTGACCTGCTTGCCAAAGAGATGGAAAGCAATACTTTTCTGTTTTTAATCTGGAATGTAAGTTTCATATATTTATGAGAGATTTTTCACATGTATGAGTGATCAGTTTTATCTGTATTATGTTTGTAGATCATTTTTGATCCTTGCACATTTTGATCGTTGATCATTTGACTTAGTATATGTATGGGAGTTACCTCTGTTTTTACCACTTGCACTTTTAACTTTTATATTTAGTTACAATAACATATTGTAGACAGTGGTGTAATCGAGCTTACAAAAACCAAAAGGGTATGTGGAAATGCCTGAAGCACACACACAATACTGTAGAGTGTGAATGGGGGTCCAGCGTCCATAAAACAGAGCCTTTATTGAGGTCAGGGTAAAATATCCATCACACACACAGGAGCATACCACCACTTATGCATTTCTGGACTGTTCGGCTCTTAGTCATAGCATGACTTTTTGATAGTTCTATTCTATCTTTACTCTAATAGAATTTGCTGCTCTGTGCATTGACTTCCTGGTGAGACTGTAGTGAGCTCGGATTTATACAAAGCAGCCACTCTGAACTCCAGTATACAGTATGGGGAAGGGCAGTGCTGCAGCCAGGACCTTTGCTACGGTGATCAGAATGATAGAAATAGCGTTGAGCGAATCAAAGTGAAACGAATTGACTTCAATACGAATTTCAGGAAAAATTCAATTCGCCAAAAAGCCGGATTTCCTGCCGCTTTGTGGTAACAAATCAATTTTTCCTGAAATGGTGGTTTAAAAAAGGCAAAACATACTCTCCTCATCCAATTGTTTGCTGAGAGGCCGTTGTAGCAATCTTGATTGAAGAAAACGCATCAAATCTCCTAGTCAGCAAGATTTGGCGCGCTTCTTCAATCAAGAGGGCCGCAAAGGCCTCTCTACATGGATGAGGTATTTATTTTTTAGTTTATTAGCCCCTGATAGGCCTCATTGTTACTGTCAGATGACGCGATCAACGTGGAACGTAGCATCTGATGCCAAGTAATAGCAGGAGAGTAGAACAAGCCAGAGTCAAAGCCAGGAGAGTCAGCAGAAGTCAAAACAGTGGACAAGGAGTTAATCCAGAAACAAGCCAAGGAGCCGACAGCAGGAGAGACAGTGAGAGACACTGAGTCAGGGACCTTATTAGCCCAGTGTCCAGACTCAATGAAAGACCAACTAGCCAAACTTCCACAGCTTGGTATGGCAACTCTCTTGGAACAGATGTCCACTGTAACATGGCTGGGTAAGTTCTCAACGCCCCTATTTTGGGATATGTATATATTTTTTATGCAAAAATGTTCATATCCTACAGCTGAGATCACCCAATCCAATAACCTGGCCTGCTTTGCATGTGAAACCCTTCTTTATAGCACTTCCATTAGGTGGTGGTATAGAGACGATCCTACCATTTTACTGATTTTTGAATAAATCAGCTCAGAAAAGCTGCTGTTTATATTATGCATCACAATGATCTATGAATTATCTCGACAGAATGCAGGGTTATAAATCTGAGAAGAAAAAGTATTTCTGGGTCTGTTCACATTTGTGGCAGCTAAATATAAGAAGCCTACAATTGCACAACATGTCAATCACAAAAGGTCGGGTAAAATCAAGAGAACACTGGCTCGTTTGAATATGTACGTCGTCTTTGCTAACAAGAAATATGTCTCATGAGATCAAATGTAAGATCGTTAATCAAGCAATCTCATTAACCAATCTGATTACGTAATAATTAAGTCGAAAAATGTTTTACTGCTTCAATATTTATTTCCCACATCTATATTAAGTCTGTCATTGCCATCATACTTCTATGTGTCGAATATCTAATAAAAGTTGTTTATATAGATTAAAGGGGTTGGCCACCCTAAGTATCAAAAATCCAAAGTACCCCAGACAATAGCCAACACTATGAAGTATTTCTCAGATGACATGTACTGGCTGTACGTCATTTATCTAACCTGTTCACCATGACACACTTCCCTGGAGGAGCAGGCTGTGTGGGAGGAGCAGCTGCAAAGTGAAAGTAAAAATCCCAGCATGCACTGCAGCAAGCATGTCTAGAGGAGCAGTCACATAACCTCCCCACCCACCTGTGTTCCCATAGAGACAAGAGCAAATTTGCTGTGGGGCCTAGTCATCTCTAGTTGTGCCAACTAGAGCGCTGATGAATAAATTTGTACAAATTGATCTGCTCACATACATAGGAGCCCCCTGTCTACCATCACACAACCTGCTGACAGCCCATCAATCATCTATCAATACATGACGTCATCTAGGGAAAAAGGGAAAATGAGTGTAGTCACATATCTCTCTCTCTATATATATATATATTTATATATGTACAGGGGGTCACACATCTCTCTCTCTCTCTCTCTCTCTCTCTATATATATATATATATATAATGCACAGGGGGTCACACATCACTATATATAATGTACAGGGGGTCACACATCACTATATATAATGCACAGGGGGTCACACATCACTATATATAATGTACAGGGGGGTCACACATCACTATATATAACATACAGGGGGTCACACATCACTATATATAACATACAAAGGGTCACACGTCTTTATATAATAATGTACAGGGGGGTCACACATCACTATATATAACATACAGGGGGTCACACATCACTATATATAACATACAAAGGGTCACACGTCTTTATATATAATGTACAGGGGGTCACACATCACTATATACAGTGTACAGGGGGTCACACATCACTATATACAGTGTACAGGGGGTCACACGGCACTATATATAATGTACAGGGGGTCACACGTCTTTATATATAATGTACAGGGGGTCACACGTCTTTATATATAATGTACAAGGGGTCACACATCACCATATATAATGTACAGGGGGTCACACATCTATATATAATGTACAGGGGGTCACACATCACTATATACAGTGTACAGGGGGTCACACATCACTATCTATAATGTACAGGAGGTCACACATCTATATATAATGTACAGGGGGTCACACATCACTATATATATCGTACAGGGGTCACATCACTATATATAATGTACAGGAGGTCACACATCTATATATAATGTACAGGGGGTCACACATCACTATATATAACATACAGGGGTCACCACATCACTATATATAATGTACAGGAGGTCACACATCTATATATAATGTACAGGGGGTCACACATCTATATATAATGTACAGGGGGTCACACATCACTATATATAACATACAGGGGTCACATCACTATATATAATGTACAGGAGGTCACACATCTATATATAATGTACAGGGGGTCACACATCACTATATATAATTTATAGGGGGTCAGGCATCCCTATATATAACATACAGGGGGCCACATTTCACTATATATAATGTACAGGCGGTCACATCTGTATATACAGTATAAAGCAGGTCACTTTACAGAGGTTCACTGATCTCTATATGAAATGGTGGGCATCACACATCAGTATATACAGTGTATGGTGTTGGGGTCAACTATTACTATATACAGGGGGTCAGTTATCACTATATACAGTATACAGTGGTGGGGGTCACATATCACTGTATACAGTGTGCAGGAAGGAGAGGGCACATATTTACAGATGAGGACAGTAACTACTGCTGATATCACTTCAGCCTTACTGACAGCTCAGAAGGGGTTAAAGCTCCTGACCTGTTGGTCAGGCTGGAATAAACATGTCAGTGATAAGATCACATTGCAGAGTGGCCATAGACAGGACAGACACTAGGATTGCTCACTCTTTGTTGTCCACAGCACCTTCCTGGCTCTGCTACATCACTGCAGTCAGTGAGGTTTATCACAGCTTCTCCTCAGTCTCTATTCCTCCTGCAAAGTTTCTTTATTTTAGCTTCTAACAAGTGGCCCTGCTAAGCCTATGTAAGCCCTGTATAGACAGGACTGAAGTCACAGCAGAAGGAAAGCAACTCTGACACAAGCAGGGTGCCTCTAGGACTCAGAGAGCAGCAGACTCCTTCAGCCATGGACTAGAGCAGGTGCAGGCATGGACGAGATAAGCAGCTATGAGTGCAGGACAGAGGGGGTGTGGCTTCCAATAGCAAAAGAACCAGGCAGCTCTGCTTAAGAAGATATATTAGTAAGTTTAATGTCTTCCTACCTTTCTATATAGTTTTAATAAGTGCTAACAAAGTGGCCAACCCCTTTAAACATTGATTTGGTATTCCTATCTTTCCATGAATTTAAAGGGCATCCGTCAGCAGATTTGAACCTATGAATATGACCTCTTGTATGTGCCCATGGTAGCTGAAGGTATCTGGATTGGCCCCATGCCTGGGCCAGGCAGTGTAAATGTGATCACGTTTATACTGCCTAGCCCAAAGTGGAGAGGGCCAGGCAGTAGAAGAGAAAGCGGCGCCTCTAGGTGTAGGCGTGCAGTTTAGGGGAAGGCGTGCAGTGTGCACGTGCCATCTCCCGTCTCTCTTCCTGCTTGCTGCTGCTTTGCCATAGATTCATACAGCTGATCAGCAGGGGTGTCAGACCCCCACCTATCTGATATTCATGACCTATCCTGAGGATAGGTTATCAATATTAAAATATCTTAGGCGTCAGAAACACGACTGTATCTGTTCTGCAGTTCACAAAAAACGAATCCGCAAAATATAGATGATGTCCGTGTTATGTCTGTGTTGCATCCGTTTTATGGGGGCTTTTTTGGACCCATTGTCTTCAATAGGTCCATGGACTGCATTTTCTGGCCAAGAATAGGACATTTCCACATCTATTTTGGAATGGACATACTTGTGCGGAAAGCACATAGATCATCCGCGTGCTTTCTGTATGCAAAAACATTGAATACATTTGCAAAAAAAAAAGGACAGCACAAGGATTGTATCCGTATTTTGCAGATCCGCAATCTGCAGACCAAAAAACGGATACGGTTGTGTGTATGAGGCCTTAACTACACCCCATTATTTTACACTGTAAACTGCCTTATGTTTACAGTTTACTGTCAGTTACTGAGATGAAGAAGTTTATGTTTCTCTTACAATGAAAGGGTATCTCCACCCAAAACCATTATAATAATAATAATAAACAACCATTACTCACTTCCTCTGCACCCATCCCATATAACCCATATTAGGTCTGTAGCTGAGCGCATATATAAAATGACTAAAGGACTATCTGACATTGCACAGTGCAAAGACATAAGCTCTTGATTCTGAGTCAGTGACTTGCTTAATTCAATTTTATCCTTTGGCTAATGAAATTAATAAGTATGACAATTGTAAGACAGTGTCTAGGTCTTGTGATGCTGTTAAAGTCTTCAATCTTATTATGCCTTGTATACAAGGCAGATAGCAAAATCTCCTGGGTATACAGGTCTCTTCCCATACAGAGATACCTAAAAGGAGTAGCAGTTGGCCATAATGACTGCAACAGCAGGTAGAAGACTTCGTAAAAGATATGTTCTGAACATGAAGATGGACACATCTGACATATTTTTAGCTGTTCTTCACTGCTAGTATTCTATAGTTCGCCTCTACTGTGCATTTGTGCAACATTTTCTTTGCTTTTTCTTAGACATTGGTTGTCTGTAATCACTGTATATTTGTTGGCGTGGATCTGACATATTACCAGTTATCCATAGCCTGCTATATGACATGTATGAGCTGTTTAATACTCGCTTGACCATAGATGTTGATCTTTGTATAAACTGTTTATTCGTGTGTGGGGGCGGGTGGATCGCTGTTGGATTTTGGCGCTGGTGATGTTTATTTTAATTCTCATTGTATCCCATTACACACACTTCTGTGAACATACTACCAGTATAGTAGATGTACTGCACACCTACAATACGCTAGGAGGAAGATCAAATTTTTATATGATACAGTGTAAGGCATTTGTCTCAGTACATCAGTGATACTGCTTGAATTTTAATGTTCGACCAGAATTCCAATATTGTTCCAAGTCAACAGAATTCTATGGATATATAAATATACAGACAGAATATATAACCAATATATAAGAACAAAACTGATAAAAATTAAAAGCTGATAAACTGAAATTGTGGGGCTCAACCATACAACACAGAACGTAATGTATGAAATGTTCCATATGTATTATGAACTTACTGCACCATTATCTTTTTATCAAGTGCCTACTACTCCAAGGTGGCTGGGCTCAATACTGTAACATGGGCATCATTCAATTACACCACGTACATTACATGGGAAAAAGTACAGTATATGGACAGCTGATCATCACACCTACGGCATATGAGCACCTTGGATATCCCACTCTAATATTATGGAGTTGGTCCCCTGTTTTGGGGAGGCTTTCCACAAGAGAGAAGTGTGTCTGTGGGAATTTGTGCCCATGAGAAAGCCTGGCATTCAATCAACACTCCAATGGGCTTTCCTCTAGCTGAGAGACTTTTAGAAAGCAGACAACCTTATAGACCAGGGATGGTCAAAATGTCATCCAAGATGAGAGAAAATGAAGATTTAATAAAAATAGGCAGATAATTAAGACAGATAAAGCAAGTCCTTACATATAACAGGAATAGCTGATAACTAGTGACTAATCCAGCTATTTTACCAGAGAAGTGGCCTTGATTGGTTGGATCTGAGTCTGAGACGTTGTATGTTGAGTGAAGTTTTTAACTTACAATGGGTCAGAAAAGACTACTGTATATTGAAAATATTGTATCTTGAGGGATCACTGTATACAGAGGAAATCAACTATAAAACTCCTAGTAAATGAGAAAGGATGGGTTACATTGTGTGTGGAAACCATAGCCCTGAAAAGCCTGTTGTATAGTATGTTATAAGAAAAGACTTATCAGACATTGCTGATCCACCTTTTATGAGCTTTCAATACTATTACTTCATTATTCATTTATAGCTGACATTTAAAGGCCTGCAGAATCAGTTAAATATAAATTAATTAAATGTGACGTCATGTTCTACTGCTTGACAGAAATCCACCCCAGAGTATCCTATACTGTGTTTTGCTTTCAGCGAAGAATAGCACATCCTATCTTTTGTGGAGCAGCCCCACAGATGCAGAAGCACACAGAAGCCCTTCCATGTGTTTCCATGTCCATGCCGCAAAAGATAGGACATGTCCTATACTTCGCCACAACATGCAGACCATGGATCCATTGAAGTCAATGGGTTCGCACAGTGATGCAGCGTGCACATGACCAGTATCCATGTTTTGCGGAATGCAAAACACTTGAGGTGGCGTGAATGCACCCTTATTGTTAATGTTTTACCTGTCGTTCAATATTCTTTCCACACAATACTTCACATGTAGAGAAAGGGATGTCAAGTGCAATGTCACAGTAAATGGGATGTCAAGTGCAATGTCACAGTGAATGGGATGTCAAGTGCAATGTCACAGTGAATGGGATGTCAAGTGCAATGTCACAGTGAATGGGATGTCAAGTGCAATGTCACAGTGGTGCCGATCATTTAAGACCTTCTTTATAAACAATCTTAGGCAGGAAGATACTGGGGAGATTTACTAAGATTGGTGCTGGAGTGAGATGCCTCTTAGTAAATTAGGCGCATTTCAGTGATTGAACTCAGCAGTGACGTGCCCCCAAGCAGCACTGCTAAGGCAAGTCACATAGTGAACATAGCCGGGGACTGAAGGAGCTGGATCCAAGTGGTGGGAAGCAGGTAAGGTTGCGTTCATATCACAGTTTTGGAGATCCAGCTGCATGATCCCGCAAAAATGCTGGCTGTTCTTTGGACAAAAAAAAAACATTTCATGCAACAGGTTTTGTCCGGCTGAAACTCAACATTATGCCAGAAAACACCAGGTTCACCGCTGGACCTCACTGCAGTCAATGGGGATCCAGCGGGGGAGGAGAGTAACAGCCTGCTGAATCTCAGAATGGAGATGTGAACTAGGGCTGAAACGATTAATCGAGTAATTCGACACACAAAAATCCTTGATGTAAATGTTTTGCATTGAGAATTTGTTTGTGTCATGTGACCATGGAACGGGAGTGAAGCGGTTGATATTACTCACCGCTCTGTGGTCACCCACCGGCCCGCACCGTGCTGCACTATCCTCCTAACACTTAGTCAGAATATAGTGCACGTAAGCTGACGCTGTGTGACGCCAGCAGAATAAGATGAAGGAGCTGTGGAGCAGAGCCCTTACAGGAGAGGTAAGTATTTTGTTTCACTGGCACTGGGGACATGGCTAGGAGGGGGAGATAGTAGCACTGGGGGGCAAGCTGGTGGCACTGGGGGGCAAGCTGGTGGCACTGGGGGACACCTGATGGCACTGGGGTGGAACCCGATGGCACTGGGGTGCACCTGATGGCACTGAGGGGAAGCTGATAGCACTGAGGGGGAAGCTGATGGCATTGAGGGGGCAGCTGGTGACACTGAGGGGGCAGCTGGTGGCACTGAGGGGGCAAGCTGGTGGCACTGAGGGGCAAGCTGGTGGAACTAGGGGACACCTGATGGCACTGGTGGGAAACCTGATGGCACTGGGGGGAAGCTGGTGGCACTGGGGACACCTGATGGCACTGGGGTGGAACCCGATGGCACTGGGGTGCGCCTGATGGCACTGAGGGGGAAGATAGCACTGAGGGGGAAGCTGATGGCATTGAGGGGGCAACTGGTGACACTGAGGGGGCAGCTGGTGGCACTGAGGGGGCAAGCTGGTGGAACTGGGGGACACCTGATGGCACTGGTGGGAAACCTGATGGCACTGGGGGGGGAAGCTGGTGGCACTGGGGGGGGGGCAGCTGGTGGCACTGGGGGGAAAGCTGATGGCACTGGGGGGGAATCTGGTTGCACTAGGGGGGGCCTGATGACATGGGGGGGCAGCTGATGGCACGGGGGGGCTGATTAGTTTTTATAAAGAAAAATGTTGTTAGATTAGATTACTTGATTAATCATTGGATTAATCGATAGAATATTCGATTACAAAAATAGTCGATAGCTGCAGCCCTAATGTGAACAAAGCCTAAGTATGTTTTCCTTCCGTTTCTGGCGCACAGGGTTTCAGAGATGCGGAGGAGGAGGTGGTATTAAAAAAAACAAAACAATTGTGGACGATTCCTTTAAGGAGAGCGGTATGCTGCAATAATAACTGTGACAGATTTTTTTCTATGCACTAAGGCAAGGTAATTTCCTTTCATATTTAATTTTAACCCAAAATTCAATTCAAGCTTTGCTCCAGCTTTTCTCCAGGCACCCATCACTTGCATACATGTGATACTGGCTCACAATATATGAATATGAGGCAGAACGAGACTATAAGGCAGCTTCAGCTCCAACAATGGAAACACATTCATGCGAAAAGCAATGCAGTATTCATAGCGGTAGTTAAAGCAGACAGCTATAACTTATTCAGTCAACACTAATCTGAAAATCCTACGGGCTAGGTCATTTCAAATATTTATAACTTTACTCTTAAGGTAGATTTATGTAATCCTTGGCTGTAATTTGGCATTAGTCTTGGGTAAAAAAAAAATTGCACATTGTCCTTTGCCTTTATAAAATATGAAAATTGCAAAAGTGATTTGGGCCCTAGTTGAAGTAAGATTGTCTTCTTGAGGACAGGACAGCTATTTTCTGAACACTATGCATAATGTAACAAGAGAACGATAGGCTCAGTGACCTACCAGCTAAAGCAACACCTAGCACCCCTCCCTCACCCTCTAAGAACCCCATGGGGCCACATTAGTATGTGCTTACATCCTACCTGTCATAGGCTAACCCAAGCTTCAGATTTCAGTACATTTCACTGCAGCCTTTCCTTTTTTACTGTGTTAATGGGTTTCATGTGTTTTAGTTCTTCATTTCTATACACTTGAGCCATACACATTTACAAGCAACCTTCCTGAAATGTGCATTCCGCCTTAAGTATTATGTTATTTTCCAATATAACCACTTATAACCATAAGTAATTCATAAATCACCCAAACCCTGAACCTGAACTTCTGTGAAAATGTCCAGTCCAGAAGACAAAAAACATTCAAAAGGATAAGAACATTTGAACACAAAGCCAACTGAGAGTCTTTCTCTGGAACAAGGTTGCCGACCGTTCAGAAATTTTGTGAATTTTTTTGAGGCTGCTGGCACTTGACTAGATTATTTTGGAGGTAAATATCATCATTTTACAGCTCACAGTTAGGGCTCATGCACTGTGCAGTCAGTGCCCGTGCTGTGGACTGTAATTTGCGGTCCACAATGCACGGCACTGACAGTGGGGCCGCCAGATTCGTATCGCGGACCCATTCATTTGAATGTGGTCCGCCGTCCGCATGCGCTACTTTTTTGCAGTGCGGAGGCACGGCCAGAAACACCACTGAAGCACAACGTAGTGCTTCCGTGGTGTTCTGATCCGTGCCTTCGCTTCTCATCTCCCGGATTGTAGACCCATTGAAGTGAATGGGTCCGCAATCCGTGATGCGGGCTGCACACGGCCGGTGCCCTTGTATATTGTGGACCCGGTGTATGCGGGCCGCAATACGGGCACGGGCCGGCACCAGTCGTGTGCATGAGCCCTAAATGTGGGTAAATAGTTCAGTATATTGAGCTATAGACATGTATCACTTAGAATCTTTCTCATTCATTGTGGTTTTCCAATTTGTCCATAAAAAAATGTTGTCTGTCTGTGATTTTGAGATAAGTTGTCCAGAAAAAAAAGAGAAATTCAGGTTGGCACCCCAGCTCTGGAACTACAATTGAGACTGCTCCACTCAATGGGGCTGATAGTGATGTAATGGTCCGTGTAACATAATACAACAGGAGAACTTACTTAAAGTGATTTTCCAGGAGTCCAAAAAAAGAACAACCTGAACCTGTTTCTTATACCTGATATAGTCAGTTAAAATGTTTTTGTTTTTTTTATTGAAAAAAAAATAAAAATTGTGTGGGGCATGTCCGTAGTTTCATACAATGCTGCTACTACAGTTCCCAGCAGGCAACACACTAGGAGCATTCTGCACAGCATTCTTCTTCCCTCAGCATCTTCTTCATTCCCTGCTGTGATACAATTCTTGGAATGCAAAACAATTAGTAGTTTATCCTTCCCCTTGTACAAGACGTCTTTGATGATGTCCCTGTAATGCAAGAATATAACCGTCTGACCAATGTATGGGATGTCAGGAGAAGCAGAGAAATACAACTCGGAAGGCAGGTCACCTGCACCTGAAACCTGCAGCAGCCTCTAAAATACAAGTAAATAACTAAATGGGAAATGCTACAGATTAAAGGGAAAGTTATGACACTTTTTCTTAATATGCAAATTAGGACTTTGGTGCCATCAAGGCGTCACCATTGCTCTAGTTGCACCCAAGGTCCACTCCTTTTTGTGGCCAGCCCCTCTCTGGCTGTTTTGCCACTGCCTGGCCCTGTCAATCAAAGTAGTGAGGGAGGAGCTGGCCACAGAAATGACTGGAGTTTGGGTGCAGCAAGAGCAACGGCGATGCCTTCCTTGTGCCAAAGGCCTAATTTGCGTATTAAGAAAAAGTGTCATAACTCGAGAACGGAGCCTCAGATCAACAAGAGAAAAACAGCGTTTTAATCCGGTGAACTCCAGCTATGTGTCTATACAGACAGGTGGATAGGGAGTTCGCTGGTGACAGATTCCCTTTAATATTCAATCTTCAGGCAATTCCAGGAACTCCTATTCTTTACCGGATTCATACGCGGTCTGCCAGGCGTAGCTGGATCCAAGAAACAAAGTCAAACATTCACTTTGCACATGCTTTATAACAAATCGCGCTTCATAGGACCTTGCCAAGTAAAACATTTCACCCGTCTAGATCTGCACTTTGACTGATCACTAAGTAGATTTTCTACAATGTGTATAACAGTGAGATCCAATGTCTTGGGCTATTTTAAGAGTCCATTTGCAGGGACAGATACATTGCCCATAAGAAGTACATGACAGTGCCAGTGGATCAGCTCTCCATTACTTGTATATTTTATGTAACAATAATCATGTTCTTTTTTTTCCATACATTATGTACAATTGTTCGTGTGATCATTCATCCTCGCTCCAACACTGTAAGTGAATGGTGGACACTTGTTTACACAAGGGGGTATGATACCGACCAGCCATGATTTTAGGTCAGCATGAGGCTGGGATTCCACGTTCAGGTTTTCTGATGCAGGATAGGTTATCAACATCAAATTGGCAGGAGTCCGACACCTGGGACCACCACTAATCATCCGTTTGAGGAGGCCACAGTGCGGCAGTCTCCTCGCAGCTTACCAAGCACAGCACCGTTCATTAGATAGAGGCTGTGCTTGGTATTGCAGCTCAGCCCCAATCACTTGAATGGGACTGAGATGTGACTAGGCCATGTGACTAGTAAGAGGCCGCAGTGTTCACTGGAGCGTTGTGGCCCTCCTTGAACAACTGATCGGTGGGGATCAGATCCTCGCTGATCTCAGAAATCTTTGTAAATCTGGCCGGTCTCTACTGCTCTCTTATCATCAAAATTGTATCCAAATGCTGAATGACCAAGGTACCTCTACCTCACTCAGAGCGGGAAATCCCAGGACAAGCATATACAGTATATACTCAGTCTATACAGTCTAGACTTACATTTTCTTGATGGATACTAGAGATGAGCGAATTTCATATTTTGAAATTTGTTCACGCTTCGTTTAGTGGTAAAAGCAGAATTGCGTTATGGATTCCTTTACCATGGACCATAACACAATTCTATGACGGAATGCTTTTAGAGGCATTCCGTTATTCATTCCGTCATAATAGAAGTCTATGGCCTGCAAAACGGATCTGTCCAGTCTCCGTTATGCAGGAGAGAACCCCCTGCATAACGGAAATGAGCCGGATCTGTTATGCAGGCCATAGACTTCTATTATGACGGAATGAATAACGGAATGCCTCTAAAAGCATTCTGTCATAGAATTGTGTTATGGTCCGTGGTAACGGAATACATAACGCAATTCTGCTTTTACCAGTAAACAAAGCGGAAACGAATTTCAAAACATGAAACTCGCGCATCTCTAATGGATACTCTAAGGCTACTTTCACACTTGTGTTGTGGTTTTCCAGCAGATGATCTCAATACCGGAAAAAAAAAGTTTCTGTTTAGTCCTCATGCATTCTGAATGGAAAGAGATCTGTTCAGGATGTCTTACGTTCCGGCAGCAATGCGTTTTGTGACTGGACACAAAACCGCTGCAAGCTGCAGTTTTGTGTCCGGCAATTACAACCTTAAAAAAAACGCCTCCATCACTAAAAACAATGTAAGTCAATGGTGACAGATCCGTTTTTTTTAGGAGCCTAAAAACAAACTGATCCGTCACCCATTGTCTGTGATCTGTTTTTTTTTTTTTGTTCAGTTTTGTTTTCACACAACCGCATCCTAACGGAACGGATGCATCCTGATGTGCAAAATCAAAACGGATCAGTTTAGTTCAGGTATTGAGATCCTATGCCGGATCTAAATACCGTAACTAACAACGCAAGTGTGAACGTAGCTTAATACTGAAATTAGTCTACAGCGATAGTAACTGGAAAGGAGCTAGAGAGTGAAAAGAGCACTTCCACCACGTGACGCTACGTGAGTAGCCAGGAGGCTGCACGTTAGCTCCTAATTAATGGCTCCTCTCTTGATACACTTTCAGCTTGAGAAAACACATTCTTCAACTAAGAATAACACAAACACATTGGTTTTCTGATGCATGATTTCACATAATTAAACCACGCCGGCTGTAACAACCTCAAACAAAGGCAGAAATAGAAAGTGCGGGGCGACAATCTGACAATTAATTCCTGTCTTTGTTTAACACAGCCGATGATGCCGTTTCTTTCTTATAAAAAGGGAATAATTATGATTAAATAAATAATGAGGCCAGCGTGCTCGCAATAAATAACACGCTCTATTCATATCGCATACAAGTAGAAATATTGGATAACCCATTCTTTATACCAAGGCGGTGAAGTGAGCAGATCGGTGGTGGCGGCACTACTATGTATTCACAATAACAACCTGTCTGCTCAAAGAAGAGACTCGGGCGCCTTACTAACTGCCGTATTATGGTGTAGAGGTGATACTGCTGATACTACAAACTGAAAGCCAAGATAGGTGTTTCCTCATGGATTTCAGGTAAATTCATTAACACATGCTGTATTAGGCAGGTACTCTTACTAAGAGGCCCTAAACAGTGGCAAACGGAGTGCCTACATGTACATAGTGTGGGTTCTCTACAGATTATCGGGAATACTTATCAAAACTGGCTTTGCTGCCCAGTGGAATCAGATTCCACTTTTGATTTTTCAGAGATGGCCTAGGCTCTGATACCACAGGTTCATGAGGAAAAAAACCCAGTTGACTGCCTTTGGAGCCAATCTTTTGTCACTAGAGCCCCTCTGATTAAAAACCTAATAGGCTTTATTGGTGACATGAGGTTTGGGCCTCTGGTGGGTCCAGCACTGAAAATAAACAGGTACTTGACCCACTGCAACCTGATGTGGCGCATCTTGAAAGGCCTCCACTAAATCCACCTATAAACATCTGCAGAGCAATAAGGACAGGATGCAATGGCTGTAGTGCACCTCAATCTGAAAATCCATAGTCTAACCCAATGCAATGGACGTTTTTCAGAAGCTGTTCCCGTTCCCAATGTTCAAGCGGTGACGCTGCAGGCGATAAACTCACACGGATACAGTGCTGCAGTGTTTGGCTGTAAATTGCTATAAAATGTGTCACTGTCATTAGCAAGTGAGCATCAGTATGGTCACTGCTAATGGCCCACTAGTGTTGTAACTGATTACAGACAAGTCCTTCACACTCCACAATATTGCTAGACCTGAGCAGCTTGACGCTAATGAAAAAGATAATTTAAGCATCGTAGGAGTCATACACATTACACGGTATACACATTAGCGCAGCTGGGTCAGGCCTTCCTTCTTACTGGCGTAATTATAGACTATCACTCATTAATTTATCATTTTTACACCAATCAAAGGAGAATCTTGATGTTGTTGATGAACTGGTTGAAGTAGAGCGAGTATTAAGTACTTTTTTTTAATAATGAGATACTGGACCAGTGAAGGTAAGCATGTACCAATGTCAGCAATAATTAGAAGCCCGGAGACCAATACAGATATTTGTGGTCACTACCGGGCTTACACTGACCCAAACAGCCCTATCAAACTGAATGTTCTGAAGCAAAAAAAAGACACTGCGCAATTTCACGTGTGCATATTCAGTGCAGGAAATACACTCATAGCAGCAGTAGCAGCAGTATTTCCCGGACTGCTCCTGTGACACAAACTCACAGCATCATAATGATTTATAATGCTGTGTGTCCCTGCCTGACCTTGGTTGTACTGAATTTTACTCACATAATGCTGGCATAAATTATAGCAAATCTCACTTCTTGTGAACCCCACATCCTTTCTCTGCACTTTAGAGAAGTGTAGAGAGATACAAAAAATTGCAAATATGGCATGCACCATAATCTGCAACTTTTTAGGCTACAAAAGTGGCATAAAAGTCTTGATAAGTCTCTGCCCGGCACTATGATATGGAGTTGTAGGCACTCCATGTGCTCTCTATATGGCAGTGTATTACAAGGATATTCTCCTCTCGAAGGGGAGAATGACTATATCATGGTGTCTGATGCCACAATTAGTCATAGTCATACTGATCCGTTCATGAAACTGGAGGCAGAGTAGTAGAATAGTGTTTATTGTATTGCATCTACACAGTAGGGCCCATTCACATGACCGTATATTTCTGCCCGCATTTGTTCTGCAATTTTGCGGATCGGATGTGGACCCATTCATTTCAGGTAGATAGGAATGTCACTGCTACAACCAAGTAAATAGAGAGTGGTGGGAAGCACTGTAACAACAACGTGGGGACAGCTTGGGATTTAACAGGTGAGTGAAAATGGTTGTTTTGTTATTTTACGGACATACCCACCTCCTTGGACAATTTTTTTTCATTAACATGGAAAAACCCTTTAAGGCTTATTGAGATGAATGATATAAAAATCATCTGTCTTCCAGACGGTAAACACAGATGAGTTCTTAATCAGCCCGCACATGGATGGTCTTCTGTGCTGTCTGGTTTTCTCACAGACCCATACACATGAGTCAGTTTTCTCGTTACTGATGGTCTGTGAAAAAATTGCCCTTCTGAATTGGTCCATTTAACGCGTAAGACATCAGTTTGAGACAGGGGCATAGCGTGGGTAAAGAGGGGTGGTTGCCCCTGGTGCCAAACTGCAGGGGGGCACTGTTTGTTAACAATGTCATTCACTCTGTGGAAGGCAAAGTGCTTCCCACCATCACCATTCAGTGAGTCATTTACCTAATTGGAGCTGTTAGGATAAGTGCAGTGATGACACTGCGCTAGTTCAGGCCTGTGGCCTACGAAATCAACGGACCTGCGCACAATGATGAGTCACGGCACGCGCGCCTGGCTTTCTCTTGGGCAGCAGAATAGGTGAAAGGTACTTCTTTTTGATTGACATGATCTGGTGTTGTGGCTATTGGTATGTCACGATTGGAAGGTGGAGCTTTGCACTATATAAGTATCCCCACAAACACTACCTACCATTCCTGCCCGTTACGACTGATGAAGCCAGTTATCTGGCGAAACATGTTGGGGGCAATGTGTTTTGGTGATTTTAGAGCAGCCCAGTGTTGTATGATTGTAGAATTTAGGTAGTGCTGAGCACACAAGTATTACTCAAACAGAAGCTACAGTTGTTAAGGATGTCCAGGGTTGTGCACACCCTGCACTTTTTCCCTACTGAGTGATTCCCAATCATACAACCTGTGAGTTAGTTTTAAACAGGGGGGCACCTCTCCACATTGTTTTCAAATAATCACTCAAGGTGACTAGTAATAAAAGTTACGTTTTAAATGTGCATTGTAGTCAGGGGCAAGATAGGGGTTTAGAGGCTTGATAGCCAATTTTGTTTTGTTTGTGAATTATTCACCCCTTCCCCTGACTGGGTCTTTAATGTTATTTGGCTTTCTCTTAGGCCGCGTCACCCCTTCTTCTAGGCCTTGAAAACAAGCGAGCTGAGACTGAGTCATGTTACTGAGGGGAGTGGGAGGCTGAGCCAGTGCCCAGTCCAGGCCTCAGCCATGGGAATTTTACATGAAGTAACTATCCACGGGATAGGGGACAACTAACTGATCAATGGGGGTCCAACCGCTGGGACCCCACTGATCCTGAGAATGGGAGTCCCATTCCCCCGATCTGATGAAGTGGCAGACTGAGCAAGCAGCTTGCTGCTCCAATCATTCTCTATGGGACCGCCAGAAATAGACGGCCACTGTACTTGGTTATTTCTGGCAGTAACATAAAGAATGAATGGAGTGGCCGCTCAATCAGATTGGGGAAACGGGACCACCAGTATCATTATGGTGTAATATGCAGTCACTATGAGGTGTTAATACGTGTTCATGGTCTTGGCAGTATTATTTGTCTCTTATAGTGTTTGATGTTACTGTTGGTAATGCTGGCTTTGGTATTATGTTTATTTCAGTATCAGTATTGTGGTACTGTTCTGACCCTATCTGGTCATGGTGTAGCGGAGTTATTTGGCCTTTATACTTATACTATTTATTACTGGTAATATTGGTCTTGGTATACTGTGGGGTTCTATAAAAAGGGGTATGTCTATAGGTTAGGGAGTGCAATACCTGGCTTGCCCCGGGCACTAGAAACCCACGCTACACCACTGGTCTGAGGTTTACTTGGAATTAAAAATTGTTCATCTAAATAAGCCCTTAAAGTGGTTATCCCATCTTGGACAATGGGGGCATATCGCTAGGATATGCCCCCATTGTCTTATAGGTCCGGGTCCCACCGCTAGGACCCGCACCTATATCCAGAACGGAGTGGGAAGCACTGCACCTGGAGGACCCCGGGTTTCCGGCCACCACCAGGCGCAGCTCCCCGCTGTGCTCATAGAAATGGATGGGAGCGCAGCGCGCAAGCGCGGCCACCGCTCCCATTCATATCTATGGAGCCGACGGAAGTAGCCGAGCCAGCGCTCGGCTATTTTCGGCGGCCCCATAGAAATGAATGGAGGGCGGCTGTGCTTGCGCAGTGCACCCTCATTCAGTTCGGGGGCTCCGTTCTGGATATAGGTGCGGGTCCCAGCGGTGGGACCCGCACCTATAAGACAATGGGGGCATATCCTAGCGATATGCCCCCATTGTCTAAAATGAGAATAACCCTTTAAGCGTTTCCTAGAAACTTTTTTTGTCTGCAGATACCCTCTTCATCAAATCCACTGTTTGGGTAGCAGATTTCTGCTACTGAAGGAAATTTAGCTGCATGCGGTTGTTTCTGTAGAAAGTATGTGGGTTTCCCTATTTGCAAATGTTAAATTGCCGTGTTGGCACTTTGTGATAAATAAGTGGGTTTTGGGTTGCAGTTTGGGCACTTGGTCTCTAAAAGGTTCATCATCACTGGTCCGGGATGCCTCCAGCCTGCATGCACCACAAGTGTCGTCATATGCACTCGAAATATATACCATTACACTACAAAACGATGCAAGGAAACAGTAATTGGAAAACATGTTCTTTTCAAATCAAACATCAGCTCTATCACATGGAGAAAAGCTAACACGAGGCTCAACATCAGCAACCCCAGAGCATCACTCCGAGGTAATCCAAAATGAAATTCCGGAAAATATTCTTGTCTCTATTGGTTCATGTTGTACAAATAAATCTACAGACCATGCATAAGAGAAAATGCTCTGTTCACATATATAATCAGAGAAATGAAGAGTTAGGCCTCTTTTACATAAGCGAGTTTTTCGTCAGGGTGCGATGCGTGAAGTAAATGTGTAGCATCTAGACAGAATCCTGACCCATTCATTTCAATGGATCCGTTCTGCGTTCAGGAAAAATCTCAGCGTGTTCTATATTCTGCGCTCTTCATGCAGCTCTGGTTTCATAGAAGTGAACGGGGCTTCAGCGATGCAATCCGGATGCAGTGCGTTTTTCACTGATGGTTGCTAGGAGATGTAGATTGTTATTCTTCAGGTTTTTTTGCACGTACGTGAAAAACGCATCAAAAACTGATTGCACCTGTACGGAAAAAACTGAAACACTGAATGCAATCGCAGACAAAACTGACTGGACTTGAGTGCAAAACCATCAGTTTTTCCTGAACAGACCCTGAGAGAATCCGTAACGTTTGTGTGAAAGAGGCCTAAGGCTAGATCCATACGAGTGAATACTGCTCCCACACAGAGCTTCTTTACTGGACTGAATACGCTTGTATGAAAAGATCTAAGTACTGACCCATCCACTAGGGCACTGCCATGCATGGTGGTCTGCTGTGGTAATCTGCAGCAGATCTAGCCGAAATCCACAATAGCAGAATCTACACCAAATCATGGGTATTTTTCAGTAGATTTCACTGCGTATATCTTGTGCATTGGCCAGAATTTTACCCCTTGCATTGCAAAGGGTGAAACCTGCTGCAAAAGCCGCAGTATAAATTGAAAATGCTGGAGTTTTAAAATGCACACCGCATATCAATCTACAGTATATGCATATCTGATGGCGGAAACTTTGTGGCGCATGTAGTACATGAGATTTATTTTTAAATCTCATCCACTTTTGCTGCTACAGTAAATTCTGCAGACTTTCTGCACGCAACTCCGCTGCATAATTTGCATTTACATTACATGTGGCTGTATCCTTATGATAGTGCTATTTAGGCACAACTCCGCTTTTGCTATGGAGTAGAACAAGGTACAGTATGTAGTATTCACCAGGAGAGGCTGCCTTCCTTTCAGAATTGTAAAGGATTTCAAGCCACTCCAAAGATCTTCTCAGAAAATCAATTTATTATTAACCTGTTTCGGAATCATACTGACTCTTTCATCGGGTGAAGAAGTCTGTACAACTTCGGAGCATGCCGTCAGTAAATTCATTTCCTGAGAAGACCTTTGGAGCGGCTTGGAAACCTTTACACTTTCTCCTGGTGAATACCAAATACTGTACATGAAAAATCATGACGTCAATTTCAATGGGGCCATGGCAGCCATAATGCATTCAGAAAGTCTTCAGACCCTTTTATTTTTTCACATTTTGTTGTGTTGCGGCCTTATCACATTTTCCTCATCATTCTGCACTCGATATCCCATGAGAAAGTGACAACAGAATGCTAGAAGTTTTTGCTAATTTGTTGAAAAGAAACGCCAAAATCTTTCATTGACATAAGTATTCAGACCCTTTACTCAGGACTTCGTTGAAGCACCTTTTTGATTACAGCCTCCGGTCTTCTTTAGTATGATGCCACAAGGTTTGTACATCTGGATTTAGTGATTATCTGCTATTCTACTCTGCAGATCCTCTCAAGCTCTGTCAGGTTGGATGGGGACCATGAGTGGACAGCTATTTTCAGGTCTCTCCAGTGATGTTCAATTGGGTTCAAGTCAGGGCTCTGGCTGGGCCACTCAAGGACATTCATAGACTTGTCTCTAAGCCATTCCTGTGTTGTCGTGGCTGTGTGCTTAGGGTCATTGCCTTGTTGGAAGGTGAACCTTCAGCCCGGTTACAGAGCACTCTGGATCATATTAAGAAAATTAAAATACGTAAATATTACTTAATGATAAATATATTTTCAAATACCTTTCATTAGTTATAATGGCTCATTTTGTCTGGGGAGCAATCATTAGGAGAAACAAAATGGCCGCCATCCTATTAGTACAGACAAAACCTGTCCTAACCACACAGGAGGACAAGTTACTTCACATCACTGAGGTAAAGAGCTGCCTCGGCCTCCTCTCTGCTCTGCTTGTCAGGGATTATGATCCTGAATACAGTTTAATATGATATTTAGCTGAATCTTTGTGGGAATGGAGTTCATGAGGAGACATGAAGTACAGAGAGGACGGACAGGACAGATTATGGTAATGTGGGGCTGTGATAATGGAGACTGTATACAAGAGCCTCCTGCTATTTCCATTTGAAAATAATCTCCCATTTTCATAGTCCTGTTTATCTCTCAGGAATTTATCTTTTTTCTTTTCCTTGATTTCTGCTTGTACTGGTATCAACTTTTTTTTCCAATTTTTTAAAAAACACTTGTTGTTGGCTGACAGTTAGTCTCATTCTCAACTCTTTTTTTGCTCTTTCCAATTCATTCACAACATTCTCATATTCTTGTGCGTTTCTTTTCAAAACCAGTTGCATCAATCTGAATGAATGTTCTAAGTGGAGCTGTTTCCACTGCTCCATGAAGTCCACATCATCCTGGTATTGGGATGCTTCTTTATAGACTCTTAGCCCTCTGGGCTCTCTATTATGTGCTTGATATGACTACAGTGAATTGACTGTCCAAAACAGTCTAACTTCCTTCTCTGCCAATTGAGTTACTTTAAATTCAAGTGCTCTTATACTCATTATTTGCAGACTGTCCTTCTCTTCACACTGGGCAAATGATTTTGGAGGTCTGTGGAGGTGAAGCACCCCCGGAGAAGTCGCACGCCGGTTGAATGTGAATGAACCCGCTAAAAGTAAGAGTCGCATGTGCCGATCTCACATATTTTTCTTTGAACTTAATGACGATTAAAGTGACTGGGAGGATCAGAGCACGCGACTGAAGCGAATAAAGGGACTTTTTCTGGTAAAATGGTGACAGTCATAAATATGACGTCAGAAATGTGCGATACAGCGCTTAATGAGGGCCGCGTGGATGCGGGTATGTTTTTTGCCCAGTGTGAAGAGAAGGACAGTCTGCAAATAATGAGTATAAGAGCACTTGAATTTAAAGTAACTCAATTGGCAGAGAAGGAAGTTAGACTGTTTTGGACAGTCAATTCACTGTAGTCATATCAAGCACATAATAGAGTGCCCAGAGGGCTAAGAGTCTATAAAGAAGCATCCCAATACCAGGATGATGTGGACTTCATGGAGCAGTGGAAACAGCTCCACTTAGAACATTCATTCAGATTGATGCAACTGGTTTTGAAAAGAAACGCACAAGAATATGAGAATGTTGTGAATGAATTGGAAAGAGCAAAAAAAGAGTTGAGAATGAGACTAACTGTCAGCCAACAACAAGTGTTTTTTACTATGAAAATGGGAGATTATTTTCAAATGGAAATAGCAGGAGGCAATTTAGAAGAAGACGACAAGGAAGAAGGAGAAATGGAGATGATTGGACAACAGAATCTGACTCTAGTGTCTCAGAGGATTTAAACATGGAAGCTACAGAGGACAACAACCAGAGAGAGACGAGCATAGGAGAGCAAAGACCCCCTTTAGGAGAAAGATCCGAAGGGGGAGGCCAAAGAGGCAGAAATTGGAGAGGGGGACACATAAGAAAGCAAGTGTCCTGGAGATGACGGCAAGGGAATTACAAGAAAGTAAGACTGTAGAGATAAGTAATAATGTGATCAATCTCACCAACCTACATTTGGATAATGACTGCCTGTCTTTGCTATCTAAAGGATTGACGTATGGTCTGACGGAGGACTTTGACCCAGTGGAGTTTGAGACAGACCTATTTAAAACTATCAGGAAACTTAACTTGTATAAATATTACAAAAATGGAAGATTGGGGGAGGATAATAGAAATAAAAATAAAAATCAAAATATTTTAGAAGGGGAAGCACCTAGTTGGCCCGAGAGTCTAGGGACCAACAGTGAGATGAGTGAACAGGACAAACAGGTTGTAATGACGCTGATTGAACTGCAGGAGGAGGCTGGCGTGGGTAGCAGAGGAGACCCTCAAAGAATTGAGGTGCCCTTCACAAAAGGGATTAGGTCCACCTTTAATCCCCCCTTGTCGGCAGGGAGTACCTTAGATTTGTTCCAGAAGCAAGTCCTCAGAGAGGTAAAATGTTTGGTTTATCCAAAGAATAGGAAAAACATAACTAAGAATGAACAAAAAGCATTGAAGTGGCTTACAGAGCAAAGGAACATTATAGTGAAACCTGCCGACAAGGGGGGCAATATAGTGATAATGGATAGATCCTATTATGAGAAGGAGGCAATGAGGCAGTTGAATGATAAAGAGACTTATGAGCCTTTGAAGGAAAATCCTATAGGAAAATACCAGAGACAACTTAGGTCTTTATTGGCTAAATATGTACAAAGAGGTATAATTACAGAAAGAACTAATGAGAGATTGTATCCTGTATATCCAACTAAACCTAAATGGTATTTTGTTCCAAAGGTTCATAAGTCACTAGAATGTCCACCTGGCCGCCCTATAGTGGCGGGTATAGGGTCAATAGCCGAACCATTGTCCCAGTATGTGGATTGGCTATTACGCCCACTATTGAGGAGTATACCCTCTTATTTGAGGGATACGAGTGACTTTTTGGAAGTTGTAAGGGGCACACAATGACAAGAGGGAGACTTTCTGGCGTCGATTGACGTGGAAAGTATGTATACAAGGATACCTCAGAAATTAGGAGTTGAAGCAGTGACCCATGTTTTGAAATATCACAACAAGACCCAAGAGTATATACAATTTGTGGAGGAAGCACTTGGGTATGTGTTGACACATAATGCCTTTGTTTTTAATGGACAATGGTTCCATCAAAAATCTGGAACGGCCATGGGCACGCCAGTCTCATGCACCTTCGCCAACCTCTTCCTAGCAGTATTCGAGGAGAAATATGTGTTCACGGTTCACAATAAGTTTGTGCAAAATATTAAATTGTTCACAAGATTTGTGGATGATATATTCATAATATGGAGAGGTACTGAAATGGAGTTTGGTGAGTTTGTGGAGTATTTGAATAAGGAGGATGAGATGAATATGAGGTTCACCAGTAAAATACACCAAAATGAATTAGAATTCTTGGATGTGAAAGTGTACATACAAGAAGGTAGAATAGTGACAAATGTATACAGAAAGGAAACTGCCACAAACTCCCTGCTCCATTTCAGAAGCTCCCACCCACACCATGTTAAAAAAGCTGTACCTCAAGGACAGTTTACAAGGCTGAGGAGGATAGCTAATAGAGATGAGGACTTTTTGGCCCAGTCGAGGGATTTAAAGAGGAGACTACTGGGAAGGGGTTACCCCGAGAAATTAATAGATCAATCCTATGAACAGGTGGTTCAAAAACACCATAATAAAAGTGAGGGTGGTAGGAACAATAGGGAAGAGATGAATAGAGCAGTCTTTTCTTTTAAGTATACATCTATGGCAACTGTCATAAAAAAGGCAGTTTATAATAACTGGCATATGTTGCAAAATGATGAGGATTTAAAGGAGAAAGTAGCTAGTCCCCCTCTGATAAGTTTCAAGAAAAGCACCACACTAAGGGATAAGTTAGTAAAGAGTGCATATGAGAGCGAGAAAAATGAGAATTGGCTTTCTGCATTAGCTCCACAAGGGAACTACAAGTGTGGGCACTGTGCATCATGTAAATATATGTGTAGAATGAAGTATATGAATATAGGAGGTGTGGCACATAGAATGAGACAACTAGTGACATGTAGGACTCAATATGTTGTGTACGTGATTTTTTGCCCATGTAAAAGGTTTTACATAGGAAAAACAATAAGACCTCTTTATGTGCGATTTAGAGAGCATAAGAAATCAATAGAAACAGGTATAGGATCTCCCAGATTGATTAACCATATAAGGGAACAGCATGGAAGGTAGAGGTGAGGTCCTTACATATGCTGGTATTGAGGTAGTGGGTCCTTTAAAATATGGGGGAGATAGGCATAGAACCCTGTTACAAAAAGAGGCCTCTTGGATAATAAGGACTAATGCACTGGGACCACTTGGTCTCAATGACAAAAATGATTTGGCAGTGTTTATTTGATATATTTCTCTTTGGTTTTAAAATGTTTTTATTGCATTGTAGCGTCCTGTTGCTATAGTGATGGCGCCGGAGGCAGCATAAAGTTTTGGGTGCGCGCCGACGTCATCACGCTAGAGGCCTGACGAAGCGCTGAGAGGTGCGAAACGGCCGTTGCCGCATACACTGTACAAGATACCCACACCGCGGAATGTGAACCCCTGTGAATTTAATAAAGCAGCAACAAAAGAACCGGGTGAGTGCCACTCCTTATTTATATACTTGCATACAAATGTATACAAGAGCTGCTGCACATTAGCCACATCTGCTCATGAACTCCATTCCCACAGAGATTCAGCTGAAGATCTTATGGTCTGTATTTAGGATCATAATCCCTGACAAGCAGAGCAGAGAGGAGGATGAGGCAGCTCTTTACCTCAGTGTTGTGAAGTAACTTGTCCTGCTGTGTGATTAGGACAGGTTTTGTATGTACTAATAGGACAGCGGTCATTTTGTTTTCCCTGATGATTACTCCCTAGACAACATGAGCCATTATAACTAATGAAAGGTATTTGGGAATATATTTATAATAAAGTAATATTTAAGTATTTTCATTTTCTTAATTCCCGGAGAACCCCTTTAAGGATACCTCTGTAATTTGCTCCATTCAGTTTTCCCCCAACCCTAACCAGTCTCCTTGTCACAGGCACTGAAAATCACAGCATGATGCTGCAAATATTTCAGCCTATGAACATTTGCTCGTTCATCGAGTGATCGGTGGCACTTTTACATGGATCAATGGATAATCTGATAATCTAGGGACACTAAGACTGCAAAAAAAATCTGCTTGTTTTTATTAAAGAGGTTATCCAATGTAAAAAAAACAACTATATGACATAACTGTAGGTCATAAGCATTAAAGTGGGTTAAGGAGGGGGCTCATTTGCTGAGCTCACTCGATACATGGTGGGTGCCAGCTGTAAAATAAAGCAGACACTACCAGCAGTGACCGGGAGTGGTGATAACTCCAATCCTGGTCATTTAACCCCTCAGATGCAGCTGTCAATTGCCACTGTGGCATCTGTGGGGTTAGACAGAGAGAGGGGGCTTCCTCTGCTCTCCAATCTGAGATTTCATGGAGAAACCGTGGGGCTCCAATCAGTTGCTTTGACAGCCGGAGGCCTTTTGAAGGCTCCCGGGCCTGTCATAGACAGTTGCCTGCGATGCGCAATCTGACAGGCAGCATGTAAAAAATCCTGTGATTGCAACAGTATACAATGATACAAGCGATCAGAAGATCTCATGTACAAGTGCCCTAAGGAGATTAAAAGGTGCCATACATAAAAACATAGAAATTTCCACAAAAATATTCAAAAGGATACCAATAAAAACTATAGCCTTCACATAGCTCTGTTCACAGATAAATAAATAAAAGTTCTGGGTGTCTAAATATGGCGATGCAAGAAAAATTTTTTTAAGGTTTTTATTTTTTTAAATAGTATAACGTAATAAAAGGTACATATATACATTTGGTATCGTAATTGTACAGATCTGGTGAACTCCATACACTAACACCAAAAAGCCATGACGGAATTGCATTATTTTTTTAAAGGTTACCTAAAGAAAAAAATGTTTTTCTCCTTCTTCCTTAAGGGGTTAAACAAAAAAACACAACTTGCCTTTTCTTTCCACTGACAATAGTGCTGAAGCTCTGGCGGTCCTCTCGGCCTACGTTTCTAAGCATAAATAAGTGACTGCAGGTGTCGTACTTTACTGGTATTACTGCGCAACGCTGCATTATGATGGCAACAGTACCACATACTATATTTAACACACATATGATAGGGGGTGTGCCTGTAACCCCACCAATCATTAGAAGAATGGGGGCCCCAGTTCTATTATGTACTTAATCTGCCACTATGACTGCTAGAGGTGGTGGACTGCAAAATACATATGGTCATATGCATGAGTCCTAAGAGTGCACATTTGAGAACTCAATTACTAATATTTACTGCAGATTTTTGTTTTTGGGTAATTTTAAATGGAAATGCTCTTTAGTAAACCTGAGTAGTCAGATAAATCTTGCTTATTAGTTTTAACATTTACACACGGTCGCACTATGTGAGAAAAAGATTCCATATTGCTTATGGTCTGCTAAAATGAGGAAAGGTCATAACAATATATAACCTTCGTCCAAAGAAATCCTGGAGCAAGCAGTTCCTGGGAGCTTTTAAAGTATTTTATACCCTGATTAACTATTAATATGGAAAAACGGAAAGGAAATATGGAGCCATTTTACTGGTAAGTCAATATTACGCTTTCCAATAATTTCCACACCGTGAGCTCTGAAATGCACAGTGAGGCGAATCCTAATTCTTGGAAGGATCTGAATTAAGAAACTGTCATTAGAATTTATGATTGCAGTCATTTTCACCCTATAATCGGTTTACCTCTCACTATAAGTTATCTTGTCTGTCCATAAGAGCACATCAATCACAGAAATAACCTGGGTTGCCTCTGGTGAGATCAATATGTGTGTATATAATATATATATATACATATATATATATATATATATATATATATACACACACGATTAGGGGTGGATAAAGCAGGTCCACCACCCTTTCACCTTATCATTGAATTCTGCCTCGGTCATCTACTCTCTCTCTATATTGTAAGGGATCGTTACTCTCTCAGGGGGTCGACATCACACAATCTCTTCAAAACACGGGGATTTTCAAGTCCACACCACTTTATTTTCACACTTTTTGCTCCAGCATGAAACAAAACCATCAAAACAACACCTGCCCGGCTAGGCTCTGACTACACATAGTTCAGCTAACTCACCTAAATACAAACGCTGTTCACACACAGCTTTTAAGTGCGGCTTCCTCAGACGTTCAGTCCAGCAGCCTCCTGGCTGTGACTCCAACCGTACCTTTGGGGGGAGATGGTCCAACAGTCCTCCCGACTCTGACCATGTGACCTTCTCCTAGGGTCACTGGGCCCCCCAAACTTCCAGGCTACTCTGAGCCTTGTGGCCCCTCAGCCCTCGTGGCTGAGACCACACAGGGCCACCGCAGGCTCTAACCTCTCAGGCCTCCTCAGCCTTTCTTTCTCCCAGGCTTACTCAGCCTTGTGGCCCCCCAGCCCTGCTGGCTGGGACCACAGGGGCCCTCTCCAGGTCTGTTCCCTGGGGCCCTCTCTCTAACACAGTGCAGGTTAACTTATCCATGCCTAATTAATCCAGCTGGCCTCACCTGGGGCCAGGGAAAACCTGTGACGGATCAGGGTGTGTGGACTGGAAGACTCCCACTTCCAACCTATTTCCCAGTCCAAGAAATCCAGCCCATGCAACATTAAAGGGAACCTGTCATCAACTTTATGCTGACCTCACTGAGGGAAGCATAAATTAGTGACGGAAATGCTGATTTCAGCGGTGTGTCACTAATGAACTAAAAGTAAGTGGTTGCTGAGAACCAGCATCATAATCATTGCAGCACAGGCCTTGAAAAGAGACAAATCTACTTGAGAAGAGTCATGGTTATTAATAATCTCCTGCTCTCCCCCATCTGCTGATGATTGGCAGTTCTCTCCTAGAGAGAAAGGGAGAAAACTAGGTAGAAGACTGTCAGTCATCAGCAGGAGGGCAGGGAGAGCAGGAATTTATGAATAACCATGACTCTTCTCAGGTGGCTGTGACTCTTTTCCAGGCCCAGTCTGCAATGATTGTGACGTTTATTCTCGGCAACCACTTACTTTTAACTTATAAATGACAGACCGCTGAAATCAACTCACCTGTCTCTACTTTATTCTGCTGTTAGTACGGGCAGCATAAAGTTGATGACAGGTTCCCTTAAAACAAAAAGCAGCTCCAGCAACTATGCTTACTGAAGCTATACCACTTCTGGATTTCAGTTCTCACCTGGCTAAACTAACAAACCAGGCGAGATACACACCCCACACCTCACGTTACTACACACATCACCACTATATATATATATATATATATATATATATACACATACACACAAACACAAAATGAACATAATACTAAAAACGTCATCATTAACGGCTCATACACACATTCACTTGAATGGGTTTCCTCCTGTGTGCATGCCACCCTACTTGGCAAATATATCACATTATGGGGCAGATTTATTAAGAATGGTGTTTCATACAAAAGAAAGAGTAAATTACACCAAATTTATTAAAGGGGTATTCCGGTTTCATGCTACCAATTACTTATCCTCAGGCTAGGTCATCAATTTTGGATTGGTGGAGGTCCGACTCCCGCCCCCAAACCCCCCCCCCCTTCGATCAGCTGTTCGAAGGGGTTGCGGCACTAGTGTAAGAGCTGCGTTCTCTTCGGTCTTTACCTGCACACAGTCTAGCAAGGACACGGGAGTAATTACAACGGTTTGTCCCATTCGAGTGAAAGGGAGAGGAAGCTGTTACAGGACCACCACTACAGCATAGGCATGCAGGAAAACACCGGAGAATACGCAGCTCTCACACTAGCACCGCAGCGTCTTCAAACAGCTGATCAGCGGAGTGCCGAGAGTCAGAGCCAACCCATTAGATATTGATGACCTATCCTGAGAATATGGCATTAATATCACAAAACCAGAATAACCCTTTAAGATGGATACATCTCACCTTGGGCTGTCCTGTAGACAGAAAATGAAATCTATGCCAGCTCTGTTGTAAAACCAATACATTCAGGGGAATTTTTTGTTAATAGTTTAATCTGAAAACATTCATAAATGTCGCACTTTACCATGCACTTATAACGACTTCATATTAATTTAATGTTTATCTACCAGGGACAATGTCATCGTGAATTCAAGGCGTTTCTCTAGGCTTTTTAAAAAACTCCTCGAGTATTCTCATCAGTGGAGGAAGGATTGTTTCCTCAGCACTTACTTATCCAAAGCACTGCCATCTCTGCTGTGCTCAGACTGCCTTTAGGCTCTTCTGCTCAGGTCCCGATCTGATGAGTTCCTGAGGCTTCCTGTTCAGCTGCATCTACGGTATATGCAGCTGTACAGGAAGACTCAGAAACATATCTGGTCGGACCTGACCAGAAGAAAAGGCTACAGGAACATGCAGCATTCGGGATCTGAGTGGAAGAGCCTGTAGTTAGCCACTGGAGGTTTGGACATGAGCGGTAGAGCCCAGAGTCAGTCTGAGCGCAGCAGAGACAGTGGCATCAGCAGTCGGGACCTGAGCTAAAGAGCCCACAGTCAGTCTGAGTGTAGTAGAGATGGTGGCATCAGCAGTCAGGACCTGAGCTAAAGAGCCCACAGTCAGTCTGAGTGTAGTAGAGATGGTGGCATCAGCAGTCAGGACCTGAGCTAAAGAGCCCACAGTCAGTCTGAGTGTAGTAGAGATGGTGGCATCAGCAGTCAGGACCTGAATGGAAAAGCCCGTAGTCAGTCTCAGTGAAGTGGAGATGATGTCATTGGCGTTGCGGAAGGCTAAGTGGAAATTGTCTTTCATCCACAAGTAATAAATCTCCAGGATTTTGTAAAACAAACTTGGAGAATTCCGTTGTAATTTACAGTTTTTCCACCTGCCACTCTATAGAAGCCAATAAACAAGACAACAGTACGTAAAACCGATAGCTCCCAGCCATCAATTATTCCTTTCCGGATAATTAGTGAATTGGCAATGTATGCCAGAAAACACATGATTCCAATTCATGACCAGACGGAAAAGCCAAGCTGAAACAGACTAGAACGAACGATTACTGAGCAAGTGATATAAGTTTATTAACTGACAAGGTGAAAATTGCTAAAGGGTTAGCGGGTCATTTTGCCTGGATCATATAATCAACTTAATTCAGCTGTCTTTGGCAATGAATTACATTTTCTCCCTACTTTCAATGACCCTTGTTGTACGTATTTCTCCATTTAATTGCAAATCCCATTTTGCCCTTGGCTGAGGCAGACCACATAAAAATCTATAATGGGGTCTGTAGTTATCACAGGGAACACTCGGCGGCCTGAAGCTCTTTTCCAACTTGCTTGGGTAAAAAGTAAAGAAATTCATTAATCGAGGAAGTTTATTGGAGGAAACTACTTATCCAACACAATTTAGCTATATGAATTTATTCAAATTAAAAGGCTTAGGCTCTGGGGGGCTTTCTTTTTTTTTTTTTTTGATGATGATTTGCTCCAATTCCGATGACTTACATGTTGCAAGGAAAAGGCAACACATCTCCGTTCTACGTGCAAAAGCAAATACTGTAAAGCTCTCCAGAGGAGCGTTAAGGTTTGCCAGCAGAATGTTGTAAGGATAATTGCAACGAGGTTTAGCAGGGAAGACACGTACTTTGATTGTCTGGTTGGAGATGTCAGCTGCTCACACAGCTGTGAAGCAGACAAGGTCGGAGATGATGGCAGCGATTCTTCAGCAACATCATCAATTGCTACCTTCTGCCATGTGATTGGGCCTCAATGTTACCATACTGCGGTGAAGACATTATGCTCTCTGCATAAACATACATTCCACAGCTCAACTTTTTGAGGTTATTCAGATACTGCATACTTTAAAAAGCTATTGTGATTGAAACTATCCTTTCAAATATAGGTCCTCATTGTGTACTGCCCTTAAATATATGGGCAAATGTATTGCGAGACCCACACATTACATCTACAGAAGCTTTTATGACATCCCATTCTAATCCATACACAGTAATATGGAGTTGGTCCCAAACAGAAGAGAAATTGTGAGGTCAGGGCAGCACTGATGTTAGATGAGAGGGCATAACTCATTAACTCTGTTCTAGTTCATCCCAAAGATGTTGGATGGGGTTGAGGTCAGGTCACTTTGGGGGACAGTCAAGTTCTTCCACCCCAAACTCACCCAACCATACCTTTATGGACCCTTGCATTGTGCAACGGGGCACAGTCATGCTGGAACAGTAAAGAGTATTCCCCAAACAGTTCCCACAAAGTTGGAAGAATACAATTGTCCAAAATGTCTCAAAATTTTCCTTCACTGGAACCAAGGGGCCTTGGACAAACCCTGAAAAACAAACCTATAGCATTATCCTTCCTTCACCAAATGTTACAGTTGACACAAAGCAGTAGGGCAGGTAATGTTATCCTGGCATTTGCCAAACCTAGACTCATCCATCAGACTGCCAGATAGAGAAGAGCAGTCCAGTGGTAGCATGCTTTACATCTGACATCTGGTATTGTAGGTGCATCCTATTACAGTACCATGCTCAAATACAGTGAGCTCTTTAGAATGAGCCATTTTTCCACAAATGTTTGTAAAAGTGGAAAGTAAAGGTGGAAATGGGACTGAATGACAGGAGCCCGGAATTTTAGAAGGGGTTCCCATAGGTTATAGTCAGTCATGGGGTTTTATTCTTTTGGGGGGAACTTTTGTTAGATGGGAGGTCATCGCTGGGCAAAGTTTTCTGGTTTGGTAACAGTCAGGGATTGGGTGAGAGTTGTTGTTTTGTTTGGGCAGAATCTGCCCAGGACAGTAACAGCTTTTTATTGGTTATTCTGGACCAATCGTGACTGGGTCAGAATAGAGTTATCTTTCTGGTCCAGCAACGATGTTCTGATTGGTTAATATTTTGTCATGTATTGTATGTTTGATGTATAAATTCTGGTGTAGGTGAGGGGCATTCGCCTTACCTATACTGGAATTTGGGGTGCACGCCCTGCTCCCCCCTTTCAGTTGTTTGTCACAGCCTTTTTTTGGTTAACTGGGGTAAAATTGCTTAGTGATCAGTGAATTGTGATAAAGCTCAATGGCTGAGCTTATTTATTTATATATCTGAAGTTATTGATACTTTATGGTTATTCTTATTATGGTTTTAATCAAGTTTGTTGATATTATGAATAAAGTTTGGTGAATTTATGTGGTGAATGTTAAAGTAATTTTGATTTAAGGTTGACTAATAAAGGCCATGGCCAATTTTTTCCACTTAAAGGGGTTCTCCGGGAATTAAGAAAATTAAAATACTTCAATATTAATTCATGATAAATATATTCCCAAATACCTTTCATTAGTTATAATGGCTCGTTTTGTCTGGGGGGGGGCAATGATTAGGAGAAACAAAATGGCCGCCGTCCTATTAGTACACACAAAACCTGTCCTAATCACACAGGAGGACAAGTTACTTCACAACACTGAGGTAAAGAGCTGCCTCATCCTCCTCTCTGATCTACTTGTCAGGGATTATGATCTTGAACACAGCTGAAAAGATCTGCTGAATCTCTGTAGGAATGGAGTTTATGAGCAGATATGACTAATGAGCAGCAGCTCTTGTATGCAGTCTCCATTACCACAGTCTGTCCTGCCCGTCATCTCTGTACTTCATGTCTCCTCATCATCTCCATTTCTACAGAGATTCCGCTGAAGATCTTATCAGCTGCATTCAGGATCATAATCCCTGACAAGCAGAGCAGAGAGGAGAATGAGGCAACTGTATAGCTCAGTGATGTGAAGTAACTTGTCCTGCTGTGTGATTAGGACAGGTTTTGTGTGTACCAACAGGACAGCGGCCATTTTGTTTCCCATGATGCCATTATAACTAATGAAAGGTATTCGGGAATATATTTATAATAAAGTAATATTTACGTATTTTCATTTTCTTAATTCCCGGAGAACCCCTTTAAGAAGGTGTCGGTTTGTTATTTATTTACAGTTAGAAGTTTTGGATGACTTATAATCCCATGAAACACCTGAATTAAATGATTTAATGGTTGTGTTCTCATACCTTTCTCCATATAGTGCATTTTTATCAAGCTATTCAAATCCACTTGTCAACTTTAATTGCAACCTCTCACAAGTGGGTCTTTATGGTACCAGGTGCGACACTACATGTTGAGTATTGCCTCTGCAGCAGAGCACTAGCGGAAGGAGTGACCCAGTAGCCCAACAGCACCCCTTCTGCCAGGCTAAGCCCCTTTGGCTTTGAACCATACCACCCCACAGGCACAGCATTACAGCCACCATGCAGCAATGCACCATGTGAACAGACCACAGAAGCTCAGCTCCCCTTTCCATATAAGAATGCATTCACCAAAATCACTACGAGAAGACCGCGCCTGTATGGATCACACTGGTTTAACTTTTACTGTTTTGCTATTCTGGATTTGGCGCCGAGTAGATACCCTTATACTCTTAGAAACTTGCATGAATGTTTAGCTGCTGGCTGTGAAAAATGTGTGGCAAAGTATATTGCAATGCTCATCAAGTCACAACCCGCTCACCTAACATATGAATTTTATAATTAAGCCCTCTGGTTACGAGGCACAGCAAAAATCTAGGCGACAGTGAATGTCTCCAGCAACCTGCAGGCATGAAAAGAAACTCAAGCCAAGGTGTACCTCTGTATCGGTGCGGCTGTCATCTATCATTTCCTGTTGGGCATCGTGCTCTCTGGAATTGAATTGTAACAAAGGATTGATTTTGAGGCGTGAGTGAAGAAAGCGTGTGAAGCAAAGTAAGAACTTGTCCTTTAATGGTAAGATTGGGGATTTAGCTGCTCTGTCACGAGGTGGGGAAAATGAGGTTAAACAAAACACCAGTGTGATGAATCCAAACCATTTCTGACATTGTTTTAACCCCTTTCCATCCTAGTCGTACATTGCAGAAAGAGGACGTCATTATATCATGATGCACTGATGGTGCAGACACTAACAGCCTCTAACAGCCGGGATCAGAAATAATCTGATCCCAAACATTTAACGTAACTGCTTAGATTCCAAAGTGAACAGCGGCAATGGCACCTATGTGAATTTAGAGAAGAAGGGGGTTCCCTTTGTAAACCCACTGCAGTCCCTGCAATGAGATGAATAACAAAGTATTCACCCAAAGTGCATGAGTCCAAGGTCTGTGGAATTCCAGCTATTGCACCCTGTTTCCAGCAGCATCATATGGCAGAGTCTGTACTGGAGGTGACTGGAGCGTGTTCAACGCTACCAGCGACGTTTCGAGTGAACTTTATCCCTTTTCTCAAGCATGCATGTAAACCCCTTCCCCAAACTTAAATAACACAATCAAGATCTGAACAATCCATAAAATCAGATTTTAATTTCAAATGGATAAAATGGATAAAAATAAACTCTGTAAACTCGGACCCATCTTCTAAAGCTACTTTCACACTTGCGTTCTTAATTCAGGTATTGAGATTCAGCAGAGGATCTCAATATCGGAATTAAACGGATCCGTTTTGATTTGGCACATCAGGATGCATCCGTTCTGTTAGGATGCAGTTGTGCGACATCAAAATGGAAAAAAACGGATAGGTCTCTAAATACATTGAAAGTCAATCGGTCACCATTGACTTTCCTTTCTTTTCAGTGTCGGATCCGTTTTTTCTCCGTTATTATGACCGGACGCAAAACCATCACAAAGCGGAATACTGATGGGACGGAAGACATCCTAATGCATCATGAATGGATCTCTTTCTATTCATCAACTGCCGGATCTCAATACCGGAAAACAACAACACAAGTGTGAAAGTGGCCTAAACTGTACTACAGGAAAATACTAAAGCTCAAAGTTCATTTCATTCATTGGGGCTTTCAGTAACTAATAATACAATCCAATAATTCTCTGAAGTACTTTTATTTAATTTGATGAACATTGGATCTCTTAATTTCCTCCAAAGCACACCATCTGAAATGTTACACTTTATGTCCCAATATAATCAAGACATTTTTGGAATGGAAACCACCACTATACATTGACATCAATTTCCTTAAAGGGGTTGGCTGCCATTCTCTGTTCACCGCTATGGGAGTTCCAAAAATAGCCGAGCATCAACTCCACTAACTCTGGCATTCCCACAGACATGAATGAACAGTGGCTGTGCTTGCGTGGTGGCACTGATGGCATATCCTAGCAATATGTCTTCAATCTCCCAGTTGGGACAACCCCTTTAATTTATCTGGGTGTATCAGACCACCAAATACATCAGGGACCATTATACAACACATACTAGTCCCACATACATCACTCATCCTCTGATTCTGGATTCTTTATACACAGCAGAAGCACAGTAGAGTCAGGTACGGGCATATTGAAGGAGATTTTCACGTCTCTTGCGCCAGAAAAGTGGCCTTAAAAAGCCACAATCTGTCTGTTTGTCAGTGGCTTCTTTATATGCAACCCTTGCCACTTTCTTAAAAAGGGCGTGACCAACAACAGAGACAAATTTATCTTTATTTATGACAGTTTTCTGGTGCAAATGAAGCCAGAAATATATAGCATCTCCGAGCTGTCGTACATTTCTGTTTAGGTGCGCGGACTGCCAGAGGACGTGCCTAATTTATGATGAGGCCTTCAACTTGTCATAAATGTGGTGCATCTTATGACTGTGTAGGGCAAAGATCTCAAACTCATGGCCCTACAGCTGTTGTAGAACTACAACTTCCATCATGCCAGGAGAGCCTACAGCTATTGGGGCATGCTGGGAGTTGTAGTTTTGCAACAGCTGGAGGGCCACGAGTTTGAGATCCCTGGTGTAGAGGATACTAAGAGCAGCGTAGAATAGAAATTTCCCCTATTGTCTCCATGCAGGTCCTGAAGAGGACTTCATGTCAAGACGCCTTAAGGATGGAGTGGTATGTTTCAGACTAAGTCTGTGCCATGTCCCATAGACCTCTTGTGATTGCATCAGGATTGAAAAATATATTTGCAAGCGGTAAAATCAAGTCTGCAAAGATGAAAACAATCCGGTGCGTCCTCTGATATCTTTCATGTACCTGCTTCTGCTCTGCTCACCTCAGGATGCTCCCCCTTGAGCCCTGTTTTTGGCAGGCGTCGTGCTGCTGGATTGAGAAGAAGCTAAATGCAATCTTAAAGTAGTTTAATCAAGGGCAACAATTCTGCAGTTTATCTCGCAAGCTGTCATTTACCATAGCAGTCCTACAGATTGCATCCCAATAGGCTTTTAGAGTCACGCATTTGCATGACACTTACTCCGCACTGTTCTTCTCAACCATCTTGTTTTAAATTAGAGAAACAGCCGCTAAATCCTACTCACAAGTAAAACCCCTTAATGCCATCTGCACTCCTCTGAACACATCCCTCGCTGTTTGCATGCCTTCTGTGTACTCAGAAACGTATGATCAATCGCCAGTTTACAAAGATGGAATCCATTTTTCTCGACCTGCCAGGCCCTGACTCTTTTAGATGAGAAAGTCTAGCATTTGAAATGTAGGCTTAAAAAAAGGTTCATAAAAATACATAGAAAAAGGAACATCTGCGCGAAGGCCTGGAAAATTGCTTGGACTTCTCAAGAACGAGAAAGGACTTTTTTTTCATACACAAGGAATAAAGTGGGCGGCAATTAACATGATGCTTTTTGTGAATTTTGCTTCACTGGAGATTGCAAAATGGCTAAAATAATCATCAGTTTCAAAATCGGTGGTAGGGTTGCTTTGAGAAGGTGCCTACCATAGTCTCACACAGTTATTTAGGATGACTAACCAGTTTACAGCTGCTAAATAGCTTGTCAACAATGCAGAAGCCAGTTAAAGGGTTTCTGTCACCAGTTTTTTCGGTATGAATCAGGCTGACATTAGAGATGTGCTAATGTCACCTGATTCCAAATATATATGTGTTTTATTTACTGGTGTCCCCATTTTTATATAAAATGAACTTTTATTTTATGCTAATAAGGCTCCTAGGTGCAAGGGGCGTTACCTCTGCTCCTAGAGGCTCTGTTGATTGACAGGACCAGGCAGAGAAGAAACACTTCATTCACCATAGCTTTTAAGGACCTTCAATGATGTCATTACCATGTGATCAGTCACATGGTTAGGATCACACAAATAGCCTGTCTCCTCCTAAACCATGTGACTGATCACATGGTAATTACATCATTGAAGGTCTTTAAACGCTATGGTGAATGAAGTGTTTCTTCTCTGCCTGGTCCTGTCAATCAACAGAGCCTCTAGGAGCAGAGGTAACGCCCCTTGCACCTAGGAGCCATATTCGCATAAAATAAAAGTTCATTTTATATAAAAATGGGGGCACCAGTAAATAAAACACATATATATTTGGAATCAGGTGACATTAGCACATCTCTAATGTCAGCCTGATTCATACCGAAAAAACTGGTGACAGAAACCCTTTAATGACATCAATTCAAGCCAGTTGCCACTGATACCCAGCTGTCCCTACAGTCACCAAACACCATTAGGCCCCATTCACACGTCCGTATTTTGCATCCGCATCCTCTCCGCATCCGTTTCCGCATTTGCGGACAATTATGCGGATAGTATGCGGATCCATTAATTCAATGGGTCCCGAAAAATGCGGACATTGCACCGTATGTTGTCCACATCCGTTTCTCTGTTCCGTTCCGTTTTGTGGATCCGCAAACAGAAATCCTCCTGTCCTACTTTTCCTCAGATTTTGCGGTCCGTAGCCCAATACAAGTCTATGGGACGTCCGGAGATGCGGAAGACATGCGGAAAGCCATCCGCATGTCATCCGCATTTGCGGATTCCGTTCCAGGAGGGGTGAAAAAAAAAAGATGTTATTCATCCTTCCGTTTTTGGCGGATCTGCAAAAAACGGATGACATATGGATACATCCTTTCCGTTTTTTACGGAAAGACGGAACGGATGTCCTGGAAAAACGGAGTTTTTTGCGGAACAACGGATCCGCAAAAAACTGACCGTTTTCCAGGATGTGCAAAAATACGGACGTGTGAATGGGGCCTTAATGAGAGCAGAACAGCAGCAGGACTTGTAAAGGCCCAGGGGCCACATCGCTTTGTAGAACAGGCAGAATATGCTATATAAGTAATAAATGCTACATCGAGAGGTTGTAACCTGCAATCCAATTTGCTATCTACTTGACAATTGTCCTCTGTTAAAAAAGCCAAGCAATTTTCTAAAATAAACAGAGGTTTTACTGAAGTGTGTACATCTTGTGCTGAAGGTTATAGAATAAGTCAAGCTCTCCAGAAGATACAGCAGATCCAGTGAAGGAGTCTGACAAGGAAGTCCTTCCTGAGATGAGTGTTTTAATGCATCAATATGATGAATGGCAAACATTACTAGTATGAACGAAAAGAATAAGGTACTAAATGATCGTGAAACCATAAGTAATATCATAAATACCATAATAATCTTATCTAAGGCTAAAGTTGCACTCAAGTGTTGATGTCACTGTATACTGTGCACTGTAGGCTGTATATATAGAGAGAGTTCCTACTGTGGCACCACCCCTTCCTCTCTAGGAGGTGGTAATTCAGTCCAGTTTGAGCTGTGGATGTGTATTCGGCAAAGACCAGAGCTTAAAGGGGTTCTCCGGGAATTAAGAAAATGAAAATACGTAAATATTACTTTATTATAAACTAGCTGAAGGACCCGGCTTCGCCCGGGTATATTTAATTTATTTCATTTACTGTTTGTGTGTGTGTCGTTAAAAGATATAAAGAGTGACCTCTACAGTGCCCGCCCCTTTAACAGTGACCTCTACAGCGGCCAGCCCCTTTAACAGTGACCTCTACAGCGGCCCGCCCCTTTAACAGTGACCTCTACAGCGGCCCGCCCCTTTAACAGTGACCTCTTCAGCGGCCCACCCCTTTAACAGTGACCTCTACAGCGGCCCGCCCCTTTAACAGTGACCTCTACAGCGGCCCGCCCCTTTAACAGTGACCTCTACAGCGGCCCGCCACTTTAACAGTGACCTCTACAGCAGCCCGCCCTTTTAACAGAGACCTCTACAGCAGCCCGCCCCCAGGTCCCATGAAGACACACTACTAAACATGAGGCCACGCCCCCCCTGGCTCCATGAAGACACGGAGGAGAAGCTGTCTGAGTGTGAGCTACTGAAAGGGTGGACATCCCTGTGTCTGTCCAGGCACTGCGTCGGATGGAGAACAGGTAGCCAGAAAACTGGACTGTCCAGCCTAAACATCAGCCTGCCCCTAGGGTGGCCAGAGGTCTTGTCTTAGGCTGGACAGTCTGGCTTTCAGACTTCCTGTCCTCTGTCATGCGCAGGGCCCGGATGGACACAGGGATGTCCTTTTGAACAGCTCACTCTCAGCAGCAGCACTGTGCAGTCTGAGCAACGAGCTGCAGGGAGAAAGTCACCCTCCCCCCACCCCTGCAGCTGAAAGAAGGTGATTTTTACCTATATTTTTAATCCCGGTCAAATGTGGCATGGAAGGGGCGTGGCCTGACTGAGTCAGGGGCGTGACTTAGTGGGATCTGGGGGTGGGGCTTTTAAGTCCTTCTTTTGACGGTGGTCTGAATTACAGGTCGATGCCATAGTAATTTAGGAGGAAGGTGGGTAGCGGTGGAAGAATACATCTTTTATTACTACTGAACAGTAAATATGCGAAATTTACATTATATGAGGTAATGATTGATGATGAATTAGTCTAAAACATAATTTATATTTATGGTAACCGGAATACCCCTTTACCATTGTCATCCACAGTGCTGTGCCTCTTTATTGCAGACCTACAGCAGTGAACTGGCTAGGTTGTCATAGAAACCTGGTGTGTGGAGACTGCCTGTGAGCTTCTATTGGCTGATAAGGGTCATGTGACCAGGCTACTATTGGCTAATGCATTTTTTGGGAATATCTCAGGAACGGTACGTCCTGGAGAGCTGAAAACTGTTCTAAAACCTTCCCGGACACCTGATGTACATGTGTGCCAAATTTTGTGATTGTAGCTGCAGCAGTGCGGATTCCTTTAGCGGATATACACATACACACACACACACACACACTCAGCTTTATATATTAGATATATTCCCAAATACCTTTCATTAGTTATAATGGCTCGTTTTGTCAGGGGAGCAATGATTAGGAGAAACAAAATGGCAGCTGCCCTATTAGTACGCACAGAACCTGTCCTAATAACACAGCAGGACAAGTTACTTCACAACACTGAGGTAAAGAGCTGCCTCATCCTCCTCTCCTATTTGTCAGGGATTATGATCCTGAACACAGTATAATATGATATTTAGCTGAATCTCTGTGGGAATTGAGTTCATGAGGAGACATGAAGTACAGAGAGGATGGACAGGACAGACTGTGGTAATGGAGACTGCATACAAGAGCTGCTGCTCATTAGCCACATCTGCTCATGAACTCTATTTCTACAGAGATTCAGCTAAAGATCTTATCATCTGTATTCAGGATCATAATCCCTGACAAGTAGAGAGGAGGATGAGACAGATCTTTACCTCAGTGTTGTGAAGTAACTTGCCCTGCTGTGTGATTAGAACAGGTTCTATGTGTACTAATAGGACAGCGGCCATTTTGTTTCTCCTAATGATTGCTCCCAAGACAAAATGAGTTATTATAACTAATGAAAGGTATTTGGGAATATATTTATAATTAAGTATGTATTTAGATTTTTTAATTCCTGGAGAACCCCTTTAACAGCAAAGCTTCCTTCTCCTGTGGATTACAAAAGTAACAAGTGACAGTGCCAGCCCTTGAGGAAAAGAGTTACTGAGTGCAGCAGAAAGTTTGGCAGCCATACAAGGAGGATTGCTGTGCAAAGATAACACACCTAGATCGTGGTTACAGACTCTCTGCATACTGGCAGGAGCTATAAGCTACAGGTTACCCATCATAACAAAAGGATAGAGGGGGGCCCTCTGTTGAAGGTACTGAGGGTAATGGGAAATATATATATATATAGAGAGAGAGAGAGAGAAAGAGAGAGAGAGTGAGTTGCACTCCTTGGGCCGGCAATGGAGAGATTGTACAGCCTGACTAAAGAGACAGACAGACTATTCTCATATACAGCATTGGAAAATTGCATATGCTAACTGCATTAAATGTAAACCATCTATGAATGAACCAACTGCCTCATCAAAGTACAGTGAAATTGTTGCATAAAACCTATCATTGTCTGCACCCAAACCTGTATTGCTGTCACATCATTCAGGGTGCTTTGTGCTTTGCGTTTCGAAGTGACCTCCTCACTGAGGAAGAAGTGAGGTTACTTCGAAACGCGTATGGCATTAAATTATCGCAACCGACCCTCTGAAATGTAAGGTATAACACGAGAGATATACCTAATGTGAAAATCAGTTTGGAGAAAATCTTAATACTGGAGTTCAACTAAAGCGTGGAACTATTGGAGTGTATGATTTTGCTGGGCTCTCCTTGCTATATTGCCTCCAAATATCAGACTTTGCAAACGAACTTGTGAGGACACAGAGAAAAAAAAGGGGGATACGCCGATACACCTGCGGTTTCCCAATACTTATCAACATCTCATCGTGAATAGCGGAGACACGAACAACGTGAGGCGGGCCAGCCTGCATATCGCGTCGCTGTGTACACTCCACAGTTTTTGTATTTGCCGCTTTCCAATACTTGCCGATGGGGGTGCGGCCAACACGAGACACATCGGCGTGTATACTCCATTTCCCTACAGCATCGGGATTTAACGGTAATGGACTGTTGCTGAAATTAAGAAGACTGCCATAGGAGCACAGATAAGTACAAGTTATACAAACTACACAGACTATAATATTGGATGTATATACAGTAATATAAGCGATGGATGAACATTGAATTAGTATCAACACGTGGTATCAACACGAGTGATACACAACTTTGTGCTTACATCTAACAACAATTGTTCTGATTTATATATATTTTCATTTTCATTATTATTCACTTTGCTATACCAATAACTTGCTTAGTTTTTCGTATATATCTGTCCTCCTTCATTGCACATATCACTACTAGGGATGAGCGAACCGAACCGTAACGAACCAGATTCGTTACGAACTTTCCCAAAAGTTCGGTTCGTCATCGAACCGAATTTTCAGAAAGTTCGTGACGGATCTGGTTAAAATAACGGCGACGCAAAATATACGCATATTTATTGAGAATGTACGCTAATGCGTACATATTCAGTTAAGTAGCGTACCTTTGACAACGCTAGACTGTATGTTCGTTACTTGAGTAGGAATGTTCGCAGACGCAGTGTATGCGTACGCTAATGCGTACATATTCATTCAGTTAAGTAGCGTACCTTTGACAACGCTAGACTGTATGTTCGTTATTTGTGCGGGAATGTTCGCATTAGCGTACGCATTAGTGTAAATTCTCAAATATGTGTATATTTTGCGTCGCCGTTGTTGAAGTCACTTGGATTTTTTCCACTTTTTTCATTGTAATAGCAACTGCAAGTAAACAAAACTATACCCTACCAGACTCCCATTATTGTAGCAGCAATTATTCAGCCGTTATAGCAAGGTTCGTTTTAGGTTCGGTTCGTACGAATCCGAACTTCACTAAAGTTCGCCGAAGCGAACCGAACTTTTCAAAAGTTCGCTCATCCCTAATCACTACACATCTAGTGAATGTGCTCCAAGTGGACAGATATTGGTTTAAATATACCAAATACCATCAGCAATCAGGATTGAATTTGGTTATGAATTTGTGCTGAATAATTTTATTTTGTTTTTATTGTATATTTTAGAGGTAATTACTGTAGAATAAATTTAATTATATATTTTTGTATGTGAACCCGGATATTGAGTGCCCGTCATCATTGTCTTTTCTATGTACTTTAGACCACACAAATAGACCTGTCTACAGTGTTAGTTTTAGGCTACTTTCACACCAGCGTTTTTGCTGGATCCGTCATGGATCAGCAAAAACGCTTCCATCATGATAATACATCCATCTGCATCCGTTCTGAACGGATCCTTTTGTAATATCTTTTAAATAGCCAAGACGGATCCGTCATGAACTCCATTGAAAGTCAATGGGAGACGGATCCGTTTTCTATTGTGTCTGAGAAAACGGATCCGTCCCCATTGACTTACATTGTGAGTTATGACTGCAGCAAGCAGCTTTTTAGTGTCCGCCTCCAAAACGGAATGCTGACTGAACTGAAGCAAAACTGAAGCAAAACTGATGCATTCTGAACGGATCCTTTTCCATTCAGAATGCATTAGGACAAAACTGATCAGTTTTGGACCGTTTATGAGAGCCTGTGACAGATCTCACAAACGGATCCTTACAAGGCAAGTGTGAAATTAGCCTAACCTAGTCAATTGTGGTGGAACCCCAACAGACCCCTGTACAGTCAATAGGAGCTACAAATTAGGCAGTGTCCATTTGAAAATGAATCCGGCATAATAGTCATGACTTTTTGAAATAAATTGTAGGCACAAATCTAAAATGTTTATTAACAACGCAGTAAGCAATAATACGTAACAGTTAAATGTTACAGGAAAAGCCTAAAATGGTTGATACTGATGTGCAACGTTCTTTATCTTCAGGATACTTTCACGAGAGCGTCCTCCACTCTTTGCTGGAATGGCGTGTCAGTTTCCCATTAATTGGGTCGGCTGAGAACAAGACATATACATCTGCTGGAGTGAAAGCTCTATTACATTACCACGTCATGCAGATAAAACCAAATCAAATGGATGGAGACAAATGTCGTCTTTGATATCGTGTAAATCGCTGTGATCTAGGCTGAATTACAAGACTTGTCCAATGACCAATAAAATCTAGCTGCATCTTGTGTTGAAACCCAGAAGAAATATACAGGAAATCAGAAGAAACTGGAAAAGAAATTGCAATGTCTGCCGGTTACCTGACAACACAACCAAATGATTCCTCCAAGACTAAAGTGGGAATTTATAAATTGCTTGTATCAGACAAAAGAACAGTGTTTTATGAAGCGAAGTAGACCGAGGGCGAAGCCAGAATATACAAACAGGAACCGGAAGGCTTGGCTATAAGCACATGCAAAAGTGGAGGGAGCCCGAAGCAGACACAATGCCTGGGAGGACTTGCTCACCATAATGCAAAAAGTGGCTCATCTAGTCTCTACACCAGGGCTGGCCAACCTGCGGCTCTCCAGCTGTTGCAAAACTACAACTCCCAGCATGCCCAGTCTGCCTACAACTATCATCCTACAGCAGGGCATGGTGGGAGTTGTAGTTTTACAACAGCTGGAGAGCCTCAGGTTGGCCAGCCCTGCTCTACACCTTTTCCCTGTGCAGGGCTTCACATGAAAGGGGCGGGACCTGTGACATACCATTTGGCGCAATTCCAATAAATATCTGTCTCAAAGTAAGTCATCCAATAGTTGGCATAGAGTCAGAGAAACCTGTCTGTCTCTGCCCCAGATTTATTATCCAGCTTGAGACAGCCTGACAAAGCGTACACCATCTTTTGATTAGTAAATCTGGGCCACTGTGCATCACCATTGTAACAAGGTGATTGAAATGCACCAGATGTCACTGGATGTCCAAGTCACTCCATAGCTCTGAGTGGAGGTGACACCATCATTCAAAAATGCAAAGAAAGAGCAAGCCATGCTGGGAGTTTAAGAACCTTAGAAAGTCACCAAGAAATTGCCAAGGAAGTTTTGCCGCTCCCAGCTTTAGTCCATTTTTTGGAAGTGTCATTTGTGTGCCTTCATCCTTGTACGTAACTGTATAACCTTTCAGACAGGGGTTCTGGAGTCCTTCAATGTATGGACTAGCACCTACTACCTCCCACTACCTCCATACACTGGAATAGTATTGTTTCTGTAGTACGGTCAGGGATTTTTATAAACCCCTTCCAACTCTATGGAACAATTTCTGAAATGTCTGCTACATGTGAATATACCCTTACTGCTATTAGGGCAAGTACGGATATTGAGAGAATTCTAATTGACTATATTCTCAGTTCAGGACTGGACCTACATGCCAATAACACACTATACGGAAATATCATCCTAACTGTTATAATATCTTTTATAACTTTTTATTACAAAGCCAGGAGGCATTTTCCTAGAACTCACAGAATGGAAACCCTATCATAATAAAAACATAAAATGACCCATTATAATTAGTTCAAGGTGGCGAGGAAAAATAGATTGGATTATTGTTCGTGCAGATGCTTCGGATAGCTCCAATCACAGCTCCAGCATGAAGGCATCCCGCCTGATCTCACGCAGCAGCTGAAGGAAATTTAGAGCACTAATGTCAAAGTACAACAGCAAAAAATAAATCAATGAGGAGCTTCTGCAGCTTTCTCCTTGATAAGTAATTTCCAAAGAGAAATCATTTGAAGCACTAAAATGTTTCCAATGTCAGAAGAAGCACACCGGTATAAGCGATCGCAACGTCTCCTATGCCTCTCAAACAAAGCCTACAATGAGGGTCGTCAGCTGCCACAGTCAATGACACTGATGTTACAGGACCCATTATTACACTGTATATGTCGGTATGATACCTGGACAGTAAGAATCAAACAGATTACTGCATCTAAAAATGGTGCCTAAACACTCAGCTGATGCAAGGCAAGCTTTTTTGAACTGCCGGAGTTCTTACTGTTTCTAGTTCTATGTTCACACTTGTTTGTTACTCCTGAATATCATATTTTTTACATTGATTTTCAAATAGCTTTTAGACATATTAAAATAACAGATTACTTTCTGCAATGTCTGAAAATGAATCACAAATGATCCACACTATTCCACTCTAAGATATCGTCTAGTCCACCCTTAACCTACAATATCTTCTAGTCCACCGTACAATATCTTCTAGTCCACTCTACAATATCTTCTAGTCCACCGTACAATATCTTCTAGTCCACCGTACAATATCTTCTAGTCCACCGTACAATATCTTCTAGTCCACTGTACAATATCTTCTAGTCCACCTTACCCTACAATATCTTCTAGTCCTCCCTATCCTACAATATCTTCTAGTCCACCGTACAATATCTTCTAGTCCACCGTACAATATCTTCTAGTCCACCTTACCCTACAATATCTTCTAGTCCTCCCTATCCTACAATATCTTCTAGTCCTCCCTATCCTACAATATCTTCTAGTCCACCGTACAATATCTTCTAGTCCACCGTACAATATCTTCTAGTCCACCGTACAATATCTTCTAGTCCACCATACAATATCTTCTAGTCCACCGTACAATATCTTCTAGTCCACCGTACAATATCTTCTAGTCCTCCCTATCCTACAATATCTTCTAGTCCACCGTACAATATCTTCTAGTCCACCGTACAATATCTTCTAGTCCACCGTACAATATCTTCTAGTCCACTGTACAATATCTTCTAGTCCACTGTACAATAGCTTCTAGTCCATCGTACATCTTCTAGTCCACTGTACAATATCTTCTAGTCCACCGTACAATATCTTCTAGTCCACCGTACCAATATCTTCTAGTCCACCGTACAATATCTTCTAGTCCACTGTACAATATCTTCTAGTCCACCATACAATATCTTCTAGTCCACCTTACCCTACAATATCTTCTAGTCCTCCCTATCCTACAATATCTTCTAGTCCACCGTACAATATCTTCTAGTCCACCGTACAATATCTTCTAGTCCACCGTACAATATCTTCTAGTCCACCGTACAATATCTTCTAGTCTACCATACAATATCTTCTAGTCCACCGTACAATATCTTCTAGTCCACCGTACAATATCTTCTAGTCCACCGTACAATATCTTCTAATCCACCATACAATATCTTCTAGTCCACACTACCCTACAGTATCATCTGGTCCACGCTACTCTACAATATCTTCTAGTCCACACTACCCTACAACATTTTCTAGCCCACCCTAGCTCGCAATATCTTCTAGTCCACCCTACCCTACAATATCTTCTAGTCCACCCTGTTTTACAATATCTTCCGACCTGGGATTAGTGAAACAGAGGTACAATGAGGCCTGAGGCCCAACCATACTTTCTGCTCAAAATGTTTAAAAAAATGTTCACAAACTAATGAAGGTCATGCAAGGTCACATGACTGTGGTGGGCAACCACAGCTCACTAGAGTCACTCAACAGGATTTCAGGAAATATTATTATGTCATTGAACTTAGCAGAGTTCTATGTGATGTCCATAACTCCAAATCATTTCCATAGAGAAAGGCCATGACCAAGAAGAAGGCATATAAACAGTATTTTTCTTCTACATTGTAAAACTTCATCTGCATCCTCAAGATATGCAGTAAATGTACAACATGTGTTTCCTAAGTCCCCTATCTCAAGAACAGGACCACACTGCACACTGCAGTGAATAGACCTGCAGTAAAGTGACAGTGCATATGTGTCTACATTTACTGCTCAGGGACTTCCAAGCATAGCTGAGCATGCTATATTCAAAAGTCCCACAGCAGTGGATGTAGACAGCTGCACGTGAGCGGCCACATCTCTATTCAGTGAAGCACACAATCGTCTCCTGTTCTTGAGAAAGGTGACATACATGTTCAGATGGGACAACCTCTTTAAACTAATACCGTCTAACTGTCTACGGTAGATAGGTGTAGAGAGGTGAAAGAAAGAACCTAGGGATCAATGAGCCTATGGTTGCGCCATGACATGCTCCCTTTTTTCCCAATGCTGTTTAGCACCAGGCAATAACCGCAAGCAAATGACATGCAACTCAACGTACATGTTTCAGGGAACGTTACAGAAAAAAACTACAGTTCATTGCTAGCCTTATATTCCACAACTGTATGATCTTCAATATAAATACTTGAAACCTGACAACTCATCAGCACCACCACGTCTGATCAGATAGACCTCTTATGCATCTACGGAGCTTTCCTGCTAGTTATTATTGTGGCTCAGTGTTCCACAGGAGTGAGTCTATAGCCCTGGTAAATAACTGTGCATTGTAAATGACAGACCAGGCTCCAGAACATCAGATCTAGTCACTGATCTCTCCAGCGGAACCACTGTCGTACGCTCAGAGAACAATATATAATGTATTTTCTTAGTAATTTGGAGGTATCATTCATAATATGTTTTCATAAAGTGATTGTTTATATAACAATGCAAAGTTGTGATAATTCTATAAATTTTATACTTATCTATGAGGGTCTGAATTTATAATCCTTTACATATCATGATTTTGGTCTGCTGAAAACAAGACTGGCCATGTTGGAAATTTGAGCCGCCGTCTGTAGAAACTACATGTCTGTGGCATGTTGGTCTGAACTGTGCTGATCATTTAACATCATGCTCAAGGACCAGAGAGTCAATTTCGTAAAAACATGGACTCTTTGGTTGCCCAGCTTAGTCTAAATTGCTGCTGGTGGGATTGTTCTTATGAGTGATCCTATGGATGACTGATGACTTTATGTGTATGTCCGTCTCACAGACCATATTACCAATAAGTCCAGCTCATCTCTACCATCTGACGGTAGAGATTGTATCCTAGATAAGCCTTTAAATGATGACATTTGATGATATTTGTGATGATCCTTTTATGATCCAGCAGAATGAAATGTTCGTATTCACATTTATAGAGAATGAGCTACATCCCACAGAACATAATAATGCTCTGACTATAGTGTCCAACCAATGACATTAACATAGTCAAGGGTGAGAAGAAGCAGAACGCATCCGGGAAACCTCTGTATCTCAGGGGGCTTTGAAATGTAAGCAGACACATGACTATGTTGATGCTGTATGTATTTAAACACACAACTGCTCTTCACTGACAAGAACTTGGATGCATTTCCCATTGGCATACTCAAAGCGGACAAATGCATTGACATCAGAGGACAATTCTCCTCTACACTTTGTGAATAGTTGGAATAAGAATCTCATAAAGCTGGCAGCTCAAAAGCCTTACCAGACTCAAAGTGAACGTTGAGGACACCACAACTAGATTTCCCCTAAACGTAGCACCAGAGCTCCCACCGATCACCATAGATGGAAGACGGGTCGTGTTCCTACACAAGCTCAGTTGTGTAGTAGGTCTAGCTGGTGGATTCCTTTGAATGGCCCATGTTATCGAAGCTTCTCTTGGGTGGTGGGACTAGGATGAAATAACCTGATGAAATACCATTACCTGTGACTAAACACATAACTTTCAGACCACAATGAGGAAAGCCGCAGATTCCCCCCAAAAATGGGTACTTAGTCTATATGGAGCACATATACCTTTGGTGTAATGGATGCCATTATGGAGTGCGGCATGTTGGACATGGACGGCATAAAACTAGACAAGGCAGAAAGAAATTGTGGCCAACTTATCACAGTGGCACATGCTGTATCAATAGTCAACATTTTGCTAGAGGTGGTAGACACTTTTCCTGATGCCACCTTTTGGTTCACTTGACAGCAATAGTTTTTTGCCAAAATAATGGTGCACACTTATGGAGCTTCATGGCCCCCCTTGTGTAGCATAACTTACTAAATACAATAAACATGGCACATGCATGGCCATTTTGCCTGAATCTCCCCATTATGTCATATAGGTTCATGGTGGTCTCATGTAAAGTGCAGCTTCACTATGCCCACCACCACCCTGGACCCACCTGGACCCTGTGCCCCCAGTCTGATTCTACAGCACCCAGTGCCAGGGTCATGCAGGACATCCTTCTTTGTTCTACCTACCTCTCCTCCATGGCCATCAAAGATGCCGAAGATGGACGGGTGGCTCTTGTTGAGCAGGTCGGTGATGATCTCGAAGCGGTCCTCCATGTGGTCCCTCCGGCCCTGGATGGAGTACACGGCCACATTGTTACTCTTGAACTCCCAGGTCTTGGAGAACTCTGCCTCCAGGACATCGAGACCCCCAAGCCGGTCATTCTGCATGATCTCGGCCACCTTGCCCTTCACCATCTGCACGGCGTCCCGGCTGGACTTGACGATGGTCTTCACTTCGTCCGTGTGGAAGAAGTAGCTCCAGAGAGCCAGGCTGATGCATAGGAGGAAGAGGGTCTCCGGTCGGAGTAAGAAGTAGCGCATGATCCTGCCCAGCAGAGACAGCAGAGTCATGGTATCCTCTATCATTTATGTCCTGGGGATGGCGGGGAGGGAGGAGGGCAATCAGTGCATGACAGTCTGACCCCTGCCCGAACTCCTCCCCGGGAGGGGGGCACAGGTCTGCAGCACCTAGGACAAAGAAGGGGGCACTGTCACTGGCAGCATGGGCAGGACGGCGGGCACAGGCAGCGGCTTCAGCTGAGTCTCTGCTCCGGTACAGGACGCCAGGCTCCGCTCCCGTCCGGACCCTCCGGCTTCTGTCCGTTCAGCACCTTGCGGAGCTGTCATAAGGTGCAGACACCGGCTGTTCCGTGCGTCTCCCCTACGCAAGACTTCTAGAAGCGCCGCAAGGAGAGGGGGGGCTGCCTCACTGCATACCTGCTCCTTTACCTTGTGAAAGATATAAGCTCCACACGCGGTGCTCTATGCCGCACCTTTATTATATGGCGTTGCTCCTTCTCTCATAAGCATCCAATACCCTAGTAAGGAAGGCCTGCAAGTCTTCTCAACAGAGAGCTCCCCCCGCACTGCAGTGAGCAGATGGTACAGTCCACCACGCGCAGGAACACTGCAAGCGAGGAGGGACAGAAATAGTCAGACGTACGAGAAGCTGCGGCCAGTGACCCCAGTGCGAGGAGCGGTCTGCTGGCCCGGGTCATCTGTCACACAACCGCGGTAACGCTCTGCTCTGTGTGGCTGGCAGCTGTGACCTTTGTGGAGTATACAGCAGTGATATGGGCATGGCAGATGGAGGCTGGGGCTGACCTGGACCACATAGAGATACATAGGGGATGTGTGATTGTAATGATGCAGCGCTAATAGCCAGTATTGCAACATTGCAAGTTAAAAAAGTTCTCTTTTTGTTCTTTCCGTTCTGCTGCGCCCCCTGTGGCCGATAACGTATAATACAGGAGCTGCCCCTGAGGGCAATGATTGCAGGATGCACTGCATTTCGATTTAAAGGGGGGTTTCCAGTAATAATTATTTTTTATGTGATGTCCACAGACTGCCTCCTGACTTTATGCTCCCCTTGCTCCGGTTCTATGGTTCATATTGTTTACCTCAATGCTGCATAAGCATGGTCATATTCCCCGCTGCAGCCAATGACTGTGCAGGTAGCCTTAAAGGGGGTGTCCCCTGAAAAATATTTTACAGTTTTCAAACCAGCACCTGGATCTGAATACTTCTGTAATTGCATGTAATTAAAGTTTTGTATAGCCACTGATTTATTCAATAAAATATATCTGTATATAGCGCCACCTGCTGATTGTTTTATTCTTATTTTTTTGTCCTGCTCACTGAGAAGGCCGCACATGCTCAGTTTCATCCTTCAGCTACCTCCTGAGCTGTGACAGGGAGAGCTGAGACACGCCCCCTTGGCTGCAGCAGAAAAGACACTGCCCTAGAGCTGTCAGCTCAATATAAATCTAGCAGAGCAGTTGCAGCAATGAATGGGGAGATCTCTGGATCCATATGAGGTACAGGGCTGGTTCTAGCTTTGTTAGAAAGAGATTGTCATGTCCTATATGATGTCTGGTTTTCATTTTTTACATTGGTCATGAGATAACCCCTTTAAACTGACAATTTCCACAGTGGATTTCACCCTTTGCAATGCATAGGGTGAATCAGGCTGGGACTGGTCCACAGGGGTACAGGTGAATCCCCTGGTGGGCCCCGAGCAAGCTGGGCCCCTCGTTCACCACCCCCTGGACATGTGGCTGCCTGGGCCCTCCTCATGGCCAGCCAGTGGAAGTATTTTGTGGTATTTGGCTCTGTTGCGGTGGTGTAATGTGCCACAATATGGTATTGCTGGACTTGCCTTCCATACAAAATGGGGCTACTTTTAGTACTTTAGTACTTTTTTCCAGGGCCACTTTAAAGGGGTTCTCCAGGAATTAAGAAAATGAAAATACGTAAATATTACTTTATTATAAATAGATTCCCCATCACCTTTCATTAGTTATAATGGCTCGTTTTGTCTGGGGAGCAATGATTAGGAGAAACAAAATGGCCGCCGTCCTATTAGTACACACAAAACCTGTCCTAATCACACAGGAGGACAAGTTACTTAACAACACTGAGGTAAAGAGCTGCCTTATCCTTCTCTCTGCTCTGCTTGTCAGGGATTATGATCCTGAATACAGATGATAAGATCTTCAGATGAATCTCTGTAGGAATGGAGTTTATGAGGAGACATGAAGTACAGAGAGGATGGACAGGACAGGCTGTGGTAATGGAGACTGCATACAAGAGCTGCTGCTCATTACCCACATCCCCACCTCCTCTCTGTACTTCATGTCTCCTCATGAACTCCATTTCTGCAGAGACTCAGCTGAAGATCTTATCATCTGTATTCAGGATCATAATCACTGACAAGCAGAGTAGAGAGGAGAGGAGGAGGATGAGACAACTCTTTACCTCAGTGTTGTGAAGTAACTTGTCCTGTGTTATTAGGACAGGTTCTGTGTGTACTAATAGGACGGCGGCCATTTTATTTCTCCTAAAGATTGCACCCCAGACAAAACGAGCCATTATAACTAATGAAAGGTATTTGGGAATATATTTATAATGAAATAATATTTAAATATTTTTAATTTTCTTAATTCCCGGAGAACCCCTTTAAGTTCCCAGTCCGCCCCAGCACATGGCAAAGTAGAGTGCCTGGACATGCTGGGAATTGTAATCCTCTCCTCTTATACCCTTTGCTGAAATAACTCCATATCCTATAATAAAGACCTGGACATGCTGGGATTTATAGTTCTCTCCTCCTCTACCTCATTCTTGTAATATCCTCTGATATGTTGTCCTCTTTTTTGGAGTTATGAAAGCGGTCACCCTAACCTATTATATAATGGATGAATTACATGTAAGGTTGCCACTTTATTCCAGCAGATTACCCCTCCCTGTAATACGAGGCAGGCGGCAACCCTAGTCGAGACCTGGCACCCCAATTATTTCATCCATGCTTCCAGTGTAAGAGCCCATGTCCCTGAGAGTGCCGAGGGAGCCCAGAAGTCATGTAAGATGTCTGTCATCTGTGTAAAGGGCCCAGCACCAATCAGGGATGTGGCTCACAAGCAGTCAGATGTCTAGGCTCAGTCAAGGAGAGAAGACAGCAAGAGGCAGTTGGGGGGAAGATGACATTTGGGAGGAGAGAAGAGAGTGTCTAATGGCCTCCATAGTGTGGCCTTAACAAGACAGGCTTGATCCACGTGCGCCGCCACATCCTGTTAGCGTGAGTAGTCAGAAACTGCAACCGAGTTCTGTAACTATAGGGCCGTGTGCCTCAGTGAAAGACTGACACCATCAAGCAGGTTACCTATAGAAATTGCCAAGCGTATAATAACAATGTACCCAGTGGTGACTGCAACCGCTAAGCACTGTGCCTCCTGCTTGAGTAAAGTCAAGATGCAAGTGTCTGTTTCATGGGTGCGCCATCCTCAAGTGGGGTCACGTACAAAGTGTACATAGAAATCATTGGGCCCCATAGCGGGAGTCTGAATAGGGCCCAGCAGCTCCGCCTACTACCCACCTTTGGCCTATCCCACTAACTGCCCTGGCTCCTCCCTCATCACCCCTCCCTTTTTCCTGTGGATAGGGGATAACGTCAAACAATTGGAATACCCCTTTAAAGCGGGAATATCCAACCTGCGGCCCTTCCAGCTATTGCAACTACAAGGCAGGGCATGCAAAGAAGTTTAGTTTTGCACCAGGTGGAGGTTGGGTGTCCCTGACAAAGTGTATCTAAACTTTTAAATAAAGTTTATTAAAAACCTATTGTAGGTACCTTAAAATGACATTTTCTAACACTTTTTTCTCTAGGAGAAATAGGTGCTGAATTCAGGTGCCTAAAGCACTTTATAAACCGTACTCTCATACACCAATGACATGACAGTGGTGTATGGGAGTAAGGATCTCACTGGGGCTGCAGCGAGTGATCTACAGCACACATCACTGCTCCTGCCTGTCAGCTTTGGTAAAGCCGGGCACAGATGGGCTATGTCAGGCTTTAGCAGAGTGGGCACAGGGAGCCATATATATGAGAGCACAGCTGAGCGAGTGCAGGGCAGGGGCCCACATACACATCGCTCATCCTGCCTATGCCCACTGTGCTAAAGCCTGACACAGTCCATCCCCCCACATCTGAAGTCATTTTGCTGCTGATACTCTGTGTGCACTAGGCCCCCCCACAGTTCATGGTGAGGGAAGACAGCCCTTTGGACAGCCACACTGTAATCTATATGAGTTTGAACAGTAAGCAGAATTCCCCCACACACACCTACACCTCCCAAACTCTGCTTGCTTCTTCCCCAGCAGAGCCCAGCCTCTTTCCCCCACTAACAATCCACCTATTAACTTATTTTAAACACAGAAGCACTCACATTGTCTGTGGCACACATTGAAACTTGCTAGCAACGCTGGTAGCTGGAGTCTGGTGGCTTCTCTGAAGACTGCCAAGTCCCGCCCTCTCAGTTCTGTCTGCTGCTGTGATGCACCAGCCAATCAGCAGCAGAAGCTTAGCACTGCTAAATGCTGATTGGTCAGTGCAGCGCCCAGCAAACAGAGGAGAGTGAGCACTCGCTTAGCTGCAGTGATGGCTACAGGGGCATCCAATGCACACAATGTATGTAAGGGGGGGGGGAGAGCAGAGTGGAAGCAGGGGCCGTCCGTGCCCCAGATAGGACTATGGCAATGGCTATATAACATAATTCACAAATGGAGAAATTGCAGGGGGCGGGGCTTTCTATCCACTGTGGGCCCCCCCCTGCCATGGGCCCCGTAGCAGCTGCGTACCCTGCCTATATTGGCGGTATGCCAATGGTCACGTATAAAACTGACTTGACCATGCTGTTCATTTACATGGTGCAGTCTGGAAGGCATTAAGTAAGAGCCACTGGTCCGAGTACTAGGCACCTGGACCAGTGGCTGTCAGTAACAGAACAAACTTGCCCCCCGAACCAGGAAGCCCTGCGATTGTCTTGGGACCATAAATACAGTGCTCCCTCAAGACACAATGGCCTCAGGATACAATATTTTCAATAGTCTTTTCTCACCCATCGTAAGTTGAAACCAGACTCAACATACAATGCCTCAGACTCAGATCCAACCAATCAAGGTCAGTTCTCTGGTAAAATAGCTGTATAAGGGTACTTTCACACTAGTGTTATTGTTTTCCGGTATTGAGTTCCGTCATAGGGGCTCAATATTTGAAAAAAACGCTTCAGTTTTGTGCCCATTCATGTCAATGGGGACAAAACTGAACAGAACGGAATGCTCCAAAATGCATTCAGTTCAGTTTAGTTGCGTCCCCAGGCCGGAGAGAAAACCCCAACATGTTGTATTTTGCTTTCCGTCCTGGGGATCCGGAGCAAGACGGATCCGTCATGACCTACAATGCAAGTCAATGGGGACGGATCCGTTCTGTCTGACACAATAGAAACCGTCCCAGCATTGTTAACGATAATACAACCGGATCCGTTCATAGCGGATGCAGATGGTTGTATTATCAGTAACGGAAGCGTTATTGCTGAACCCTGCCGGATCCAGCAATAACGCCAGTGTGATAATAGCCTTAGTTGTTAGTTATCAGTTATTCCTGACTGTTATATGAAAGGATTTGTTTTATCTGTCTTAGTTATATGCTTATTTTTCTTAAATCTTCATTTTCTCTTATCTTGGATGATATTTTGGGGCTTTGGAACAGATTACTCAATTACTCAATTTACAATGGTTTCAACATACAATGGCCATCCTGGAACCAATTAATATTGTAACTTGAGGGACCACTGTATATATGGTGGTTAAAGTGTGGTCAGGAAGGGGTTAAAGGCTTCTATAGTAAGGCATATTGACAGTCACTAAAGGGTTAACACTTCAGAACACTGCCATGAACATTAGTCATAGACACTTGTGACATCACAAGCAGGTGTGTCATAAGGGAAGAATCCTTGTAAAAAGCAGGCAAGCGGCCATATTTGATACCGTACTTGATGGCCTGAGGACCTTGAGCTTGACTACCCCCGCCCACCGTCTTGATGAAATTTGGAGGTTCTAGCGGGATGCCCATCGCCCAATGGTAGGAAAGGGACATCCGCCTAGCCAATCAGATCAGCCCGGCTGCTGCACTCCCCTACTATATATGTGGCAGCCACATAGTGGCATTACCCTCTAAGCCCAAGGGAAGGGCAGCCCTCCAGCCATGGTTCCCTAGAGGTTTCCTCCACAGGGGGTTTTCCTCTCCTGAGTGCTGAAGGGTGACTCTCCGTGAGTCGGGGGTTTGCCTTTTATAATATTTTAAATAAACAATTTGGCCATTTATTCCCCAATTAATGTGTTATGTGTCTTTATTTTGTGTCTTTATTTTGTGTTCTTTGGTTTCAGAGGTGTATGCATGATTTTCTCAGGAAGGAGGTTAAAGGGGTATTCCCATCTGGGACATCTATGGTATATATTGATAGGATGTGCCATAAATGTCCAATAGGTGCCATTGCCACCTTTGGGACTTGCTCATATGTCCAGAACAGGAGTCCGAAGTAAAAGGAGAGCACATTATGCATGTGCGGTGTCCTCTCCATTTATTGCTATGGGAGTTCTAAAAATAGCTTTAGAGTTTTGGAAGTCTCATAGCAGTGAATGGAGAACAAGCAGCACAAATGCGACCACCTCTATTCACCAATATGAGATTCCTGAAATTAACCAAACTACAGTAGTACTCAGCTGTTTTCTAGTGCTAGTTCCATAGTGGTGAATGAAGGGTGGCCATGCATACGTGACTTGCTGTCTGTATACTTCAGGGGCCCCATCCTCTGCCATAATTGTCCCAGATGGGATTAGCCCTGAAAGTGAAATTCATTATGAACCAAGTGAGCAGAGTGTTGCTAGGACTCTTAGCAGTGTTAGGAGTCCCAGCACCGTTGCGCCAAATAAGAACAGTCACTGATAACAGGGAGGGTCAACGACTCTTCGGGTGAACCCTGTGGGGTCAAAGGATCCAATCCTCTACACCAGTTTTATGGCGTTGGAAAATTACAAATTTAACTGCATGTCCCATTTTGTGCCTAAATTGGAAAAATGCCTGGCCTAAATATATAAATGTGTATTATATTTGTAATATTAAGGGAATTACCCCTTGAGGAATGGGTTCTCATTTATCAAATCAGTAACACTGTCTTCATTGCCCATAGCAACCAATCAGAGAGCAGCTTTCATTTTTCCAGAGCAGTTAAAGAAATGAAAGCTGAGCCCTGATAAGTTGCTAGGGGCAACAAAGACAAATGAGGCCTAAGATGTACATTGGAACATATTTTTCACATGTCTGTATCATCACAGTACACCAATAACACCACAAGTCGCAGTCCCAGTGCCCTCATTGTGCCCTTTTGGCCATAAGTGCCAGTGCCCTCATAACTGCCAACCATAGTTAGTTCCAGCCATCTTACAATTGTGGGCCCCTTGTGCTATCCACAGTGTCCCCATTAGAGATAGTGAGCGAAAATACCATATAAGTACCAAGTGCAAACCAATACCCCCCCATAAGTTTCATCTGCTGTCTCCATAACTTGTAGCCATAGTTTCCCAAGAAATCCCAGCAATACTGACCCCCACAGGTGTTACCCACATTGATGCCAGGGGTGATAGCCCCAATGCCCCCTAAATGCTAGCCAATGTACCACTATAACTGCCAGCCACTGTACCTCAATAATTGTAAGCCACTGTGCCCCCAAACTGCTTGCCCCTGAGTCTCTATAAGTGAAATCCACACTGCCCTTACCACTCCCAGCAATATTGCTAACATAGAAGCTATCCACAGTGATGCCAAAGGTGACAACTATGGTGCCCCTACAAATGCCATCCACAGTGCCCCCATAAGTGCTAGCTACTATGCCCGTCTAACAGAGCAACCACAGTGCTACCATAAGAGGCAGCCATTGATAGTGTCATGTTAGTGCCAAAGCCCCAAAACATTTCATCCAAAGCCTCCATAACTGCTTGCCAAAGTTTCGTTGTTCCTCCAGAAGTGCCAGCCACTCCTCCCTACAAATGCCAGTCACAGTTCCCCCATAACAGATAACTGTCCTATAAATCTCCGCTAAAACCCTCTATAAGTTTCTACCATATCCATAGTTGTACCATAATTGACAGCCACAGTGCCCCACAAGTGCCATAGCCTTCTCCAGAACAGTCTTTAACTTTTGATTGACTATACATCCTCTTTTTCCAGACATGTTCTGTTTCTGGAACCTAAAGAAATTACACAACCAGAATTTATAAATTACCAAAAATGCCTGGGATTCTCACGGGGTTGGGAGTGGGGTGCACAGCAGGGGGGGCACTATAATCTGCTACAGTGCAAGACCTGAAGGACCTGTGATGATGTGACATGATCTGTGCTGGAGGGGACAGAGCTCAGTGGAGCTGTGGAGAGAAGTGAGAAGGACCTGTGATGATATCACCATCATGTGATCAGTGTAGGTGGGGCCGGAGCTCAGCAATGGAGAAGTGGTGAGCCTGAGAAAGCTTGAAAGTTGTAGTCCTCTCCTCCTATACTCCCCTCTCTGAATTGTCCTCTGATATCCCACAACAACAGAATGGACATGCTGGGAGTTGTAGTCCTCTACAGTGCCCACTACCTAGATACATACAAATATGCCCTCAGAAGTACAGGTGAATCCTCCAGTGGGCCCTGAGCAAGGTGGACCACTAGTACCCTACCCTCTGCACACCTGGCACATGGCAAAGTAGAGTGACTGCACTACATATAGATAGGCAGAGTACAACATCTCAACCAGCCTAAACATCCATATAAAAAAACTGGATAGATTATTTAACAGTTTATTATTATAGATGGACTGGGTGGCTGAGATGACTTCTAGACACTGAGGTAGGTCAGCCAATATCCTGATTTCCTAGGCACCCACCTTCTTGAAGTCGCTGCAGGGACCCCCATAATCAATCACCTTATAACGTCTTGCTGCTGTCTGCCACTGTGTGAATGGGTAATATTTGCAGGTATATGAGCAGTGGGCACCCACAATGAATTTTACTGGTGGGCCCTAGACACCCACAAAAAACAAGCCCTCACATGGCTATGTAAATGGAAAAATAAAAAAGTTATGGCTCTTTGAAGGCAGGGATTTGAAAACGCAAAGGCAAAAAAACTTCCGGGGTTAAAGGGGTTTGCTGGTTTCCTATATTGATGACCTTTCTTCAGGATAGGTCATCGGTATCAGATCGGTTGGGTCTCGGGTCTTCGGTTTGAAGAGAACGCAGAGCTTGTACGAGCGCTGTATTCTCTTCCCTGTTTACCGGCTCACTGTCAACATTGCAGCGGCGAGCAGTGTAATTACAGCTTCTCCGTCCCATTCATTTAATTGGAAAGGAGCTCCCAAGTGTTGAGGATGGCATTAAAAATGCCTGTGTGATAAAATAAGAGGTCTTATGACTTTTTTAATGCCAAAAACTGGCGTAAGGATATTAGTAAATGACCCCATTGTCTTTCCGACATGAAATCATAAAGTCATACGCTCAGAAATAATATACATCTCTCAGGACCATGTAATTAAGAGTAACATGCCCCCTCCCCGAGGTTGATATCTGATCTTAAAAGAACATGCAGTAATAATCGGTTATCTATTTATAGTGATATGAAGCTGTGCTTTGTTCATTCCAGATGTCTCTCATTCATATAAATCTGATCTTCAAGGCATATATGTGCAGGCTCCTATGGGATAAACCTGCTCTTGTCTTCATTGCTGGCTGTCTTTTAGCATTGCTCCATTAGAGCAGACTTCAGATCTGTGACTCCAGCCTCTCTACAGTGCTTACAGGGAAGGTGAGGTAGTCTGAGATCGATTATTGGCTCAGGACAGCGCTCTGCTCCACCCTCCTATAGCTCTGCTTCAGCCTGTACAGGAACCTGGAAAGCAAATGTTAATTTTGTGACCTATTTTATGTGTGACCTATTGTTTAAGTCAGGTTTTTATATTTCTGTATGCCCTATGTTATTTTTATTTTCTATGTCACTGTCTATATTTTCCAAAAATTCTCGAATCCTGTCACTTTTCGGTGACGAGAAGCAGGACAGTGGCAGATCTCACGAGATCAGCAGGTCGTCTGCATTACTCGGAGACCGTCCGCAATGATTGGACAGTGTCAGAACTATGCAGGGGAGGAAAGAAGTAGTCTCCACCTCTTAGGACCTTGGCTGTCTATTAGCATATCTGCAGTAGAAGTAGCGGCAGCGGCCGCAGTACAGCCACTGCCAATTCAGGAAGGCAGATGGAGATGATGAATATTCTTTATTATTGATTCGTACAGATGTTTCGGACCGGACTGACCCCCTTCTTCAGACTGAAGAGCAGCCTAGAAACCGAAAAATGACATCACTGGAATCTGCCGGAAGATGACATTACAGGGGTTGTCTCACCTTGGTCTTTCCTGGCTGCCACAACGTCTCTCAGGGCCTTGATTCCTGCCTTGCTGGGGGCGGTGCTGATATGTTTGATTGAAAGCACAAGCGAGCAGGGCAGGGATGATGCAATCCCCCCTGCCTGATGCACCCCATGTTATAGATGTTCTGATCTGCGGGAGAATCTTACAGAGGCCGGTGCTAGGAGTCACTGCGCATGCGCGTTAATATGTGCGCGCTCGCTCCTGCAAATCCCGGCCACCAGAACAGCCAGCCGCCTGTGCAGCCACCACTGATAGTATTACAGTGGCGGCTGTAACCCCTAGAAACGAGCAGGCAATTTGGGGGTCTTAATTTGAGAAAAAGAGATCACAGAGGAAAAATGGACAACCGAAGTAAATGGCAAAATCAATCATCAGACTACAAGGAACAAAATGACTACTGATTAATGAGGTGAGACAACCCCTTTAAGGGGAGGCATGTGTTAAAAAAAACTAAAAAAAATATGACTGGTCCTGTTTAATCTATTTGTCAGGGGGATAGACAAGAAAAATGGAGTTTGGAAATTTTTAGGTTTTGTTCTCTGAGGTTAGTTTTTATGACGTTCATTGTATGGTATAAATGACATAATAACTTTATTGTATGAGTCTATAACATGCAGTTTACACAATAAAACACATTTAAAAATAAATACAGTCATTTCATTTTATGTTACCATATTCTAAATGCCACACATTCAGACAGAGCTGTGTTAGGGCTTGTTTTTTGCGAGGTGAGCTGTCATTTTATTAGCACCGTTTCGGGGGAATATACAGCATTTTAATAATTTTTCTTCCATTCTTTGGGAGGCAAGTTATTATTTTACTATGCCGGTTAAATATTATGGTAGCTTTATAGTTCAGGTTGTTACAATACCAATTATGTATACTTTTATTTCATTTTTTCACATAAAGCATTGTACGAGAATAAGGCTAAATTCACACGAATTCACAGTTTTTCATAACCGCTATGCATCCATGTGTGCATCCATTTTCTGGCTGTTTTAGATCCATTTTTAACGACTGTCCGTTTATATCGACTGTCAATTTTTAACAGCCATTATAAATTCATTCTTTGGCTTTTTTTAACATCCAAACACTAGCAGTGCCCTCACACAATAAAGTGTACACTTCCTGTACTATGCAATGTGAGTTGAGGGTATTTTCTAGTCTATAGCTTATATACACATCTGGATTGCCTATACTAACTTGAGATGTTGATAGTCTGACAACTGTAGCTTTTTATCTGTCTGTAACTCGTTACCACTGCTCTGTAACCTATTTTATGACATATATTCAAATATATTTTAGATGTATTTATTGGTCATTAATAAAATATCTTTATATGGATTTATGGTGTCTTGATGTTTTCTACATTGAGGTTTGCAGTGCCCTCACATTATACAGTCATGGCCAAAAGTTTTGAGAATGACACAAATATTATATTTTCACATGATCTGCTGCCCTCTGGTTTTTATGTGTGTTTGTCAGATGTTTTTATCACATACAGAAATATAATTGCAATCATATTATGAGTAACAAAAGCTTATATTGACAGTTAGAATGAGTTAATGCAGCAAGTCAATATTTGCAGTGTTGACCCTTCTTCTTCAGGACCTCTGCAATTCTCCCTGGCATGCTCTCAATCAACTTCTGGACCAAATCCTGACTGATAGCAGTCCATTCTTGCACAATCAATGCTTGCATTTTGTCAGAATTTGTAGGTTTTTGTTTGTCCACCTGTCTCTTGATGATTGACCACAAGATCTCAATGGGATTAAGATCTGGGGAGTTTCCAGGCCATGGACCCAAAATCTCAATGTTTTGTTCCCTGAGCCATTTAGTTATCACCTTTGCTTTATGGCAAGGTGCTCCATCATGCTGGAAAAGGCATTGTTGATCGCCAAACTGCTCTTGGACGGTTGGGAGAAGTTGCTCTCGGAGGACATTCTGGTACCATTCTTTATTCATGGCTGTGATTTTAGGCAAGACTGAGAGAGCCGATTCCCTTGGCTGAGAAGCAACCCCACACATGAATGGTTTCAGGATGCTTTACAGTTGGCATGAGACAAGACTGGTGGTAGCGCTCCCCTCGTCTTCTCCAAATAAGCTGTTTTCCAGATATCCCAAACAATCGAAAAGGGGATTCATCAGAGAAAATGACTTTACCCCAGTCCTCAGCAGTCCACTCCCTGTACCTTTTGCGGAATATCAGTCTGTCCCTGATGTTTTTTCTGGAGAGAAGTGGCTTCTTTGCTTCCCTCCTTGAGACCAGGCCTTGCTCCAAGAGTCTCCGCCTCACAGTGCGTGCAGATGCACTCACACCTGCCTGCTGCCATTCCTGAGCAAGCTCTGCACTGCTGGTAGCCCGATCCCGCAGCTGAAACACTTTTAAGAGACGGTCCTGGCGCTTGCTGGTCTTTCTTGGGCGCCCTGGAGCCTTTTTGGCAACAATGGAACCTCTCTCCTTGAAGTTCTTGATGATGCGATAGATTGTTGACTGAGGTGCAATCTCCCTAGCTGCGATACTCTTCCCTGTTAGGCCATTTTTGTGCAGTGCAATGATGACTGCACGTGTTTCTTTAGAGATAACCATGGTTAACAGAAGAGAAACAATGATGCCAAGCACCAACCTCCTTTTAAAGTGTCCAGTGGTGTCATTCTTACTTAATCATGACAGATTGATCTCCAGCCCTGTCCTCATCAACACCCACACCTGTGTTAATGGAGCAATCACTGAAACGATGTTAGCTGGTCCTCTTAAGGCAGGGCTGCAATGATGTTGAAATGTGTTTTGGGGGATAAAGTTCATTTTCTAGGCAAATATTGACTTTGCAAGTAATTGCTGTTAAGCTGATCACTCTTTATAACATTCTGGAGTATATGCAAATTGCCATTATAAAAACTGAAGCAGTAGACTTTGTAAAAATTAATATTTGTATCATTCTCAAAACTTTTGGCCATGACTGTACATAATGCCCCCCATAGTGCCTCCTGGACATCACATATCCCCATAGTCCCCCACCATGTGAATATAATGTCCCCCAGTGTGAATAATGGCCCCCCAGTATAAAGAATGCCCCCATTAGCCCATCAGGATTACTAATGCCCCCATTAGGGCCCCCCAGTACTCGTAATGTTCCTATTAGTGCCACCCCAGTATAAAGAATGCACCCATTAGTAACCCCCCCAGGATTATTAATGCCCCCATTTGTGGCCCCCAGTATAAAAAATACCCCCATTAGTGGCTCCCAGTACTAATAATTCCCACATTAGTGCCCCCTAGTTATGGGTTTGTTAAAAAAAAACTTGCTTCATCAACTTGCATGCAGAAGGACCTGCACTCCCAGGTGATGATGTCACCATGTTGGGAGCGCAGATCCTTCTGCATCGTGAGGAGTGATTGTCTCTGTTTGTGTAAGCGTATGAGGTAGTCTTTTAATTTTAAACTCTAAAAGGCCATTTTTCACTAATGTGCTTGTTTTTAACGGCCATTAGATGGGTGCACTCCTCTAAACAGCCATTAAAAATGGCCCCATTAATAGAACAGTACTATCTTTTTCCGTTATGTGAGCAATAATAGGACATGGTCTATTTTTTCGCGGAACGGACATACGGAAATGGAATTCACAATGAAACATGGAGGAACAGGAGTGGGGAGAGTGGAGATATATTATGTGCAACCTGTGTAGTAAAGACCTGAAATAATTTGATGGCTCTTAATTACTGGTGAATTGTTAGAAATACATAAGGGGGGAGGGTTTCAATAATAATCTATGTATAGGAGTTGTTCAGCTTTCTCTACATGATAAATGCCATTTGCTGAAGTGAGACAACCCCTTAAAGTGCAAGTGGCCTTCAGCTGTCTCCTACAGTAGCTGGCCAACAGACTTTTCTAGGAAAGAGTGCAGTAAACCTAAGGCAGGTTAAACCGGGTGCCCAGATCAGAAAATTCATTAGTAAGAGATACATTTATTATAAGCTTTGCACAACCTCAAAATATATGCCTTAGACATTGCTCAAATTAATGACATTTTTTACACATTACCAAAACCAGGCCCTGTGACAGTATTAACAAAGCTGGATTGAAGAAGGATTTGACACGTCTTCTGCTGCCTGTGCTACATGTGATGACAAGGAGCTATGTAGTAAAAGCTAATGCAGTATATTTTTAGAATATTCTGTGTATATTGTATGTGAGACCATCCTTTATACTTGGGAACCCAAGACAATGGGCTCCTTTATGTGTTGTTTTAATGGCACTTATTATCTTTTCTATCAGCATGAAGAAATAAATCAGTTTTATATTTGTCACCAAGGATCTAGAGTAAGACAATGTTCTAGCCGTAAGCATGGCAGAGTATGCATTTCATTATAACCCTGACTGCACATGACTTGATCCTTTCTTGCTTATTATTTCATAGGAAGATTTATAGGTCACGTCATTCTGGTTTTCTGTCTGTAACACAACTATTGTTGTGCTGGGTTTCATCCAAAGCACCGGCTGTAAGAGAGGCTTTAAAGGGCTTGTCCACTACTTTAGGCCTTTTGCACATAATGTATGCGGTTCGCAAATTTTGGCTCCTCAAAATACAGATCGCGTCCATGTGTACTTTTTGCATGCCCCATTGTAGAAATGCCTATTGTTGTCTGTAAAATGGACAATAATAAGACATGTTCTATAATTTGTGGCATGGATGCATTTTATCCACAAAAAATGCGGATCGGATACAGACCGCAAATATATTCCTGTGCATGTGGTCTTACTATTTTTACTTTTATTCAGGATAGGCCATCAGGACATGATTGGTGGGGGCCCAAAACCCCACATACTCTCACCAGTCTGTTTCAGAGTTGTTCCGATGCCAGGAGTTGGCACCTGAATTACACGGCTGCATTCAATGTGCAGTGGATGTTGCTGGTTACCCGCAGCCCCATCTACTACACAGTGGATGGAGCTATGTAGATTTGGGCCTACCTATGGTACGGGAGTTACTCCTTAACAGGCAATTAGATATTGATTAGCATCAATACAAAAGGAACAGCACCATAAAAGGCTATGTACACTTTCGGGGGTAATTTTTTAATGATTGCATTTTACTCATTTTGGTCTTAAAAACATTTTTATCAATTTGTCTTTATTAAAATATTCAGCTGTCCTGTTACAAAGGGTTAATGAGGTTTTCTGAGATTTTTATACTGATGACCTATCCTTAGCTGTTAGAGAAGGCACCGATGCTCGCAGTAGCTGTTCCTAGGCCTCGTGGCGACAGTTCATGTGTCACGTGGCCTAGGTTCAGCTCAGCCCCTTAGAACTGGATGGGGCTGAGCGCAATACCATGCACAGACACTATAAAATGTACGGCGGTGTGCTTGGTGTGCTGATTGGCAGGGGTCCCGGGTGTTCAGATACTGATTACGAATCCAGAGGATAGGTCATCAGTTAAAAAATCCTGGAAAACACTTTTAACTGTTTTTCTAGCTGTGTGAATCATACTTTTTACTTTCCTTTGTGCCGTCATCTAACCCTAAGGCTACTTTCACACTAGCGGCAGCACGGATCCGCTGGCAGCGCTCCGGCCCCACACATGTTGACACATACAAAGAGAACATACATACACACACATACACAAAAACACATACATACATACACATACATACTTACATACTCCAGCCCGGGACGCCGGCAGCACGTCTTCACGCGCCTCCTGCGCGCAGTGATGACGATTCCCCACAGCGCCCTCTGCTGGGCGCAGTGGGGAAACGTCATAGCTGCGCGCAGGAGGTGCATGAAGACATGCTGCCGGCGTCCCTGGCTGGAGTATGTGAGTATGTATGTGTATGTATGTATGTATAGAACCTGCCATGTATAGAACCTGCCACTAGAGAAGCTAAGGCTACTTTCACACTAGTGTTTTTTTTTCCGGTATTGAGTTCCGTCATAGGGGATCAATATCGGAAAAAAACGTTTCAGTTTTGTCCCCATTCATTGTCAATGGGGACAAAACTGAACTGAAGAGAACGGAGGCTCCAAAATGCATTCCGTTCAGTTCAGTTGCGTCTCTAGACCGGAGAGCAAACTGCAACATGCTGCGTTTTGCCTTCCGTCCTGGGGATCCGGCATGACCCCCAATGCAAGTCAATGGGGACGGATCCGTTCTGTGTGACACAATAGAAACCGGATCCGTCCTCCATTGACTTTCAATGGAGTTAATGACGGATCCGTCCCAGCAATGTTAAAGATAATACAACTGGATCCGTTCATAACGCATGCAGACGGTTGTATTATCAGTAACGGAAGCGTTATTGCTGAACCCTGCCGGATCCAGCAATAACGCTAATGTGAAAGCAGCCTAAGCTCTGTACAGAGAAAAGGGCTCCGAATTTTTATTAAAGATCAATTGAATAAAATGATTTTTAGCTCAAAATTAGCACAATGCAATCATAATAAAAAAAAAAATCACCCCCAAAGGTGTACATAGCCCTTAAGCGGTGCATACACAGTCCACCGAATGCCAATAACGTCCCCTGACTTACCTATAAACATGCACACTCATACTGCTGGTATGGAAGCAGTGTCATTTTCACTTATGAGCCTGTTGTAGCTATCATTAATATGGTAGTACAACTGCTGATGTGGCACTGTGACTAATTATTTTACGTATATTGTGCTTTTGCATGCTTGCACAGTTAAGATTGACACCTTACATGACTAGTTATAGAGATATTTTTTTTTTCATATTGAGCTCCAAATCTGGAGAGAACAGATATTCCTATAAATAAAAATTCTTCTGTGACAGGCACCAGGGCAGGAAAATACCTCTTTGGGATGAGTCAGATGTCTCTTGTGATAACCCATGCCTGCAGCAGCTTCTTTAAGACTGAGTGAAAGTATTGTAAAATATTCTTCCCAAGCTGCACAAATTGCTACTGTCAATTACTGTGCTGGGAAGATTAAAAACTTAGGACATATTTTCCTTCAGGCTTCATCGTGTCTGTTTATGTGCTTAATAACTAATTGAAATTTGATGATCATGAAGACTGATATTGCCGCTCCAACTCCCATCTTGAGCCTCAGGTGTATATCTTACCAGATATTTGTATGACCTTCTCCGGGGTTGATGGCACCCCAGGCATTTAGGTTGATATGCTTAATTCTGCCTCAAATACAATGGGCTTACATGCTCTACAGTAATACACTGCTTTTTTTAACATGATTGCTGAACGTGCAAAGTCATCATCAACTGAAGCCAAACTCAAAACCTTAAAATAAAGTTGTGACTGCCGGTAACACACCATGTCACTATTATAGGGTTCCAGGAAGTTGAGCTACAGTATGGAAATGTGTCTTGCAGTGCTCACAAAAGATTGCTGGTGGACCTAGATGTGATTCATTTGATAATGCCACTGACTTCGCGTCCTAGTGGCACTCACCGCGTGCAAATATGAAAATAATGTGGATCCTCTGGGTCAGCTGATAGTGGACTAGGAATAAGCCCAATATTGCTGACTGCTGACTCCCAGAGTCAGGACCCTGGTGTTTATACCAGTCACCCAGAAAGCAGCTAACTGCAGGAGTGTGTACAGAGTCCAACAGAGGCAGAGTAATGGAACAGATGATCTTTACTGGCAGAAGGTAGACAAAAGTCACTTGAAACAAAGGCAAAACAAAGTTCAGGGTAATACGGTATACTGGGTCAGGCAGACTCATAGTCAGGCAGTGCAAGGTCAGACGTCCAGACGAACTTACAGATGACGGCAGGCATATTCGTAGTCAGGCAATGCAGGGGTCAATGCTGGAGGCAGACAGGCAGGGAAGGTCAGGGTTAATTGGCAAAAGTCCAGTACATAGAAGGTCAGATCAGCACGAAGCTTCAGCAGAGGTTATCTAACAACCACGCTTGATCACTTCATGATCAGTGAAACTGCCCTAAATTACCAGTAACCCCATCTCCAGGTGAAGACAGTAATCAGGAAGCGTGCTGTCCTCTCCTATAACAAAGGGAGAGGTGCACGAACTTGTGCTATAGCGCACAAGACGAGACCTGGCAGTGAGGGCGGATGCGGCGGTATGCTGGCGGATGCCTGCTTCTCCTGCAAGGTAGGCCAGAGCTGGGACCCCTGGCGCTGTAGTGTGCAGATGGTGGTCTGCCACACTGCAGTGAGGTCACGGACCCAATACTGACAATAATACATGCCCTTTATAGCGTGAAGAGAAAAGTTGAAATGATCAGTTAACTTTCACAAAAAAAAATGGCCAAAAGAGAACCCAAAATAGGCACTGTGTTAAAGATTAGGCCTCATGTACATGGTCCCATTATGATTCTGTGCAAGCTCACAAGTAATAGACATTGCTTGTAGAGGAGATAACATGTATAAAACTATATTGCATCCCTGATCCATTACCATGAAAAACCTATCATTGGATTCCATCTGTCATATGGGAGTGGAGGAGCCTAGGGGAACATGTTCTGTGTCTAATTGTAGCAGATCACTTGTAAATGAGTTAATGGCTTATATCCATTAGATCACCTTTATGTGAGATCTGTATGCTGGGGAAACGGGGAAAGGCCAGAGCCAGGTAATGGTGTGGGGCAGTTTTTTTCAGGTCCCCTCAACATGTTCAGGTGCCAGTGTAGGTCTACAGTGTAGGGCATGACATTATAAAGCATATTCACTTTTCTGAATTCATTCATCACACTCAAAACCATAACCTTATACATATTTTACAGGACTGTATGTTGGAAGCAAATAAAAGTTCTTTACAACCATCAAGATGATGTCACCGCCTGTAACATCACCAAAGCAATACAGTCAACCGTATGCATGTTATCACTGGCATGCTTTCACTAAGTGGCCAGCCACCTGTTGCCAGTAAAAAGTATGCATTTTAAGAACCTTTTCATGGCACAGCTAAGGGCTGAAAGTATTAGTTAGTTGCACATTAGCGTTAAAATCTTCAAGTTCAAAGTTCATTGTATAATTCATTCATTGTTAGTTCATTGTACTAATTAAAGTCTTGCACTCCTGCCTGTCTGCCCCATAGGCTGATTTTAATTAGTGTAAGTATAAGGCTCCATTCACACGTCCTGTTTTTCTTTCCTGATTCGATCCTGATTTTTTCAGGACCCATTGAAATGAATGGATCCGGATCAGGATCGAATCAGGAAAGAAAAACAGGACGTGTGAATGGAGCCTAAAGCTGTAGTCTGCTCTCCCTGCACTCACTGGAAGCCTTTTGGCACCAGGAGAGGTATAGAGTGGGCTCAGCATGCATGTTGGTACCTGCTTTCACTGGATTTCATGGAGGCCATTTTGGCACAAAAAATGAAAAAAAGCAGAGTGGACCCAGCATGCATGTGGAACCTGCACTCCCTGAATTTCATGGTGGCCGTCCTGGCACATAACAGGTAGGAATTAGTGTTAGGTTCCCATCTTACAGAGATCGCCTTGACGTGTGGCAGACGGGCCCAAATAATTTTGTACAAAATATATTTGCCAAGAATCTCAAATTTACTAAACAAGCATAGCATTAGCACCAGAATATTTACTATTACTATGGCATTTTTGTACTTTATTTGGTTTGCAGAGTGCTGTTGCATTGTATGTATTTTTTTTTCATATATATATATATATATATATACAGTACAGACCAAAAGTTTGGACACACCTTCTCATTCAAAGAGTTTTCTGTATTTTCATGGCTATGAAAATTGTAGATTCACACTGAAGGCATCAAAACTATGAATTAACACATGTGGAATTATATACTTAACAAAAAAGTGTGAAACAACTGAAAATATGTCTTATATTCTAGGTTCTTCAAAGTAGCCACCTTTTGCTTTGATTACTGCTTTGTACACTCTTGGCATTCTCTTGATGAGCTTCAAGAGGTAGTCACCTGAAATGGTTTTCACTTCACAGGTGTGCCCTGTCAGGTTTAATAAGAGGGATTTCTTGCCTTATAAATGGGGTTGGGACCATGAGTTGTGTTGGGCAGAAGTCAGGTGGATACACAGCTGATAGTCCTACTGAATAGACTGTTAGAATTTGTATTATGGCAAGAAAAAAGCAGCTAAGTAAAGAAAAACGAGTGGCCATCATTACTTTAAGAAATGAAGGTCAGTCAGTCCGAAAAATTGGGAAAACTTTGAAAGTGTCCCCAAGTGCAGTCGTAAAAACCATCAAGCGCTACAAAGAAACTGGCTCACATGCGGACCGCCCCAGGAAAGGAAGACCAAGAGTCACCTCTGCTGCGGAGGATAAGTTCATCCGAGTCACCAGCCTCAGAAATCGTAGGTTAACAGCAGCTCAGATTACAGACCAGGTCAATGCCACACAGAGTTCTAGCAGTAGACACATCTCTACAACAACTGTTAAGAGGAGACTGCGTGCAGCAGGCCTTCATGGTAAAATAGCTGCTAGGAAACCAATGCTAAGGACAGGCAACAAGCAGAAGAGACTTGTTTGGGCTAAAGAACACAAGGAATGGACATTAGACCAGTGGAAATCTGTGCTTTGGCTGATGAGTCCAAATTTGAGATCTTTGGTTCCAACCACCGCGTCTTTGTGCGACGCAGAAAAGGTGAACTGATGGACTCTACATGCCTAGTTCCCACCGTGAAGCATGGAGGAGGAGGTGTGATGGTGTGGGAGTGCTTTGCTGGTGACACTGTTGGGGATTTATTCAAAATTGAAGGCATACTGAACCAGCATGGCTACCACAGCATCTTGCAGCAGCATGCTATTCCATCCGGTTTGCGTTTAGTTGGACCATCATTCATTTATCAACAGGACAATGACCCCAAACACACCTCCAGGCCGTGTAAGGGCTATTTGACCAAGAAGGAGAGTGATTGGGTGCTACGCCAGATGACCTGGCCTCCACGGTCACCAGACCTGAACCCAATCGAGATGGTTTGGGGTGAGCTGGACCGCAGAGTGAAGGCAAAAGGGCCAACAAGTGCTAAGCATCTCTGGGAACTCCTTCAAGAGTGTTGGAATACCATTTCAGGTGACTACCTCTTAAAGCTCATCAAGAGAATGCCAAGAGTGTGCAAAGCAGTAATCAAAGCAAAAGGTGGCTACTTTGAAGAACCTAGAATATAAGACATATTTTCAGTTGTTTCACACTTTTTTGATAAGTATATAATTCCACATGTGTTAATTCATAGTTTTGATGCCTTCAGTGTGAATCTACAATTTTCATAGTCATAAAATTACAGAAAACTCTTTGAATGAGAAGGTGTGTCCAAACTTTTGGTCTGTACTGTATATATATATATATATATATATATATATATATATATGGTGAATGCTGTTTTTGTATTGTATATACTTATGCTGTATGGATATTTTGTTCTATTGGTGCTATATGTATAGATGTTTGCTATATGGGTTATATGTGGGTGCTGTATATGTGCTCTGTTAGTGATATATGTGTACTGTGAGTGTTGTATGGGTATTGTTTGGATGTTATATTGGTGCTATATGTGTACTGTATAGATATTGTACTGTATGTGCACTGTATGATATGTAAGGGTTTGCGTGGGTGCTCTAAGAGTATTACATGGCTGTTTTAGATTGTATTGTGCAGTTTTTCTTTGGACGCTGTACAGTATGTGTATTCAGCAAATTATGTATGTAATCTGTATGAGTAAAGTGTGAGTGCATTAACTGTACTGTATAGATGCTGAATATGGGCTGTGTGGGTGTTTTTATAGATATTTTGTAGATGCTGTATTGATGCACATGGTGAGCCAAAGCAGAACAGGTAGCTAAGTAAGCTGGGCCAGTTCTGTACGAACGATTATGAGTCTTCTGGGCATATGACATAATTTTTTACCATGTCATTGATAATATCCTATCCAAGTGAGAAAGGTCTCATTCACATGTCAAATGTGACAAGATGGTCAGCGATTCATCTGTGTAGATATGCTTGAAAGATCTGTGTTTGGTCCTTGTATCTTTTGTTTGCCCTGTTGTGTATTTCAGTAACACTGCTAGGCTGAAAATTAATTCTGTCAATGGCCCGTGAAAACCACTGTCCAAACAAGGATGGCATCTGTGTTGTATCCGTGTTTTTCAAAGACCCATAGACTACAATGTGCATGAGGGGTCCGTAATTACACACAAAAAAAGGGCATGCTCCCGTGGTGTCACAATGGACCATAGAAAACACTGATGTGTGCATACACACATTAAAGTCAATGGATACGTGAGCGGTCCGTGGAGACCACAGACAACAAACGAACATGATTCACTGACATATGAATGAGGCCTAAGTGATGATGCAATACCAAAAGTGGGTAAGTCACCAAATTTCTCTTCCTAGGCAGAGACATGATCACCTACTCTCTCAGTTATATGACTGTGGATTACATCTTCTTTCCTACTGATTCACATGTAAGAGGATTAGAAATCAGCTTTATACCTCTTACAAAGAAAATCGTATCCTTTGCAGTAACTGTTGCTATGGATTGCTGTTTGACCCTGTGGGGATGGCACTACCACCTAGTTTAACTGTTGTAGTGTGTTGTGACTGTTGCTAGAAAATGCCAGCGTGGCTATCATGTTATGCCTACTCATGCTATTATATATACCAGGGCTTGCGCAAATGTAAAATTTGATTTACCATGGACTGTGCCTTTAAGCCACTGTAAGATGCCAGTGGGGGAATGGTAAATTCCTGCATTACCGTGGATGAAATGCCTTCTCAGTATTGAGACCATAGTGTGAATATATAGTGATGATTTCATGGGCAGACCATGGCACTGGTATGATGTTATTGTGCGATGAAGATGAATGCATTGAAAGCATGTGTTATACTGCCATCTATTGAGCGACTGTGTCATCTCCAGTGGATAATACAAGGGGTGATGCAATACCTTTCTGATCAGTTTAAAGGGGTTTTCCAGGAATTACGATAATAAAAATACATTAATATTACTTTATTATAAATATCTTCCCAAATACCTTTCAGTAGTTATAATGTCTCGTTTTGTCTAGGGAGCAATCATTAGGAGAAATAAAATGGCCGCTGTCCTATTAGTACACACAGAACCTGTCCTAATCACACAGGAGGACAAGTTACTTCACAACACTGAGGTAAAGAGCTGCCTCATCCTCCTCTCTGATCTACTTGTCATGGATTATGATCCTGAACACAGTTTAATATGATCTTCAGCTGAATCTCTGTAGGAATGGCGTTAATGAGGAGACATGTGGATAATGAGTGACAGCTCTTGTATGCAGTCTCCATTACCACAGCCCCACATTACCACATGTGATGATGGGGCCAAATTGAGGGTTAAATCGAGCGGCTCGAGAAAGGAATCATTACAGAGACACAGGGAGGTGTGTGCTCCATAAAATGACCTACAGTTTTACTTCAGCAGGCTTTATGCCAAAAAGGAGTGAAATTATTACAAAGTTTTTTGCAGGAGTGAACACAAGACACTCGGCCTTGTGTTTAGAACATTCAAAATATTATTGAAAAACAATGCAAGCATCAGCATGAAAAATGATTCAGTGTAAGCATTAAAGGGGTTGTCTCATCTTGACTAATGGGGGCATATCGCTAGGATATGCCCCCATTGTCTTATAGGTGCGGGTCCCACCGTTGGGACCCGCACCTATATCGAGAACGGGGCCCGCAAGGTGGTGGCTGGAGGACTCCGGTCCGGCCACCACCAAGCCGGCTCCCCATAGAAATGAATGGGAGCGCACCGCGCTTGCGCGGCCACCGCTCCTATTCATTTCTATGGAGCCGACGGAAATAGCCGAGCCAGCGCTCGGCTATCTTCGCCGGCCACATTGAAAATGAATGGAGGCGGCTGCGCATGCGCAGTGCGCCCCCGTTCGCTTTCGGGGCCCCGTTCTCGATATAGGTGCGGGTCCCAGCGGTGGGACCCGCACCTATAAGACAATGGGGGCATATCCTAGCGATATGCCCCCATTAGGCAAGATGAGACAACCCCTTTAAGGAGAGGGAAAGAGCTCACTGTGTAAACAGGGGAACAAAATGGAGTAGGTATAGTTTCCCTCACACTGTCCTGTCCATCCTCTCTGTACTTCATGTCTCCTCATGGACTCCATTCCCACAGAGATTCAGCTGAAGATCTTATCAGCTGTATTCAGGATCATAATCCCTGACAAGCAGAGGAGAGAAGAGGATGAAGCAGCTCTTTACCTCAGTGTTGTGAAGTAACTTCTTCTCCTGTGTGATTAGGACAGGTTGTGTGTGTACAGATGGGACGGTGGACATTTTATTTCTCCTAATGATTGTTCCCTTTTCTATTCAAGTGTATAGGAAAGAGCCGTCCCATTGAACCTGCTGTTGCGATGGCGGGCAGATAAACAACGAAGAGAAGGCAGTGCTTGCAGGAACGCAGCCTTCCCTTCAAACAGCTGGTTGATGCCCAGAGTTGGACCCCTGACAATCAGATATTGATGACCTATCCTGAAGGTCCGTGTTTGTGTGGGTTTCCTCCAGGTATTCTGGTTACCTTCCACTACATAGGTAGTGTCTAAACTTTGTGTGCCGTAACGACCTTCTGATCCTTATTGCGCATGGATTTTAGACACAACCGTTGTAAACAGCAGAGGAGTACGAGACAGGAGATGGAAGAGTAAGCTGGTGGCTGTAGCTGGATACAGATTCAGTGTATGTTCCTGTGAGAACTGGTGGAGGTGATTGCTACTTGAAAGAAGGGTTCCACACCTCAGGGAATTGCTAGGGGAAAAGAAGCTGAATATCACAAAGATTTTGGAGCTGGCACTGAGGAGTAAAGAGAAGCTGCCTAGTCCATGTATCCTAGAAGCAGCCGGGGCCTGTAAAAGAGACAGGCTTGTAACAGAAACCAGCCTGAAAGCAATATCATGTGAGACTGTGTGCAATATTGTGTGTTGCTAGACAGAGGTACAGTGACTGATAAGGGTGTGCACAGTGGTTGTGAAGTGAGATACCATTGGCATTTGTGTGGTACTGTGCCAAGTGGAAAGGAAGTCATGGTGATAAATGTGCACACAGCCATTTACATTAGTGCCACTCTGAGGAAACCAAAGTCAGTGTGTCAACGCTAAGGGGGTTGAGTGCAACGCAAACCAGAGGGAGCACGAGCTGTTACCTCTACAAAGGACAGTGTCATAGTTGTCCCTTGCCACGTAAAGAGGCAGTGTACCGAATTATTCTGAGGCCTTTAACTAAGTATGAGCCCTCATTGAAAGCCTGTTGTCTGTCAGACTGTTGTAATCATAAGCTTGTTCCCCCACGTGGGGCAAATAAAGACCATTTCTCCTCTCCTAGAGTGTAGAGCCATGAATGCCACTCAGTGTCAAAAACATCCATAGTGCACCATAGCCACCGGGTTTCTGCTGTTTTAAACAGCAGACAACCGGGGCTAAGGTCTGTGGTTCTCAATAATGCTGACTGCAAAAATTTAACTTCTCAGATGCTGTGGTCAAATGTAACCATGGCAGCTGCAGTGTTCCTGGGCGCGGATGGCTTTGCGCTGAAATCGTGGAGGCTGTTTGTTGGTGGTGGTAGCCTGCTCGAGGCGACCATGGCCTCCACAGGCATATTACTATAGAGGCCTGCAAGTGGCAGTGCTCCATAGGAATATATTAAATCTCCCTTAGGCTGCATTTTTAAATAAATGCATATTTTGGGAGAAATTATGTAATGATTAAAAAAGGGGGAAAAAAAGGTTTAAAAAATATTTTTAAAAACTATATAAAAATCACTCCCTTTTTATCATATTAAAAATAAATAAAAATTTAATGGTCATTTGGACTGCCATGTTCCAAAATGCCCATACTATTATTTAAATCTATTTATCCCGTAAAGTGAATGCTGTAATAGTAAAAAAAAAAAAATCTAAATAGCTGATTCAGTTTTTTCATTGCTTCACCCAAAATAATTGAATAAAAAGTGATCAAAAAGTCATACACACCCCAAAATGGTATGAATAAAAAAAACACAGTAAAAAAATTAGCCCTAACACAGCTAGGTAGATGTAGTTATAAAAAAGTTAGAGCCCTTGTACAGGAGCGTATGCCCTCCCAGACTATGGCTCTGCTTTTTGGCTCATCTGCTGGTCTGGACTGAGGAGGGTAAGTATACAGGCGGCTATCTATGACTATATCGGGTTAGTGGCTGCTATAACAGGGGCACTGTGTTATGGGGTACATATCGGATACTGTGATTATATAGGGGCAGTGGCTGCTACAACATAGGCACTATGCTGTGAGGAATGTAGCTCGTACATATACACTTGATACTGTGGGCACTGTATGGCATAGACTACAGTAAGCACCAGTGTGCCAGCAGGTAACCCCTTCTGTTCCCCAACACTAGTCCCTGCAGGACTGACCGCCCTGGCAGTCACACAGTGATAACAGGCAGCGCTACAGACACCCGGAACTAGGGACCTTCGGGCGGTGACGTCACGCGGAAGTCCCTCTCCTGCCACATGGTGCTGAGCTCCGGGCCCGGACCTTCACGTTGCGGGTGGCTGTAGCCGGTTCTTGAAGGAGGACGGTGACAGCGGCAGCTGCGGTCAGTATGTACTACCCTGCCATGTCACATAGGCGGCCTCATATACCATGGTGATGTCTTCAGCTTATCGCGGGGCTCATTATTCTGCCTTAGTAATACTTGTCAGGTGAAGAAATCTGCTGGATCCCTTTACAATCACTGACCTGTCAGGATTCAGCTTTTACCGGATGTGTCAGAGACAGATGTGAACAGAGCCCTATGATGAGATGAGTGTAGGTAAATCCGCTATCCCTTATCAGCAGTGGAAGACGTCAGTGGTCCATATAGTGCAGGGATCAGCAACCTCCAGCTGTTCTGGAACTACAACTCCCAGAATCCTCCTTTCACTTCTATGGGAGTTACAAGAACAGCTGAGTAAGTGTGCATGCTGGGGGTTGTAGTTTCACAGCAGCGCTGAAGGATGATGACCACTGATGCTGTGGATGGTTAGTGGTCGTGCTGTGGATGGTTAGTGGTCGTACTGTGGTGGTGTGACAGAGATCAGGACCAACCCATGAAATCTGCTGAGCAGTCTGCTAGAAGTGCAGGGGTACAGCCATCCGATGAGAACTGGTCAGAGGTTCAGGTTTTTACAGTTGTAATATATTTCCAGAACAAAAATGTGATTTTGGTAAAATATTTGTGTGTATTTTGAAACAAATCCCATAAATAGATGTTGAGATACAGAATGTGTAAGTGTATGGGTGGCATTAGCTGTTCTCAGAATAAGGCCTCCTGCTTGTGATTTATGCATTTTGTGGTCAGCAAACCACGGATCCACAAAATACGGATACTGGCCGTGTCCCCTGGTCCCGACATTTTTGACAGGTCACGTATTATTTAAAGGAGTTGTCCAGTTTAGAAAACTCATATACCCTGTTGTTGGATTCTGAATTAGTAGAGGAGATCCACTGCCCAGGTTCATATTGACTAGAGTGTGGAGAGGCCACAAAGAGTGTCTTTCCTTGGAGGACCGGTCCTGTCACTCGTTACGCAGCCAACACGTTGGGGGTCATTTATCAAAGACAGCGTTTCACGCTGGCCCTGCGCTGCCAGAAGATGCATCTAGTTTATAAGAAGGCATGTGCCTCTTTAAATTAAGTGCATTCTCCTTCAGTCTGTGCACCTAGTTGGAATTCTTCTTCAGTCCCTAGCTGGAGTAGATTACAAAATATTGTCGCACGGGCATTTCAAATGTCACGAAACAGGGTCTTGCAAGTTTTTTTTTTTTTTTTTTTTTTACCTCAAAAATTGGAGTAGCATTCTTAGTAAATGACCCCCGTTTATTTGGAATAAGCACTGATTAGAACTGAACAGAAGATCAGGCATGCAAACTGCCTCTCCAGGGGGATCATTTTTAACAACTGGAATGCCCTGTTAATTTTCCTGCTTTGGTGATGGTGAGAATTTAAAGGGGTTGTCTCATTTCAGCAAGTAGCATTTATCATGTAGAGAAAGTTAATACAAGCCACTTACTAATGTATTGTGATTGTCCATATTGCTTCCTTTGCTGGCTGGATTCATTTTTCCATCACATTATACACTGCTTGTTTCCATGGTTACAGCTGAGCACCAGTCACTTCAATGAAGCTAAGCTGCAATACCAGACAGGACCCAAGGACCGGTGTGGCGCTGCTTGTGGAAGAAAGCAGCGATCATTTCTTAGTTGTTATTTTTGAAAGGCTAAAGAACCGTTATAAACCAGGTTTCTTAGTTATTGGTAGAAAAAAGGTGAATTTAGCTTTCTGATCAAGGACCCGTCCAACACAATGTAACGTATATATGAAGTACTTCTATCCAGTGGACGTAATCCATCACCGCCTTCCACAAGCTGCAAATAGCTGAACGTTTCCTTGTTTTCCAGATTGATCAGGATGGAGTACATGACGGGACCCGCCACAAGCAGCCAGGGGAACATGTAAGTAGTTCTTTGGGGTAGACTTATGAAGACTGGCGCTGTCTATGCTGCTCTCGATATCTTTAGCGCTGTTAATGATGCAGTCCATGCACCTGAATGTAGCCTTAGCGACCCAGCGCTTTTCTTCAGGCATTGTCCCATAGATTGCTCTATAGGGAAAGAAATGCATCGAAAAAACGTGTGACCAAAATACATGGCCAAAAACGGAGATATACGGACGTACTGTACATTTCCAATGGGAGTCTCTGACCTATCGTACTCTGTGAGGGATATTTTTCAAAGTGTTAACTTTTCATATTTACAACCATCGGCCCCACCTTGTCTGGGTTAGAAAATCACAATATCCGTGTAATTAGAGGGATTTACAAAAATTTGGACACGGAATAGTAACATAGTTCATCCAGAGGAAGGCAAAAAAAAACCCTGTGAGGTAGAAGCCAATTTTCCCCACTTTAGGGAAAAAATTCCTTCCCGACTCCAATCAGGCAATCAGAATAACTCCCTGGATCAACGACCCCTCTCTAGTAACTATAACCTGTAATATTATTACTCTCCAGAAATACATCCAGGCCTCTCTTGGACTCTTTTAGTGAAATTACCATCACCACCTCCTCAGGCAGAGAGTTCTATAGTCTCACTGCTCTTACCGTAAAGAATCCTTTTCTATGTTTATGTACAAACCTTCTTTCCTCCAGACGCAGAGGATGTCCTCTCATCACAGTCCTGGGAATTAAAAAGCAACCCCTACAATCCACTGCCGCTCCCGCTCTACTCAGCCTACTTACCGAATAGATCCACTCACGTGGCCACTGCAGCCAGTGATTGGCTGCAGCTGTTACATGAATGACGTGCAGCACATGATCGCTGGAGGGGAACGCTGGAACAGCTGAGGTGCTTGACTTGGATGAGTGTTGAGTTTAGAGTTCCCAAGTCTTGGCAGTTTTTTTTTTTTCTAAGTCCTGAAAACCCCCTTTTATTTGTAGTGCACTGACGGCTGATGTCTGGATGCGGAGTTTATCTAAATATAGGAAGCTCATGGGGTATGTGGCACCTCTTTTATAATTTAGTTATCTTTGTGTTTTTTTTTTCTTTTTCAGCCTTTGTTGCCAGTGTGGTGTTCCAGTCCCTCCAAACCCTGCAAATATGTGTGTGGCCTGTTTACGGACACAAGTGGACATCAGTGAAGGCATCCCCAAGCAAGTGTCTGTACATTTCTGCAAACAGTGTGAACGGTAGGTATCAAACTCCACTGATGATCCGTATCTACTTGGTAATGAATTGACTATTGCATATTCCACAGGACTCTGTCCGGGCCCTGCATCTAGTGAGCCTGTGGTCTAATGCTTTGGGACTCCTTAACACACATTTTCCACTTTATTAAAACACTAGCTGAAGGTAGAATTGAAAGAGCTGTGGACACGGATATGTATCTGCTGCGGGAATACAGGCCCCTGTTGTTGTGATCGCCGGGGGCCCCAGTGGCTAAATCTCTGCAGGTCAGGCCTTATCCCCTGTCCTGCAGTGGGACAATAAAATAATTTACCATTTGAACATTTTATGGCATTCACTACACAGCATAAATAACATGTCACTTTATTCTCTGGGTACATACCATTGCAGATACCAAGGAATATTTTTTGTTTTATTTTATCATGTTTTATTTTTGTTTGTTACCATAAATATGTTTTTGTATTTTTTTTTATTATTTTTCCATCAATGGAGATATGAGAGGCATTTTTTTTCATGGGACTGGTTGTAGTTTTTATTGGTACCAATTTGAAGTTTTGATAACTTTTTATTCTTCCTTTGGAAGGTGGGATAAGTAAAAATAGCAATTCTGCCCTTGACATATATTTAAGGCGTTTACCGTGCGGGTTAAATAAAGGGATAATGTCATGGTTTGGGTTACCATGGATGTGGTGATACCAGTTATATGAGTGTGACATTTTTTAAACATAATAATGCATTTTTAATTGGGAAAAATGCATATGTTTTACCGTGTATTATGCATGTTATGAAATACTGGCAGGCATTCTATTAGGCCCTTCCTCTGGTAGTGCCTAATAGTACCAGGATAGCAGCCATGGGGGTCCATGTTAGACCTCCCTATTCTTGTAGATGTAGTAAGCATCGGCATTGGACCCCTTAGATGCAGTGATCGGAATTTACAATGGCATCTTAGAGGTTCAACAGCCAGGATCGGCTTTAACTCCGATCTCAGCCGTTGCAGCAGGATCTCATCTGTGTATTACAGCCGGAAGATGCAGGAACTCGTTGTGTCCCCATGGATGTAACTGCACTTCGTTGGCATGAATGCTTCACAAAAGTACACATACAGTTGCATTCATTTGTGGCAAAGAGTTAAAGGGGATCTACAGAAACGGCATAGCATAGACAGCTTGGCTACTTCCATAATCCTGGCGCCTCCTGCAATGGGTATTCTGATCTCAGCAATGAATGATTGAGATGGGAATACCCCTTTAAATAGATGTTCATCTAGAAGGCGCTATTAGTGTGTAGTAATAACGTGTAAGTGACCGTTCTACCGTTGTTCTTTTTGTTTAGCTATCTACAACCTCCAGGAACATGGATCCAATGTGCTCTGGAGTCAAGAGAGCTGCTCACCTTGTGTCTCAAAAAACTGAAGGCTTCCTTGAGCAAGGTGAGACTGGAGGATGCTGGGTGTTCTTCTGACATGTGCAATTCTCTGCTTACTGGATAGATGCAGCAACATTAAAGGCTATGTACACCATTGGGGGAGGGGGATTTTTTATTATTGCATTGTACTTATTTTGAGCTAAAAATCATTTTTACAATTGGTCTTTGTTAAAAATATGGAGCCCTTCTTTGTGTACAGAGCTGAGAAGCTCTAGTAGCAGCCTGTGGATTTTCCCTCTTTAACATCAGTTGGGGAGCTGACGGCGCCTTGTCTCTGCTCTCTGACATTATAAACACTCATTATAGCTCAGTGCTTATCTTCCTGATAAGAATGTGGCTTAAATAAGTGTTTATGACCTCTCAGTGGTATAGAGACGAGGTTTAATAGATGACAGTGAAAGTACCAGTCACACAGCTAGTAAGACAGTTAACCCTTTGTGACAGAACGGCTCATTATTTTGAATAAAGACCAATTGAAAATATGATTTTTAGCCAAAAATGAGTAAAATGCAATCCTAAACAAAAATTGCCCGCAAAGGTGTGCACAGCCTTTACAAGATTACTAACCTTTTATATAACTATTTGAAATGCCCTCAAACTCATTTTTTGTATTATAATTTACTTGGTTTTACTGTTTTACTGCCAAAATTGGCCCTGAAGTTCAAGGTATCTGTAACGTTTTTCACTATTTGGACACTGTGCACCTCTGACATGTATGAGGTGTAGGAATTATACAGTTGTGCAGGACTAGGGGCTGTAGTAGATGGCTGCTCCTGCCTGTGCCCGCTCAGCTAAACGCTCTACATAACACATTGGTACAGGAGACCCTACAGCAGTGTGCTGTGCCAGGCTTTAGCTGAGCAGAGCGGGCACAGGCAGACACCCTAAACTTCGGGTTCCTATTTTGACCCACTTTCGGGAATAGATTGTACAGCATCATAACTGACCGTGATGCTGTGAGTTCACATCAGAGGAGCAGTCTTACTGCTGCCACGTGTAGCATATTTCCCGGGCTGAATACTCTTGTCTGAAACTGCTCTTAAATTTGTAAAACACATTACAAAAATAAGTTTTATTTAAGTTAGAATACTTTTGAATAAAGCTATATAAAATTTTACTTACACTTTAAAGGAAAGCTAGAGCCAAAAAGTAAAAATTGTGTTTTCATTAAGTTTTTATTGGTGCTTTCCTAAAGACTTTATAGTTGTCAGACCTCTGATCACAATGTGCGGCTCTTAGCTACAAATTCTCATAGATATAGAATTTTTTAAACTTGAAGTTTTTTTCCTTTTCTAACTATGTTTATTGCTGTGGTGCAGGTTATTGTATTGTAAGATGTGGTTGGTGTGTTTTATCCCAGTTACACTGTAGCAGTCAAACATCTTGTGCTGTGCCTCCGAACTCTTCCCATGTGATAATTCAGCTTTCCAGATGTCTGTAAGGCGTATACCAGACATGGCTGCAATGTCTCTTCATGTGAGCTTGGCTTAGGAGAGACTGACATATTTATATGATTTGTGTTACTCATATAGCACCAACATATTCCGCTGACCTGTGCACATATTGTTAGGCAATTAGCCTATCAGTGTGGTTTGGAGCATGGAATGAAACCAGAGTTCATGGGTAAGGATGAGCGAACCCGAAGTTTTCAGGTTCTGCTTTCGGGTTCTGGTGAGTTTCCGTAATTCAGGACAGGACTTTGCTTTCCGTTCTGTGTAACGGAAACCAGACGGATCAGTTATGCTGCCCATAGACTTCTATTATGACTGAATGCAAAACGGAATGCCTCTTAAAGGCTTCTGTTTTTCATTTCGTCATAGAATTCCGTGATAACGGAATTCCACCAGAACCCGAACGCCAAAAACGTTGCGTTCTCTCATCCCTATACATGGGGGATACCCATGCAAACATGGGGAGAACATACAAACTCCTTGCATATGCCTTCCTTGGTGGGATTCAAATGCAGGACCCTAGTGCAGCTCATCAACAGTGGCTCATCCGGCGTCGCAGGGGATATCAAGACCTGCACAGAACGCATAGGTTATTAAATCCCCCCCATAGTTTTCAGCAAAACGCTGTATACAATATAGCTACTTAAAATATTTGGGTGTATTGTCTTCATGGGTGATCTACAGCAGTGTCTCCACAGTCCGCTGTGGTCAGCCTAGGCCTGGTCAAACCATGAAGAATAGTGATGATGTCCCTGCTCATGGGGTTTGGGTTGGTTACAGTTTGTGTAGTGCAGATCTGAATTCCAGCCATCCTACCCAACACACGAGGGGGATGAGCTTATACCGTCTCAGTCAGCAATGGCTTCTATTTTTGAACGGCATGGAACTAAATCCGGTTAGCAACCCTCACTGTTTGTGTTGTTGGAGGGAAAGCATTTCGGTTGAGAATATCACTCCCCCTTGTAAACACACAGACAGATTGGAGATTCTGGAACCCAGCATGGTCTTTCTTATCTCTGGTCCAGAAAATCTTCTTTGTATTTTACTTTTTACTTCATGTACATTTACAGTTTGCAGAATTTGGTGGGTGAATGGCTTTTCTCATGTATTAGATTCTGCGAACAGGATGTCTGATCATTAACTCTTTCACTGCCAGGACAATTCTCACATCCTTTGACATCCAGAAATAAAACTGAAGACAAACATTTCAAATCCCCAAACTCCTATATTTTCTATAGTAGACACCTCACATTTTATTAAAATGGTTTCTAGCATTTTACACTCATAGGTGTCTTCATGCAATTTTGCATTAAAGGGAATCTGTCACCTCCATAGCCCCTATAAAGCATTTACATAGCCCCATAGCACAAATAATGACAAATGTAACTGTACCTGGGGCGCTTTCCTCTGACTTGTAGAAGCTGTAAAAACGTACTTTAATCCATATGTAAATTAGCTGTTGGAAGTGCCCAGAGGCGGAGCTCACCGCTGTGGAGCCCGGGCTCATCTGCTTTTTTTAAACGCTCTACCCTGTCACTGCCTCCGCCTGCCCTCCTCTTCACTTGCATCCTCCGTCTGTTCCAGTCTCTTGCTGAGCCGGCGCATGCGCACTGCATTGCCCATTGTGGGCACGGCATCGGCGTAGCCACTGCGCATGCGCCGGCTCGGGGAGAGACTGGAACAGACGGAGGACGCAAGTGAAGAGAAGGGCGGGCGGAGGCAGTGACAACGGCGGGGAGAGCGTTTAAAAAAGCAGACGAGCCCGGGCTCCACGGCTGTGAACTCCGCCTCTGGGCACTTCCAACAGCTAATTTACATATGGATTAAAGTACGTTTTTACAGCTTCTACAAGTCAGACGAAAGCGCCCCAGGTACAGTTACATTTGTCATTATTTGTGCTATGGGGCTATGTAAATGCTTTATAGGGGCTATGGAGGTGACAGACTCCCTTTAAAACATAATATTACATAAAAAATCATGTTTGCGGCTAAGCAGAGCTTAAAATAAAGGTTTTGGGATGTGCAGAGATCATACATGTCAGTGATGCCTATGTCTACATAGCTTCACATTGTCATCAGAACTCAGTAGACCAAAAGTGCACCCCAAATATTGTTTTTGTCTTGAAGGGGTTGTCTCACTTTAGCAAATGGAATTTATTATGCAGACAAAGTTAAAGGGGTTGTCCGACTTATGCAAAAAAAAAAAATATATATATATATATATAGCACTGTAAATCTGATGGGCAGCAATATATAACTAAGTTAAAAAAGTTTTAGGCAAAAAAATATATATATTTCCTCATTTCCCTGGTTCTCTTCTGGCCCTTTGTTTACCTGTAACAACAATCTCTGCCCCTCCCCTGCTCTGCAAAGGGAGTGAATACAAGTGCTGCCCTAAGTGAAATGTCTGCCTGCTGGGAGACTCAGCAGCATGCTGTATGTGTAGGACTACAAGTCCCAGCTGTACAATGATGCTGCTGATACACACAGGATGTTCTCCCTATCTGTTCTTGTGCAATGATTTGCAGAACTCCTCTAGTCTGTCAGCTCCTGTGCCCTGCATTTGTCTCCTCACTGCCTGCAGCTACTCAGTAAAGCCTTCAGCCCTGAGTCTGTACTGGCTGAAGGGGTTAAAATCTTTTCTGACAGAATCCAGGGAGAGAGCAGACTGCAATTCAGGGGGCGTGGCCAGCACAGTGATGTCTCGTGTACAGACTCTTACCTGATCTTTGAGGCTTGTGCACGAAACACCAGCAGAGCAGGGAGAGAAGCTGACATCACAGTTCATGTGACCCTCAGTGAAATCTGAGAAAGGGGCCACTACAGATGAAGGAAGTGAATTGAAAAGCCATTAAATTTGCCTAGTTAGAAACATACAAAGGACAAAAAAATAACTTAGACAACCCCTTTAATACAAGGCACTTACTGATGTATTGTGATTGTCCATTTTGCCTCCTTTGCTGGCTTGATTAATTTTTCCATCTCATTATACACTGCTCATTTCCATGGTTATAACCACTCTGCAATCCATCAGTGGTGGTCGTTCCTGCACTTTATAGAGAAAACTGCTGTTCTCTTTGGTGGCTGGGACTGCAGGAGCGTGCACAGGCCTGCTTTTTTCCTATAGTGCTGGATTGCAGGATGGTCATAATCCCTGGAAACAAGCAGTGTATAATGTGATGGTAAAATGAATCAAGCCAGCAAAGGAAGCAATATGGACATTCAAAATACATTAGTAATTGCCTTGTATTAACTTTCTCTACATGATAAATGCTGTTAACTGAAGTGAGACAACTCCCTTTAAGTACTATACTAAGACACTGATTATGTTGGTATCATTCTAATGCAGGTACGTCTTATCGATGCTGGCTTTATATGGACTGAACCCCATTCAAAGAGGCTGAAAGTCAAATTAACAATCCAGAAGGAGGTAGGTAAACTCATGGCACCAGAAATGTGAGCCTGGAAAGAGACATTTCTCACCTCTCTTGCTCTAGATTCTTGGAAGTGACTGCAGCCATTCGGAGTCTTCTTCAGAATGGCATCTGTAATTGGAGAAGTGCTGCGTGTCTGCAGCAATTTAATAGACGGCTCACACTGTTTGTTTTCCAACAGGTGATGAATGGCGCAATCCTTCAGCAAGTCTTTGTAGTTGACTATGTGGTGCAGTCACAGATGTGTGATGACTGCCATAGAGTGGAAGCAAAGGACTTCTGGAAAGCTGTGGTCCAGGTCCGCCAGAAAGTAAGAGCCGCTACTGTTTTCTCTAAAAACACGGGGGGAGAAGGTGGTGCAAATTAAAAAATTGAGTAGGTGACCATGACAACAAATCAGAGGATTCATTTCGTCCTCCAGAGGAGCTCTGAAAAATGAAGTATTGCAATTACTCCACTTTTCCTTTGTATCTGCTAAAATATATATATACATATATATATATATCAAATACAAAATTAAATAAAGTAAATTAAAAAATAAAAATGTCAAATGCCACCACACCTGCAGCTCCTAGTGACCATAACACATACATCCCATATATCAAAGCGACGTTTATGAAAAGGGGAAAAAAAATATTTTAGCTGTACGTTGTGCTATTAATGAAAAAAAATTAAAAAAGTGAACAGATCCCCCCCCCTTTTTTTTTTTTTTACATTTTTAAAAAAAAAGGTAAAATAAAAATGATATAAATGTAAAGCACCACATATCACTGAAAAAAGGCACAACATTATTTGCATAACCAAACACGAACAAAATTCACTAACGCAGGAATGTTTTTGGCAGCCATGTTGCGTTGGATGAATAGAGGATCATCACTGGAGTGCTGCCTGTATCTTATCGGATTCTCTAAGGATTGGTGGACCTGGGTCTTAGCAAGGCTTACACAATGTATTAGTCTTTGTCCTCTGCTGATGGTTTCCATATTGTCTCTGTAAAATGCGTTGTGACCACTGGGTGTTAACGCGTGGAGGTGTGACTCTACATACTGACACGGCCTATTTAGTAATTCCAGTATCAGATTGCAGCAGGAGAAATGCTAATGCCCAGTTATTAATTCATTCATTAGTTTCCAGGAAGTGTAAGAGAGGTATAATGCACAGTTATGAGAATAGTTGCTCCAGTGTTGTCATTTCATAAGGTACCGACAATGACAGCCATGTTTTTTTTAATAGTCTTTTATTTTTGAATTTTCAGTAGTTAATCATACAAAACAACCAAAAAAATAAATAAAATAAAATAAAAAATAAGATAAATAATTAGAAACCATCAAATTAACATACTAGATAATCTGGTAAAGCTTTTTGACAATAAAATCAGCAAGTCCATCAGAGTAACTTATTTGAGTTTTTATTATAGTTGCTTCCAACGACCCTCAAAACGAATTGCAATCGCACAAGACTGTCTAACCACACACACCCACATTCATACCGGCAGCGACCCCCAAACCCCTATAATACGGTATTAAATTAAACTGGCATGGAATCAGCAATCAACCAAGGATTCCAAATTTTATCAAATCTTTCTGGCGTACCTCTCGCCACAAAGGTTAGCTTATACATTGGTAACGCTGTATTAATGAGTTGAATCCACTGGGACACGGAGGGAACCTTGGGTGGCTTCCATGTAAGAAGCAGTGTTTTCCTGGCATAAAACATCAATAGCCTGTAAAGGCGTCTGCCATACTTAGAGGGGAGAATATCATTAACCAGGCCTAAGAGACAGACTTCAGGGGAGAAAACCGTTGGTAATCCCAATTTGGAATTAATATAGTGAAGCACTGCCTCCCAGAAGCCTGAAACAATAGGACACTCCCATACCATATGTATCAGTGTCCCCCTTCTTCCATTACATCTAGTACATTGATCAGAAGGAAGCCTTTTCATACGCACCAAACGTACCGGGGTCAAATATACTCTGTGAATCCATTTTGCCTGAATCAACTGATCCCTTGCACAGATAACTGTAGATCTCCAATAGGAAGTCAATTCCTTCTCATGCTGTGTTTCAAGGGTCGGGATATCCCCTTTCCAATTAGCAAAGGACTTAGATATTGGGGATGATTGACATGATACCAGCACTCCATACACAGAGGAAACCATCCTTCCAGGCTCTTTACGTCTAACTACCTTTTCCATTTCCCCATATTCCAATTTCAACGGTTCTGTCCCAAACTGAGCTGTACACGCATGCCTCAACTGAAAGTATTGGAACAGAGACGTACGCGGCAAATTATATTCCTTTTGTAATGTCAAAAACGCCTTAAGTACCCTATTATCATACAATTGAGTGAGATATTTAATTCCCCTCTGGGGCCAGAACTCAAAATCTGGTAATGCAAATAACTCTTGGAGCTTAGGGTTTCTCCACAAAGGAATGACCGGCGACCACCCCACTTCCTCTCTCCTCTCCTCCCCCACTTCTGCAAAAGCGCGCCACGCCTGAACCACCCCAGCCATGAGAGAAGTGTAATGTAGTGTAGGGTATTTACCTGCTCTGTAGACTAAATTTGTTAGAGGCCTCATATGAACCAAGTAAAGAATGACAGCCATGTTAGAAGTGAGGTCCTCGTCAAATATGTCAAATTTTTTTCTGCTTAATGTCCCAAATGTTCCAGATAATTTTTCACTGAAATATCAGATGTGAAATCAAAGAGTTGTGTGGAGTAAAATCGGGATGAGAGCCTACGCAGTTACTAATACCGTTAGCCATTTCTCTTTGAGCAGGGTAGAAAGGGAATAATTATGTAAATCTTCTTTTATTACAGTTTTATGTCCTTTTTTCAGGTCCTTCATAAGAAGACGTTCTACTACTTGGAGCAAACTATTCTGAAACACAGACTTCACCAAAACACTCTACGTGTTAAAGAAATCCATGGTAAGGAATAGTTAGAGGTTATCTGACTCTTTTGTATTCCGATCTCATCTGATTGGTGGGGATGTGACATCTGCCCCCCCCCCCCTTCCCCCACCATCCAGCTGTTTGAGAAGGCCCATGCGTTTCTGTGAGCACCGTGGCATTCTCGCAGTGACGTCATGTGGCCTAGGCTCAGCTCAGCCCCATTCACTTGGAGGTCCCGGATGTTGATCCCCTACGATCAGTTAATGATGACCTATCCAGGGAATAGATCATCGGTTAACCCCTTTCAAAGCATGCTACTAAAGTGTTTAATGTATTTTTGCCTGTTGAGTTGGAATAGAGTTTTTTTTAAGTTTTTTTGTTATATAGCTTTGCTGGAGAGATTCACTAAATACATACAGTTCATTCATGATGAAACCTCTGCTCTTTCTGTGCTGAGCAGTCACGTGTGTCCTGTGATTGATAGCCTTGCCTGTATGTCTGGTCATGCAGAGTTAGGCCTCATTCACACGTCCGTATTTGTGCACATCCTGGAAAACGGTCAGTTTTTTGCGGATCCGTTGTTCCGCAAAAAACTCAGTTTTTCCAGGACATCCGTTCCGTTTTTCCGTAAAAAACGGAAAGGATGTATCCATATGTCATCCGTTTTTTGCAGATCCGCAAAAAACGGAAGGATGAATAACATCTGTACCTTTTCTTTTTTTTTCTCTTCTCCTGGAACGGAATCCGCAAATACGGATGACATGCGGATGCCTTTCCGCATGTCTTCCGCATTTTTTGCGGATCCATAGACTTTCATTGTGCTACGGACCGCAATTCGTGAGAAAAGTAGGACAGGAGGATTTCTTTCGGCCCCTTTCTTACACGACAGTATTTTTTGCGGGCTCCGATCTGCATTTTTCACATGAAAAATGCGGACCCATTCATTTCTACGCAAATACTGAGAGCATACGGTGTGCTGTCCGCACCCGTATGCCCGTTCCGTAGCCCCGTAAAAAAGATAGAACCTGTCCTATTCTTGTCCGCAAAACGGACAAGGATAGGCATTGTTACAATGGATCCGCAAAAAATACGGATGCCATACGGACGGCATCCATTTTTTTTGCGAATCCGCAATTTGCGGACCGCAAAACACAACGTTCGTGTGAAAGAGGCCTTATGCGGACAGTCGGAATGGACACACGGATGCGGACACCACACGGTGTACTGTCCGCATTTTTTCGGGACCCATTGAAATGAATGGATCCGCATCCTATCCGCATAATTGTCCGCAATTGCGGAAACGGATGCGGAAAGGATGCGGACACATTATACGGACGTGTGAATGAGGCCTTAGCTATAGGTTACTGAGTAGGACTATATATGAAATAAGCAGAGGCCTCATGTGCAGGACCATTACTCGTATAGAGGTAAATAAATGGTATTGCACTTACCTCTCTAGGTTGTGTAAACCACCACCGTTATAGATGCAGACTGTATTTCTGTATCACACAGCGGGCGGTGTGGGTGGCTGCCTGGGTCTTTTTAATCTGGCTCTGCAGGTAACCGCTGGCCGTCTTTGAAGTGGAAAGTGAAGCAGAAAACACTGAGACCTCTGTGTCTGATGAAGGGCGCTATTCGTCCTTGAAAAGCGTAGCTTGGATAAAGGATATTTATTTATTCTTACCTTATCTGGATTCTACTTTTTGGGGAGAGAGCACCACAGAGGTCTTGTTGTTTTCGTCACCTTTTACTGAGTAGGACGGCACACATGACTCATAAGCACAAAAGGAGCAGAGGCTTAAATGAATAAATAACACGTTTTAGGGCTCATGCACACGGCCATATATATTTTGCGGTGCGCAAAACACAGATCCGTAAAAATACGGATGACGTCCATGTGCATTCCGTATTTTGTTGAATGGAACAGCTGGCCCCTAATAGACAAGGATAGGACTGTTCTGTTATGCGGACAATAATAGGACATGTTCTATTTTATTGCAGAACTGAAATACGGACATACGGAAACGGAATACACACGGGGTAACTTCCGTTTTTTTTGCAGACCCATTGAAATGAATGGTTCAGTATACAGTCTGCAAAAAAAAAAACGGAACGGTCACGGAAAGAAAATATGTTCGTGTGCATGAGCCCTTACTGAATCTTTTCCCATAAAACTATACATCAATCTGCTCAGCTCCTCCTGCTCTATAACATGCTGCTGCAGACTGCACTGCATTTTATGATGATAGGTTCCCTTTAAGTGAAACTCCTATTGACTTCTGATGCATTATTTATCGACTCTTTCATAGATGGACTGGACTTTTACTATGCTTCTAAACAACACGCACAGAAGATGGTTGAGTTTCTCCAGTGCACAGTGCCCTGCAGGTATGTTTCTCACTCCTGTATTAAAGCGTACTACCAGTTCCAAGACAGCAGGTCTTTGCTATATATATGTACAAGCCAAGGTCTATGCTGCGGGGTGCAGTTAACGACACAGCGTCCTACTTGGCTTACTAGGCCGCCATCTTCAGTGTGAGAGCCCACCATAGGGTCCGGGAACATTGGTAGCCTGAGCCGGACACTGTCTAGTTAAGTGCAGACCTCGGCAGGTACAAGCTGAGGGTTAACAGCCAAGATCTGTGATTTTAGAAAAAAAAATATATTGCAATGTTAATATTTTCTTAAGAGGACAAAATAGCAAGATACTCTGTTATAGGCCACTAACGTTGAGATACCCCAGGATGGCATCTCTTGAAAAGCATTAATCCCTTTACACATAATGTATAAACTTACAAGACTATAGTTTCCAACTCACTTTTTGACCCTTTTTTTGTATTACTGGCACCACATTTGCTAGTGATTTTTTTCGTAATAAAAAATATAGTGCAGCATAGCAACTCCTAATTTCAGTGGAAACATATTGGCCCTCATGGGTCTCAAATGACCTCATTGACCACAGGAACCAGTTTTTCACTGCTGTTTAGAAGAGGAAATCTGCCAGAAAGCAACTTTATATTTCAGACAGAGGAGAGAAGCCGAGACTTTGAGAGCAAAGTCACTGTTAACACAGCAAAATCCACAGCAGAAAAACCAGTGGTAGATCTGTAGCAGAATCATAAGCCACTGTAAAACTTTTTTTTTTGGTAGTATAAATGCTGCTCCAACACTCCAGATAACCTACTCATCCGTGTATTGTACCCCTTCCCAATTTACTTCTGTGGAAATCCACCCTCAAGTCTTCTTGAAAGAAGAAACGTCACCTTAAGAGTTGTGGCTATTTGCGCACGGTTGAGTTTTTTTTACGTTGAGAAGGCAATGGGAAGTCGTTGATTGCTTTCTGACTGCGGATTACTCAGAAAGAAAAGTATTCTGCTTCTAAATCAGTGGCAGGTGTTGCCAATGTGAACGTAGCCTTAAAGAACTGTCAGTGCAGGGAGAATTTGTTTCAGAAAATCTGCTTGGATTTTGGTGCAGATCAGTTCTAGAGTCTCATTCACTTTGCTGCTCCTGTAAACACTGCAGAGTTTTTGCATACATTTCCTCTGCTGTGGCGGCACCCTTAGGGCTGGATGTGATATTGGTGAGTTGTAACTCTACTTGTGAATGGGATGGGAGGCAGTTGTGTTGCTTGTGATGACCTTGTTTCTCATTGGAAAGCTTGACCATAGGTCTAACCATAGTTAACAATCCATGTATCATTAGGTCTTTGTTACTAAATCATCCTGTTCCAACCAGATGTTTGGAAAAGGTATCAACAATTTATTTTTTTTTGTTTAAAGGGAACCTGTCATCTCCGAAACACCCCCTGAACTAGAGTAACCGGTGTATAGTGTAAGTGATGCTGAATCCGAATATGTAAGTTTTATCTTCATACTCACTTCCATTCTGATCTTGTGCTCCCACAAACCAGCAGTAAAATGCACTCACTGGACTCCAGAGCTCACTCACATAATGGAGAGGACTGAAAGACGAGTCCTCTCAATGCATTTTACTGCTGGTTTGTGGGAGCACAGCGTCAGAATGGAAGTGAGTATGAAGATAAAACTTACATATTCGGATTCAGCATCACTTACACTATACACCGCTTACTCTAGTTCAGGGGGTGTTTCGGAGATGACAGGTTCCCTTTAAATATGTCCCTGGTCATTTCTTATTGAGTGTGGGTAGGTCATACTATTATATGTGCGTTATAAATATAAAATTGTAGTGTAAAACTTTATTTTTTTTATATAAAAATTGATGCTTTTTGATCAGGGCTTAGAGGTAAATTAAAGCACATGGTTAGAAGTTAGGCCCCTTTGCTGTATCTGTTACATATCTACCCTGTGTTCTGTATGGTGTATATTAAACTTCAAAGCTCTATTATTTGAGGACCTGCTATAAATCATCATGATATGACTTGCATCATGCCACATGACACACGGTGGAGCCCGTATGTGGAGAATTAAGGTCATTAAGGTTTTACATTTGCTCTGAACTGTCTGTTGCAGTCTTATTGTGTGTGTATATATATATATATATATATATATATATATATATATATGTGTAAACAAGTAAATTGAGGCAGCACTCCAGAAGTGGTGAAGAAAAAGGACCGCTTTATTCACCCCACTCGCAATGTTTCAGCCCAACACAATAGGGCCGTTCAAGTGGGGTGAATAAAGCGGTCCTTTTTCTTCACTACTTCTGGAGTGCTGCCTCAATTTACTTGTTTGGATTATCTATAAGCCGTACCAGCCACGGCTTGGAGGGATTGCACCCGTGTAACATCTATACAGATTTGTGCTGCTATTTTTTGTTATGTGTGTATATATATATATATATATATATATATATATATATATGTGTGTATGTCAACTCTCCTAAGATATATGCAAACATTGAATTATGTATATGGCTACATCAATGGTAAAAATGAAAAAAAATTAAATGTTTTTTTTTATTGAGACCTGTCATTGGTGTCAGACGTATCTGGCATTGCCATAATCATATAGACCCTTAGCATGAAAGTAACAGACAGATGACACAAAGTAAATGGCAGAATTCCTGTTTCTCGTTCATTCCCCCCAGAAAATCTGTCACTTTTTTTTTTTTTTGCTGCCCTAACTAGGGGAACGGGAACAAAAATTGGCGTATGGTGATACTCTTAGCAAACTAGGTAGATGGAACTGAAATGGGCTCAGATGGGCTCTGTTGAGGCTAGAGAGCGCGTGATATGTGAGTGCTTCTCTCCCCTTGTTCTACCGATCGGTTGGAGTCTCAGCACTTAGGCCTCCGCCAATCAAAACCTTAGATTTGCCCCTATGACATTCCAAAAGTCTTTTAAAAGTTTAAGATAAAGTAGTAAAATATTCTCCAATGGTCAGTCACCTGTCTTGAGCCTGACTGAGCACGACTTACTGAATTAAAAAACTGATGTCTGAAGGACCTCCAAACAAGAGACAACTAAAGATGGCTGCAGTAAAGGTCAGGCAAAACTCAGCATTTGGTGATGTCCATGTGTCCCAGGCCTCAGGAATTATATCTTATATTTATAGTTGTTAGTTTACTATGTTTCAGCCTGTAAGAATGGCAGTACATCCTGACCAGTTAATGCAGTGTTTAACTCCTCATTACACCTCGGTGTACACTGCAGTCACATCTTGATGGCTTTGTTTCATATCCTTGTGGTGGTGTCCACTGACCAAATAATGAAAATATAGTTATGGCGGCTACATGAAAACTGAAAATGATTGTCTTTCCTGGCAGGTCAAAAGCTTCCCAGCGGCTCATTTCTCATGACATCCATTCAAACTCCTACAATTACAAGAGCACCTTTTCTGTGGAAATCGTTCCAATATGCAAGGTTAGTTTGAAAAACGTATGTTTCTTTTTCCATTACTTCTCGCAGTATGCCAATCATCCAGCCGGCACGGTGATAGTAGATCTTTTGTTGATTGATACCAAGCACTTCTGATGGTCATAAGGAGTCCCCTATATGGCCCATTTAGCAGCTAGTACATTGGATTGGTAAGAGAAAGTGGGCCAGATAAAGTACTGTCATCACCTGCAAGAATCAAAGATGCATCCGTTAAAGGGTCTTGACAATAGAAAATCATTACCCATTGTGAGCACATAAAGTGCTAACACTCACAAAGGTGCCCGAACAATTTAGGCAAATGACGACCATGAGATGTGCAGGAGGACGTCCCGACTCTCCCCCAACAGCAGATGGCGAAAGGAATGGTTGTTCAGGTTGGGGATAACATACTGCTGAAGGTGTCCAGCACTGGGTTATCCGAGGTTGGACCTGACAAAAGTGCATGTGTATTGGGCGTCAGAAGGAATAGCCGTGGGACAAAAGAGGAAGATGACTGCTATCTAAGGTGTATGGCCACCTTAGAAAGGAAAATAATGAGATAAATGGGCTGTCCACATAATGCATGGACAAGCTGGTTTCTCCACTGTGGGCAACATATGAGGGTCCTACCTTCTATTATGTAAAAAGTCCCTAATGGGGTATTTGAAAATAAGTTTTCTCAACCAGACAACCTCTTTATATCAAATGTTAGGAGAAAACAACAGTAAAGTAGAAGGCTTTTTTGCATTGACATAGAACAGCTCTGTCAGATGAGTACATCCTCTTACTCTGGGGTTTGATGGGTAAGATATGCCATAAATGTCTGATGATTTTCGGAAGTTCCGTAGCAGTGAATGGAGAGGACACTGAGCGTACGGTTACCCCTCCATTCAACACTATGGGAATTCATGAACGTTCAGCAATTTTTGGATGTTCCATAACAATGATTGGAAAATCCACACATGCGTGGCTTGTTCTCCATTTATAATGAGCCCTGTTCTTGGGATAGGAAGGGGTCCCAGAGATGTGATCCACACCTATGAGACATTTATGGCTTACTCTATTGATATGCCATAAATGTCCAGATGGGAATACCCCTTTAAGGTATCTTGTATGTAAGTGGCATCTATTCTGATAATGGATATTTGTGATCCCTTCACATTCTGTGTTAGATAATTTATAGAACCATCTTGGTTTAGTGTTTTTCATGGTTCTTTTACGTTTACACAGGACAATTTGGTGTGTCTGTCTCCGAAGCTGGCTCAAAGCCTGGGGAACATGAGTCAGATCTGTGTGTGTGTTCGGGTAACAAGTGCTATTCACCTCATCGACCCAAACACCCTTCAAAGTAAGTCTGGGTGTGAGGTCTTGTTGGAAAAGGTCACTGTTCCCTAGAGATCTCTGTATGGGTAAAGTAAACGGCGGCCCCATAAAATGACATATATAAGCGGTTGCCTTGGGTTGCCCTTATGGCTACTGGATCTGCACGTGACGTACAGTAGATGTTGACTGTACAGTGTCAAAGAGCAAATTAGTAGGTGATAGAAGGATGATTACTGGTGACCTGGGGTTGACGCACGTTTTTCACTTCTTTTTTTTCCATTGCTCTTTTTCTTCTTGGGGGTGTTTTTTCAGCTACACCATAAAACAGAACACATGTGGTTGACAACACGTGGCTTCTATATTTCACCAGTACAGGGTTCAGCTTTCTTCATATGATTATGTATGTCATGAATCTGCCTCATCCCACCTGCTAGCAGATCTTCTGAAAAATATATTTTTTAGATGTCAGCAAGGCACCTGTGACCACTTTAGTGTTCATTTTCCATAACCCACATATAAACAAGATCTGTTACGTATTTATGATGAAAGATTTTGAAGGATTTTATTTCTTATCCCATCCCCAACAGTTGCTGAGGTCGATGGGAACACATACTGGCGACATCCTTTTCACAGCTTGTTTCATCCTAAGCAGCTGGAGGAGTTCATTGTGATGGACATAGACATTGTTAGAGACCGGAAACAAGGAGCAGGAGCTGGAGTAAGATCAAACAAGGTATGGGTCAGATTTCCATATTCAGTTGAGGTTTCTCACTAGAGAACTAGTCCTTAGAAAGGTAAAATAGTGAGGAATCTACTCATAACCCATCTGATATCCACTTGTATCAGTTTGTGTGGAAAGCCTATGAAGGTGAGCAGAATATTTTTAGTCTTATACTATGCTAAAGGGTTTATCCCACAAAAAGTATTGCTGTGCAATGAATAGGGCAATTAAGATGAAGTATTATTGCAATACACATGCAGTTAAAGTATTATAAGTTTTTTTTTTTTTTGTATATTACATTCTGTTCCCTGGTAGCACCCCAACCTCCCCCCCCCAAATGTATATTGTTCTGGTCCACCTTCTCCTGCATTCAGATGCACAGGACCATAAGACGCACCTAGGTTTTAGAGAAAGACAATAAGAAAAATTTTTCATTAGACTTCAGGTCAGACCACCAATCAGATCCCCCAATGTTAATCAGACCTCAGCTGATAGCCCCCATCAGACCCCCCAATGTTAGTAAGACCCCAATAAGACATCAGATCAGACCCCAATGTGAATGACCCTCAATCAGACCTCAGATAAGAGCCCCATGCCTCTCATCAGCCCCCATTGCCTCATATCAGTCTCCATGCCACAGAGCACATATAATAAAAAATCCACTTACCTCCCCTGCTCTGGACGCTACCACTCCTCACCACCATCGCTCTTCCTGCCGTGGGCTGTTCTGTGACCTGACGCACACAGTGTGAGGTCACAGAGCACCCTCACGCTGTGTTCAACCACAGCACAGCCAACAACCGAGGACCAGGAAGCGGTGAGAACAGAGCCTTCACAGCTTCCCTGTCCTCTGGTACTAATGAGCGCTTCCGTAATGGAAGCGCTCATTAGTATTCGTCCCATAAGATGCATTTTTTCCCCCAAAAAAAGTGGTCTTATTGGGTGAAAAATATGGTAATCCATTCATCCATATTTCTAAATTTGTAGAAATATATACTGTATTTTTTAGTTTTTAGCAAGAAATAAATCCAGCAGTGCCAGACTCCCTGGCTACTTCTATAATGACTAGTGTTCCCATACACCTGAACTGAAGCCTGACTCATTGTGCTCCCTCTGCGTTGTACTGCTGCTCTCCCATACCACCCGAATTAAAGCCTGCTTCCATGCACCTGACTACCTGGCTGAGAGTTCTACCCCATGGGGTGGAGATGCTGGATGGTCTCTAGCATCCTGAAGTCCCAGGAGGCTTAGGGGCACAGTCCTCAGGAGACGCTTAGATCGTGATCATGGAGCTGCCCCGGCCTGTGGCAGTCTCTGGAACTGAGGATGATTGAGTGATGACTGATGTTATCACCAGTCCAATACTTCTTACTTCCAGAGCTTGCCATAGGCTGAGGGAGCTCTATGATCACAATCTAAGCACTTTTCTGAGGATTGTGCCCCCAAGCCTGCTGAGACTTCAGGATGCCAGAGACCATCCAGCATTGCAACCCCCTGGGCTACAACTCTCAGCCAGGTAGGCGGTGTATTGATGCAGGCTTCAGTTTCGGTGTATGGGAGCGCGATGGTAGGAGGCCAGTGTAAATTTGATGCTTTAATAAAGATACTGTGTATGAGAGAGAAATGTATATGTAGCACAGCTGTGTGCAGGCGTTTTGAGCTGCTGCCCACCCACATAAAAAGGAGAAAGTCTAGTTATTTAAAGAGGCTCTGTCACTAGGTTGTAACCTATGTATTTAAATACATAGGTTACAAGACCTAGTGACAACATTTAAAATCATACCTGTCATGCAGAGTTCTGCGCAGCGGTTGCGTAGATATTTAACCTTTAAAACATATGCAAATGAGCCATCGGAGCATCGGGGGGCGGCCTCTTTCCTCTGGAGCACCGCTCCATCTCCGCCTTACCAGTCTAGCGCTGAAATCCCATGCATGCGTCCGAAAATATTCCCTGGAGCATGCGCACTGTCTTCTCCACTGCGCACGCGCCGCCACTTCGCTAATCCCCGGAGTGACGGCGCGCGCGTTAGTCCAGCTGATCGGAGGGCGAGCAAGGACACAGGGCGGAGGAGCGCGACCGCAGGCATCCAGGAATCGGTAAGTTTAACCCTCCATGCGCATGCGCGGGATTTCAGCGCTAGACTGGTAAGTCTAGCGCTGTCTATCAAATCGGGTAATGGGCGTGTCAGTTGCGAGGGGACGTGCCTCGGGCCCGGGGGGGCGGTGATGGAGCGGTGCTCCAGAGGAAAGAGGCCGCCCGCTCCGATGGCTCATTTGCATATGTTTTAAAGGTTAAACATCTACGCAACCGCTGCGCAGAACTCTGCATGACAGGTATGATTTTAAATGTTGTCACTAGGTCTTGTAACCTATGTATTTAAATACATAGGTTACAACCTAGTGACAGAGCCTCTTTAAGTAAAAAGTATCTAAACATTTGTTCGATAACCCCTGACTGTGTTCACGTGTATTCTAACATGCACTATAAAATGAGAGCCACTACTGAAGGCTGAATAAGCTCATGACATTTTTAGTGAATAGTATATTTTATATATAAAAAAAACAACATATGTATGATAAAATAATGAATAATGAGAAATAACACACATATCTTGTATTTCTCTTTAATGATACTGTTCTAAAGGATAGGACCCTATCAAGCTCTCATTCTCATCTGGACAGTCCCCTTGTTTGTTAAAGGACATCTATCAGTAGATTTGTACCTGTGACACTGATCTGTTACATGTGCGCTTGGCAGCTGAAAGCATCTGTGTTGGTGTCACATTTCACTGTCTGGCCCTGTCAATCAAAGTGGAGAGGGAACGGCAGTTGCAGAGAGAGCTGAGCCTCTAGGTGTAATGACAACGCCCCCGTTGCTCCTAGACTCTCATTTGCATATATACAAACATAGTTTTTCTCAGCAATGCAGGGACATATGAAGAGGGGACCAACACAGATGCCTTCAGCTGCCAAGTGCACATGTAACAGGTCAGCCAGTTTCATAGGTACAAATCTGCTGACAGATGTCCTTTAAAATTCTTTGTTAGGGCTTATGGATGATGCCATTAAATGTGGTTCTACCTCTGAGTCAGACAAGAGAGCTGTTGCAAAGAGAGATTCCTGCTCTGGTGCAATTACATAGAACCTGCCCAAGAGACAGCTATGTATTTGAGAAGACTGCTCCTTTATGCAGACCACATTTTTATCATATGTTATACATACTGGTCATCTTCTTTGAGAAGACCACCTTCTAAAATGCAATGCAATTTTGGATGGTCATCGGGTTTTACCGTATTTATTACATAACCACCCATTTATTTGAATGGCTGCCATTTAATGCTGCATTTCAGCGAGAGGCTGCACATAGTTACTCCCCTGACTACAGCAGTCACCAAACTGGAACAGTAATTACTGTAATCCAAAATTTTGCTTACAATTTTAAAGAAAATCTGTTGCCAAAAATGCTATTTAGGTTGTTTGCCCCTCACTGGATTCAGTGAATCTTCTTATTTTTGTGTATTCAGCAATGCAACCTATCTGAATTTTGTTTCCTTCACAGCACACCCTTGCTGAGGTTTGGGTTCAGAAAACATCCGAGATGAACACAACCCAGCAGTACCACTGCCGCACGCATCTGGGGCATCTGCTTAATCCAGGAGACCTGGTGCAGGGGTAAGTTGTTAGCAAAAATCAGGATCTGTATTCAGTACCAGACACTGCCACTACCACCTAAGTGAGTGCATAATAGTGTTATAAGGTAGTTGATGATATGGAATATCATAGTAGTGTTATAAGGTAGTTGATGATATGTAATATCGTAATAGTGTTATAAGGTAGTTGATGATAGGTAATATCATAGTAGTGTTATAAGGTAGTTGATGATAGGTAATATCATAGTAGTGTTATAAGGTAGTTGATGATAGGTAATATCATAGTAGTGTTATAAGGTAGTTGATGATATGGAATATCATAGTAGTGTTATAAGGTAGTTGATGATATGGAATATCATAGTAGTGTTATAAGGTAGTTGATGATATGGAATATCATAGTAGTGTTATAAGGTAGTTGATGATAGGTAATATCATAGTAGTGTTATAAGGTAGTTGATGATATGGAATATCATAGTAGTGTTATAAGGTAGTTGATGATATGGAATATCATAGTAGTGTTATAAGGTAGTTGATGATATGGAATATCATAGTAGTGTTATAAGGTAGTTGATGATAGGTAATATCATAGTAGTGTTATAAGGTAGTTGATGATAGGTAATATCATAGTAGTGTTATAAGGTAGTTGATGATAGGTAATATCATAGTAGTGTTATAAGGTAGTTGATGATATGTAATATCATAATAGTGTTATAAGGTAGTTGATGATATGTAATATCATAGTAGTGTTATAAGGTAGTTGATGATATGGAATATCATAGTAGTGTTATAAGGTAGTTGATGATATGTAATATCATAGTAGTGTTATAAGGTAGTTGATGATATGGAATATTATAGTAGTGTTATAAGGTAGTTGATGATAGGTAATATCATAGTAGTGTTATAAGGTAGTTGATGATAGGTAATATCATAGTAGTGTTATAAGGTAGTTGATGATATGGAATATCATAGTAGTGTTATAAGGTAGTTGATGATAGGTAATATCATAGTAGTGTTATAAGGTAGTTGATGATAGGTAATATCATAGTAGTGTTATAAGGTAGTTCATGATATGGAATATCATATAGTGTTATAAGGTAGTTGATGATAGGAATATATAGTAGTGTTATAAGGTAGTTGATGATATGTAATAAATACTGTCTGACCTGAATATTTAGGTCTGTGATTCGATTCCTCTCCCCGCTCCCTGTCTCAAATCCAAGCCAAGGCGTGGAGACATTATCATGATTCCCCCTCTTCCTCTACTTTCCTTTTTGTCTTTAATTACTGAATAGAAGCGTTTTACTGACAGAAGGGGTTTCTGATCATTTACAGAGAGCCCACAGACAGATACATTTTACTTAGTCACGACACTTTCGCACAATTTAATTTAAAGGGGTAGATTTTCCCCCCCCCTGATGATAGCATTGGAGCACATCATGCTCCCATGCTCTCCCTTGCCCTGGGCTTTCTTATGTACAACAACACACTGCCGGGCGGAGGCTTCTGCCCAGCAATGTGTTCGGTGACGTCACCGGCTCTCATGGGCACAATGTAGAGTCATATGAAAAGATGCTTCAGATTTGATGTTCTATAGAGAATGCAAGTAGTTACTAAAACTGACATGTCAGGAGAGGTGACAGGTCCTCGTCAGTGGATGTGAAGACTTTGAATAGAAAGGCTAAGCACTGACTCGGTCAGTAATGTGATTCATGCATATGATAAATGGATGGGTGAATCTGGTAATGATGGGACTGATAGTGTGTCCGCTTTCTTGGAAGTAGTTATGGCCTATTGATTATAATTCAGTAGTTAGTAGAGGCAGCCTCAATATTCGCATTGCTTGTTGAGCTGTATACTTGTATGTATGGAAATAGCGCCCCTGATCTGCTATGTGAATGCCCCGTCGTGCGTCCTGTCACCACCTTTCCTCAGCAGTCTGATATTTGGAGTGCGGGGAGTCTCGGTTCCCTTTGGAGAGTGTGTGGGAGTACTGCTAAATTACACACGCCTCCCAGGCATCCCAGCTCTGCTTCTCCCTAATGATCTGCTTTGTTCTGCTACTTGTGAATATTGCTGAGCTAAAGAAACAGCGACACTGTGGCTATCGGTGTATGGAAAGGCCTCATAGCTTATGTCTCTTTTTTTTTTTTTCAGATTTGATTTGGCAAACTGCAATTTGAATGATGAATTTATTAACAAGATGAACGCTCACCATGTCCCTGACGTGGTAAGTCTGGTGGTTGCCACTAGATGGCACTCTTGGGTTAATAACAGAAGCTGCTGCGTGAGCTGGTCATCTGTGGTATAAATAATAAATCCTCATTTGGCAGAATTATGGCTATTATCGATGTATTTTCAACTGCCTAGTCCTCGACTTGCTGACAGGATACTGTTAAATGTAGAAAATTGCAGGATAATGAAGTATGGGAATATTTTGTGTAGATTAAGAGGGGCGACAGAGGTTTTTGGTCACGTTTGCAATGCCTTGCTGACCAATCACAGGAGCCTGAATATTGTTTCAGTCTGTTGTGGCATTGAGGGAAGCCTGGATCGAATGAGTAAGGAGCCTTTTATATGGAGTGAGGATTGGGTCAGTTATCGGGAAGAACATTTTTACAGAAGATCATTCCTGATAATTTCTATGTGTAAATGTGCTGCCGATCACCCAGCAAATGAGCCATTTTAAAGGCATGTCGTAAAGCAGCGTTCAGCTTACATATCATTGAATGGAGCACATTATTGGCCCAACGTTAAGGTCCCTTTACATAGGACGATTATTTGGAACACTCCTAAATGATCATTTCTGGGCGTTGGATCACTGTTTACGCAGCAACATCTGCTGCCCAGAAACTATAACCGTGGACAAGCGATTATAGTGGCGATTACTCACCGAGCGCTGTAGATGTACGACGCTTGGTGCAGGGCTATAATCCAGAGCTACATGTATGGTTCAGGATAAAAGCTCATGAACCTGCAATGTACCAAGAGTTGGTTGAGTCCATGGCTCTCAGTGACTGCCAAGAAGAAAACAGGTACATAGCACTCAATGAGCGCTAGGCAGTGAATACCAGAAACAGCCATGCTGCTTCCGTTATTGGACGATTGCCAGGTGTCAAAAAAGAGTTGGGAGACATATTATGTGCCAAAAATATATTATAAAAAAAACTGAACTGCACCGACTGAAAACATCGCCATAGTTGCCACTGTTCACGAGAAACAATGCCTATTATATATCAAAGCTATTATAATTTATTTTGGTGTCAGTTTGCATATTTGAAGAATAATGAGCTACCGTATAGTTTGAAAAAATAAAAAAGACTTTATAATTTTTTTTTTTTGTGTGTAGTTCCGATGCTGATTTTCAGTGCCAGAGCTACTCTGAATCAGCTAGTTGTCTGGGCTGTACTGAGGATGATCATGCAATACCCCATTTAAGGCCTTTTTAGACCTGGTCATTGAGGGGTTAAAGGGGTTGTCTGACTTCAGTAAGTTGCATTTATCATGTAGAGAAAGTTAATACAAGGCACTTACTAATGTATTGTGATTGTCCATATTGCTTCCTTTGCTGGCTGGATTCATTTTTCCATCACATTATATACTGCTTGTTTCCATGGTTACAGACCACTGTGTAATCCATGAGTGGTGGTTGTGCTTGCACGATATAGGAAAAAGCGTCAGCCTCTCTCGTGGCCAAGACCAAGTGAGTGCACATAGGCTAGTGCTTTTTCCTATTTTGTCCAAGCACGACCACCACTGATGGATTGCAGGGTGGTCTGTAACCATGGAAACAAACAGTGTATAATGTGATGGAAAATGAATCAGCCAGCAAAGGAAGCCATATGGACAATCACAATACATTAGTAAGTGCCTTGTATTAACTTTCTCTACATGATAAATGCCACTTACTGAAGTGAGAGAACCCTTAGAAGAATGCTTACCATCGCAGTTTGCTGCAGTATTCACTCGGATGGCAGCATTGTGGTCGTAAGGGTATGACCACATGGGGGGTGTATTTCGCTGTGGATTTTGCCCTATATTTTGCAGGTCCATTTACTCTGCAGATTTTTTTTATTTTTATTTTTTTGCAGCGTGTGGATGAGATTTCTTAAAATCCCATCCACTTTGCTGCTATCTTAAAATGCTGTGGATTTGCTGCACACAATTAGGTCCGGCAAATCCACAACATGTGCTTCCTGTATGGGTGAACTCTAAAAGTTTCCCAAAATTGTGTTTCAAGTAAATATCTTTTACAAGATTTTTATTAAAAAGGTTAAAATGAGTCGCACAAAAGATGGAGACGACATCCCGGGAGGAAATATCACATAGTAAAGGCCAGCAGCAGCAGACGTAATAAATATGTAAAGTGCACACTGAGATACTGGCAGCTAACCACATATAATAAAGCCATTGTAGAGACCGTCGCCTCGGAAAAACATAGCCACAAGAATAGCCAAATGTTGGCGGTCAACCCATTGCCTGCTATACCTTCCAAACAGGGATGGCGCCAACCCCAAGTTGCGTTTTGATGCTACCTTCATCCAGGCATCAGCATCTTTTCGAAGTCCCAGATAACCCTTTTAATTGTGACAGGCTGCAGGGGAGTGATTGTAGATTGCATTTGATGTATTTTTTCTTGTGATCTTTTATCCAGGTTCTAATCAAGAAGAGTTATGACCGTACCAGACGTCAGCGGCGGAGAAACTGGAAACTGAAAGAGCTAGAAAGAGAAAAGGAAGGCATGGACACAGATGATGAAAGGTCTGTGTGTAATAACCCTCCATTCAAGCTGCGTACTTTTCAGATCAATGAGTCTATTTGTGTACATTTGGCAGATGAACGTTATATAACAGCTCAACAATTCAGTGACGTTTACGTCATAAAACGACGTACCCATGCGTTATTATTAACTCTTCAGTGAAAGATAAGTGCTCTTCACATTTTTAACTCCTGAGATCTCCTCCTCTGTGCTTGAGGAAATATGGTTGAACACATGCTTAAAGAAGAACTCCCGACAAAAATTTTATTCCATGTCCTGCTAGAAATGTACATGATATAATCTGTAGTGAATGTCATTTTCTTACCAGTGTCTGAATTTTTGACTTGTATCTTCCTGAAGTTTCTTATCTGTGTCTTGCGACCAGCAATTAGACCCACCAACTCACACATAGACTTATGTGAGGACAGGAAGTCTAATTCTCTATATTCCTATGAGACTGAAAGTGAGGCTCTCATAGGAATGAATAGAGCAGTTACTGGCTTTCTGTCCTGGGTCAGTTGGAGGTCAGGGAGTTGGTCACATGACCCAGCTACAATAAGAAGAGAGGTTTTTACTCACAGAAACAGTCACTGATAAGAAAATGACAATCACTACAGATTATATCATGCACCTTTCTAACAGGTCAGAGAATAAAAATTTTTGCGGGAGTTCTTCTTTAAACATTGTACAGTCGTTGTTTTGTTAAATACGCTGCAGCCGGTCACTTGTCTCAGTGGTGGAGACTGCTGCAGCCACACAACACATCACTACCAGCAGCCTGGGGAAGGACACAAAGCGGTGGAGGCAGGAAGGGAAGGGGTTTTTTTTGTTTGGCTCCAGCAAAAATAAAAAAAGCTCCAACAACCCCTTTAAGAACATACCTCTCTCCAAAAGAACTGAAGAGAACATCAGTGCCTTGTTTCAACTAAACCTGCATTACCTGTGAAAGAAATATACAGTGCATGCTCTGATGGGACATGTTTATTAAAGTGGTTTTCAGCGATTTTTTTTTTTTAAAGGCGCCTTGCAGACGAGCGTGTGTCACGCGCCGAGTCCGCATCGCAGCTCCTGGCTTGGACCCCCGTCACTGACTGGGTCACATAGCATTATACTGATTTATGTTACTACTATGTAACCCTTACAGTTCTGGAATGTATTGGACTAACAGCATTATGTCAGTGTCATCTAATACATTCCAAAACTGTAAGGGTTACATAGTAGTAACATAAATCAGTATAATGCTATGTGACCCCAGTCAGTGCTGGTAGGTCAGCCCGGGAGCTGCGTTGCGGACTCGGTGCGTGACACACATTCGTCTGCAAGGGGCCTAACTGATGACCTTTCCTCTGGATAGGTCATCAGTATCTGATTGGTGGGGGTTTGACACCTGGAACCCCTGCCGATCAGCTGTTTGAGAAGGCACCGACGCTTCTGTGAGTGCTGTAGCCATCTCACAGCATTCCAGTTATGTCACGTTCATCGGTCACAGGCCTGAAGTGTGATGCCAAGCACAACTGCTGTACAATGTACGGCGCTGTGCTTGGTAAGCTGAGAGAAGGCCTTGACACTTACAGGAGCGCAGGTGCCTTCCCAAACACCTGATCAGTGGGGGTCCCAGTTGTCGAACCCCCACTGATCAGATACTTATGACCTATCCAGAGGATAGATCATCAGTTAAAAAGTCTCAGAATACCTCTTTAAACACTTATACCACCACTCTTAAAGGGTTTGTCCATCAAAGTATATATTTTATAATGCAAATACAGTAGAAAACCTGCATCTTTGTATTAGTAAATCTCTCCCAATCTGATTTAGCCTACTGGCTGCACTTATGGAGAGAGCTGAAGGCTGGCCATCCCATTGGAACCTGATTTGGTGTGTTGGAATATCCCAGCCTTCCATCAAACATTGTATGGTGTCCATACACCTTCTGTAGCTGTTGGCCGGACTCTTGTTCAGCCGACAACTCTCTTGACACCCTCATACACATACAGGCTGGACTTGAGTGCGTGTGTTTTTAATGGGGAGAGAAAAGAAAACTGCTGCCAGACATCTCAGACCATGGCTTATCTCCCGTAAGAAAAAAGGATCGGGGGTTGAGATTCATTGTATCTGATTTGTCACTTCTCAGGCATCATCTGTCGGGGGAGTTCCCCATACACATTCTGATGAAAGTGGTGAAATATGTATGGGGGCCTTTAGTTTTGCCCAGATTAAGTTGACTGGGAACTGACAGAATCTGGCTGGGTGAAGACTTTATGTCCTGTCCTTTCTAGGTGTTTGTATTATTTCATCATTTATTATGAAAACTGATTTTAATTTTTTAGGTTAAGTGTCTACTAGTGGAACATTTAAGTATGCAGATATGTGTAGTTATATGTCTAAATATATGTGTTTCTTTTTTATATTAGGCAATATCAAGATTTCCTTGAAGATCTAGAGGAAGATGAAGTTTTGCGGAAAAATGTCAACATTTATAAAAGTAAAGTCATTTCCATTACCCACGACTGCATTCTGATGAGTACTAAAGCTAGCCACGCACATTCAGTAGCTGTTGGTCTAATGATAGTTCGACGAACAGCTATGTCTCCCAGCACCCCAAAACACATGTTCATTTGTGCCAAATATGTATGTGTATTCTGTGGGGAGAGCGGAGAAAGCTACTGCCAAACACTTCCAGTTAGCTTATCTCCTGAGAAAACAGAAGGATCAGGGGAAAAAATGAATTTCACTCGCTCGTTCTCTCCCAAGACATGAGAGTTGGGAGCTCCCCACACACGTAAAATTGTCATCTGACAATGTGGGGGCCTTAAAGGGGTTTTCCCAGACTTCTTTATAATAACGACCAGAGGACAGGTTATCAGTATAAAAGTCCTTTAACAGTTTCTTATAATAACTGTTGCTTCATTCTTTTCTCATATGTGCAAAAAAATATGCACAACCTTTTTAACTTGTATACCCCAGATTTTTTTTTCCCTTCATAGTGCGAGCTGCACTTCATAATTGGAATATGCATAGCAGAGCTACGTATGTTCTGGACACATTTAGTAATGCCTTGCAGACTACCATGTTGAGTTTCTCAGTTCGCATTCCCTGCAGAACATTTTACCAGTGTCCATGGGCACACAAGGTTTGAATGAAAAAATAGCAATTTTAGTGGCTTGTGGTGGCTCACCACTTCTACCAATATAGATTCAAGGTGCAGTACCAGCAGCTTACCCTTAGCTGCATATATGAAATACTATTAGGAAGAGAGGGATAATGGTACGCACACTTTCACCTGTCAGTATTCCTATTACATACGTAGATATAAATATAAATAGAATAGATATTTAGGTTTCAAATGTTAAATAATAAGCTTTATTTCATGCTAATTAGCTTATTATTTAACATTTGAAACCTAAATATCTATCTTTTATATTTATATCTACGTATGTAATAGGAATACTGACAGGTGAAAGTGTGCGTACCATTATCCCTCTCTTCCTAAGGTTTGAATGAAACCCTGATTGGAAAACTGATAGTACACTCACCGGCCACTTTATTAGGTACACCTGTCCAACTGCTCGTTAACACTTAATTTCTAATCAGCCAATCACATGGCGGCAACTCAGTGCATTTAGGCATGTAGACATGGTCAAGACAATCTCCTGCAGTTCAAACCGAGCATCAGTATGGGGAAGAAAGGTGATTTGAGTGCCTTTGAACGTGGCATGGTTGTTGGTGCCAGAAGGGCTGGTCTGAGTATTTCAGAAACTGCTGATCTACTGGGATTTTCACGCACAACCGTCTCTAGGGTTTACAGAGAATGGTCCGAAAAAGAAAAAACATCCAGTGAGCGGCAGTTCTGTGGGCGGAAATGCCTTGTTGATGCCAGAGGTCAGAGGAGAATGGGCAGACTGGTTCAAGCTGATAGAAAGGCAACAGTGACTCAAATTGCCACCCGTTACAACCAAGGTAGGCAGAAGAGCATCTCTGAACGCACAGTACGTCGAACTTTGAGGCAGATGGGCTACAGCAGCAGAAGACCACAGCGGATGCCACTCCTTTCAGCTAAGAACAGGAAACTGAGGCTACAATTTGCACAAGCTCATCGAAATTGGACAGTAGAAGATTGGAAAAACGTTGCCTGGTCTGATGAGTCTCGATTTCTGCTGCAACATTCGGATGGTAGGGTCAGAATTTGGCGTCAACAACATGAAAGCATGGATCCATCCTGCCTTGTATCAATGGTTCAAGCTGGTGGTGGTGGTGGTGTCATGGTGTGGGGAATATTTTCTTGGCACCCTTTGGGCCCCTTGGTACCAATTGAGCATCGTTGCAACGCCACAGCCTACCTGAGTATTGTTGCTGACCATGTCCATCCCTTTATGACCACAATGGTACCCAACATCTGATGGCTACTTTCAGCAGGATAATGCGCCATGTCATAAAGCTGGAATCATCTCAGACTGGTTTCTTGAACATGACAATGAGTTCACTGTACTGAAATGGCCTCCACAGTCACCAGATCTCAATCCAATAGAGCATCTTTGGGATGTGGTGGAACGGGAGATTCGCATCATGGATGTGCAGCCGACAAATCTGCGGCAACTGTGTGATGCCATCATGTCAATATGGACCAAAATCTCTGAGGAATGCTTCCAGCACCTTGTTGAATCTATGCCACGAAGAATTGAGGCAGTTCTGAAGGCAAAAGGGGGTCCAACCCGTTACTAGCATGGTGTACCTAATAAAGTGGCCGGTGAGTGTATATGCTTAGTAGGATGAAGTTACAGTACATATGGTGACCACTTGCAAATTGACAGCTTATAGTATAACTGGTTGCTTAGGATAACCCTGTGGCTATACATTGCCTTCAAGGGACAACACTCTGGGCCACATTTATTAAGACCAGCGTTTTAAACGCCGGTCTTAATAAAGCCCTAAACTGGTGGTGGATCCGACAAAGTTATGAAGAGACACAGGCCTCTCCATAACTTCTGGCGCCAGTTCTAAATGTAAGACAGCTTCCGAGCTGTCTTACTTTTAGACCTTTTTCTATGCCTAAAACAGGCATAGAAAATGGTGAATGAGACAGGCCTGCCAGCCCATCCCTTCCCATGGCACGCCCCTGCCCATGGCACGCCCACAATTCTAGAACTGGCGTGAGCGGGGCGAAGTTGCAGATTGCGGCGCAACTGGGTGTTGTGCCACTATCTGCGCCTGAAATAAGCCTAATTTAGGTGTATTTCAGCATATTAAATGTATTGGCATCATACATATTCACTGACCTTGATGGACACCGTTTACTTTACTGAGGTCGTTGTGAAGGATAGGATAAATCTGCAGACTGTGTTATTCTTCTTAAATACCAGAATGTCAGATATAACTCATAATAGTAGCTCTCAATGCAAATAGGACCAGAGCTGTCCATCTTTATACCCCTAACTGTCACTTAAAGGTTTTTGCAGCCTGACGATATTGATGACCTCTCCACAGGATAGATTATCAGTATCAGATCTGCGCTGGAAACAATAAAGGGGATGGAGCTAGAGAAGGAGAAGGCTCCCTCCACTGTGTAGTGGCTGGGCCAGCATACTGCATCTCAGCTCCCATTCAAGTGAAGGTAACATAGCACGGCCTGTACACCGTGGGCAGAGCCTTCTGCTTTCTGCTCCTTCTACTGTTTTGTTTCCAGCACCTGCTGAAAACAGCAGATTGGTGGGAGTGCTGGGTGTTGGACACCCACCAATCCGATTATTGATGACATGTAGGTAGCTAAACAATAACTTCTACTGCACAGGCTGGAAAACCACTTTAAGGCTAGTTTCACACTAGCGGCAGCACGGATCCGGCGGGTGAACAGCCCCTCCAGATCCATGCTACCGCAGGTTCACGTGTGAGGCCGGAACTGCACTCCGGCCCCACACGTGTCAGACACTGTCTTGAGGAGGAGGAGAGGGGTTACTTCAAAGGGGCATATCTGTCCCAGCAGCTCCAGACCTGTTCCATCAGCTCCAGGTGAGACGGACACTACAGGAGGAGGAGAACGACTGCGCACCCTGCTGGAGGGATGAGGGAGATGAGGTGGCCGAGAGGGAAAAGTGCAAGGTGACGGATCCGTCATTAACTCCATTGAAAGTCAATGGAGGACGGATCCGTTTACTATTGTGTCACACCGAACGGATCCGTCCCCATTGACTTGCATTGGGGGTCATGCTGGATCCGTCTTGTTCCGGATCCCCAGACCGGAGAGCAAACCGCAGCATGTTGCGTTTTGTTCTCCGATCTGGAGATGCAGGTGAACTGAACGGAATGCTTTTAGGAGCGTTCCGTTCACTTCAGTTCAGTTTTGTCCCCATTCACAATGAATTGGGGCAAAACTGAAGCGTTTTATTCCGGTATTGAGCCCCTATGACGGAACTCCATACCGGAATAAAAAAACGCTAATGTGAAAGTAGCCTAAGCTGGTAAGATAATTTTTATGAAAGGTCTCAGGGCAGAACTGTACTTTTTATCAGTCATCTCACTGAAGAACACTACAGCCAGGCTCTCACCAGACGGAAATGCCTGTGTATAAAGAAGAGAGGCTTTGTTTTCCTTAAAGTTGCCACCAGTTAGGCTTGATAGGAACTTCAGAGTTGATGTATGTACAATAGCCAAGCACCAGTCATTTCGCAGCTGTTAACTGGTGTCCTCACCATCTACAAGCATCGTCCTTTTATCTGCATGGCCATTCACTGTTATCTGTAGGATCTATAGGAAATCTAGCCCTGTCTGTACTAGTATACATATATCTTATCACTAGACCACCCAGGCATTGATTTTGATTTGTTTGCACTTATTTGATATGCATCTGCACTTCAGCACTTCTGTCAGAGAACTATAGAGAGCTATAAAGGTACTTAACAATCTGCCTTATGTGCTTTCCATGGCACTTTTTGGTCTGCTCTGCTTTAAACCTCATGCTGACTTTTTTTTTCCCTTTCAGATGCTAACGTCCCAGTAGAGAGTGACACTGATGAGGAAGGAGCGCCCAGAATCAGCCTGGCAGAGATGTTAGAAGATCTTCACATTTCTCACGATGCCACTGGTGGGGAAGGGGCAGAAATGCTGACAGAATAGACTTGCTTCAAAGCACCCCGCTGGTGCGTTTCATAGGAGAGGATTTAAAATGTGTCCAATTTAATTTTTTCACAATCTAAAACGTGCGCTCATCCATATTTCTCTCTGAACTTGGATTACCGTACACTAAGCTCTTGTGTTTTCCCTTCCAGCCGCCAAATATTAAAATAACGTGTTTAAGCTGTTTGGATTTTTCTGTGCTGACATCTTATAAAGAGCTGAGGAGCACAACGCATATTGCAGGTGTTTGCTGGCAGATTACCACAAAAATATATTGTGAGATAACCTCACATGACGTCTGAAGGTTCATAGCATACAATTGACATTTTTGGCAGCTGGAGACATTTCATTTCATTGGAAAAGGTGGATTCTGCTTCAGTTTCCCTTTTCATTGTGATGGAAGTATTAACCTAATAATGACCATGAACTGTACATGGATGCCAGAAGTTTAAAGCTTCAGCAGTATACCTAGAGCTGCTCAGGTTCCCAGAGGAGAAGACAGAAATGGTTTGTTTCCCCTCCATGGACCAGGCTAGTACGAGGGCTCCAGATCCCAAGGGTTGCCCACAATGTCTCCAGTGCACCCTGCAGCACTCTTGGGGTTGGTTAAAGCAAAGGGTTCCCCAAACTGAGGACCCGCTCCAGGGACCCGTCCACCATGAGGGGAGACTGTTTCTGGACCCCCTGGCTGAGCCTCAGCACTCGATGGTCTGAATGAGTCTGGAGGTCAGCGGGAAAATTGGATACCCCAGGTCGGGACCACGTATGGACTCTTGTAACAAAATTGTCCAGTCTGTGCCTGTTAGGATGAAGCGTTTTTGTATTCATTTCAATGTAAGCCGCTCAGGTGTGTTATTGCCCCTTCTCTCCTGCTCGTTTTCAGTGCTACAACCGTCAGACTGTTAGGACACTGTCCATGGAAGAGTGCCACGGCTGAGCAACCACAGTACTTTACCACTTCTAACATGCCAAAAAAATTCTAATTGGAATTTTTTTCTTTAAAAAAATCTTAAATCGCACAATCCACTCCTATAGTAAAATTGAATGCAATATTATGCAGCCAGGATTTTATATACTATTGTAATGAAATTCTATTATTTTAATCTATGGGAAAAAGGCAGAAAATCTAGTAAAAGGTGATATTACAAAATAATGCAATTCTGCAGTAAAGTCTCCTGCAAAATCACATTGCATATGTACGCATGAAGACATTTTGGAATTGTAACCTTGGGTTCCCCCTACATGGTGCACCCCCTGCTGTGGTATCCATATGCAGATTATCAATAATGGCCAGGCTGCATCTCTACTTTCTGTTTGAGACACTTAGCGTTAATCCTGCAGTTGGGATTGCCTCTTATGGGCACCGTAAGGCTAGGGCTACACAACGACAGTTTTTGTAATGGTGTCACACTGCAACATATTGCGAAAAAAATGTGTATTTTTGTGTGACTGTCGCAGTGCAACACCATTGCCTCATTGTGCGACTGTTCAGCTTCAAGAAGTTGCGTGACTCCGTGTAGCCCTAGCTTGAAACACATGCATCTTTGTTGTACTGATAGATGGAGGGACTGGACCAATGTTTAATGTCACAGGAATTACCTTCTCGACAGAAATATTTTCTATGTCTGATTCTTATATCGGATCCTATTACTTAAACCCCCTCATAAGGGTTTGGGTTGGGGTGTAGTGAAATGATTGGGGGACTCTAAACTAACTCTTCCCATGTGGACTCTCCAGGAATAGAAATGCTATTTGTAGGAGATATTCCTACTGCAAGTGGTTCTTTTCCACTCACCAGGAAACTAGGTTTATAGTTGCTGTGTCAGATAGCTCTCACTATACGCTTACATACTATCTCTAAAGCAATTTTCTTTTTCGTTATTGAGGGGCTCCATTTACTCCGCAGTTTGGTATATGAGAGGTGCTGGTGCAGCTTGAGACAACTGACAGTTTAACCTTTCATCACGTCTGCCAATTGCAAGGCTGGTTATAGATCTATCAATTGTTGATGAACTTGGGGTTTCGTGACCCACATCACTGATTTCTGGCCCTTAAATGTTCCCTGACAGTCAGTGCGCTCAGAAGTATGAACATCAGCGTCCGTCGTAACACAGCCACTAGATGGCAGTCATGGTCAGCATTTCCTAACATAAAAATGAATCTTTTTCTTTGGCATCCCTTTTAATAATAACCCGCGCTCTGTTCTGCCACCTTCAACTTAGTAGAGTCCCAAATGCTTCTCTTTGTGAGCTGTAATAAATGTCACGATTGGTTGAGTTAGTCGCCGCGTATGCCTTAGCACAAGTCTTCTCCACTTCACACTAGTATAAGAGAATTGCTCTGGGAAAAAAGTGTGCCTAATTAGAACATGAACCGCCGAGCCGTCAAGTAAGGTAAACTATGAAAAATTACACCTGGCTTCTGCACAAATCATGTCATCTTATCTGGCAGCAAAAATGACGGCATTAGGGGAAATCGGTGATATTTGGCAGTGGACAGTTAATAAGTGGAGCCTTCAAGATCCAGGATGTAATTTTAACTGTCAGTAAATGTTTCCTCCAATCCCACCGGGTTCCTCGAGCTGAATGTGAACTGTAGGGTTATATGTTGTTTGTGTCAGCAACCTGTAATTACTTACTGTAAATGGGAAAGGTCTGTTACCCTATACAAAATGCGTTTTGACTTGTGATATGACAGCACGACATGTGGTGGTTGGGTGATCCCAGCAGATGGCGCCAACACCATATTCATGGCTTGCCTTGATCATCGCTGTCTATTTCACATTGCTTTTGCCTGATTTCTGACCCCTCCAGCATAAACTGGATAATCTGCAAACTACATTTCAATTTATTTGAATAGTTTAGGGTCAGGGACAGTGCTGTACTTATATTGGAACTACTACAGGTTTTATGGGGCTTTCCCCACAATAAACATTTATCAGCTATCCACAGGATAGGGGATAAATGCCTGATTGCCGAGGCTGCACCACTGGGACTCCCATTGATCATTAGAGTAGGGGTCCTGAGTCATAGTTCCTCAATGCCTGACTGCAGTAAGTGGGACTTAGCTCCATTCAGTGTCTGTAGAGCTGTCCGAAACAGCCCTGCCACCAGCCTCAGGCTACATTCACACGACCGTAGTGTTTTGCAGATCCGTAAAACATGGATACCGGCCTGTGTGGATTCCGCACATGCTGGCGCCATCATAGAAAATGCCTATTCTTGTCCGCAATTGCTCTATTTTTTTTTTTTTTTGCGGGGCCGCAGAACGGAAGTAGGAATACCAACAGCATACGGTGTGCTGGCCGCATCTTTTGAAATGAATGGGTCCGCACCCAGTCTCACAGACTTTACAGGGAGTGACACTGCACCTGCTTGACTACTGCTTCCTTTATATAGTAGTTCCCATTAGTACAGTCATGCATTGTGGAATCGGGATGAGGGGGGAATGTTTGGAACAACCATTCTAGTGACCGTGGGGGTCCTAGTGATGGAACCCCAAGCAATCAGATACTTATTATCTATCATATGGTACATGTCCTTTGTGGGAAAGCCCCTTTAGGCTACCTAAACACATTGCGGATTACACACGTTTTTTTCCACACAGAAAAACCACAGGATAAGGCCTCTTTCACATGAACGTTGTGTTTTGCGGTCCACAAATTGCGGAGCCGCACAAAAAAACAATTGACATACGTGTGCATTCCGTATTTTGCGGAACGGAACAGCTGGCCCCTAATAGAACAGTACTATTCTTGTCCGTAATACGGACAAGAATAGAATATGCTCTATTTTTTTTTTGCGGGCTATGGAACGGAGCAACGGATGCGGACAGCACACGGTGTGCTGTCCGCATTTTTTGCGGGCCCATAGAAATGAATGGGTCCGCATTTTTCACATCGGAGCCCGCAAAAACAATGTTCGTGTGAAAGAGGCCTACTACAGTACCAGTAAAGTGATGGCGATTTGACAAATCTCATGTACACTTTGCTTTTCTTCCACCCTGCAATTGACCTGCTTTGCAGATTTTAAAATCTGCAGCATGCCATTTGTTTGTGGATTTTGATGCAGATTTCACTCGCTCCAAATCTGCAATAAAATCGTAACACATGTGGATTTGGTGCAGAAATGCAGAATTTCTGTTTTCAAACTCACACCCTAAAAGAGGTTTTCCAGTTTCCCATATTGATGGCCTATCTTCCATTTTTTGCAGTTTCTCCCACTCATCAGCTGTTTGAAGAAACTGCAGATCTCTTTACCGATCGCTGTCGATATTGCAGCGGCCATGCAGTATAACTACAAGTGCTCCCGAGGATAGGTCATCAGTAAAGCCTCATTCACACATCAGTGTTTCACGGACGTGTGCTGTACGTGTTCTCCACGGACAGCACACGACCCCATTCATTTCAATGTGTGTATTCAGACATCAGTGTTTCAGCACGGTCCGTGGGTCAGTGTTTTTAGCACGGATGCATGTCCTATCTTGATCCGTGTTCCCGGATCCCTCACGCCCATTATAGTCAATGAGTCCGTGAAAACCACGGATCCCTAACGGATCATTAAGAAGAGATGCTTTGAAAATTATTTTTCAGCTGTTCAGTGTCAGTGAAACACAGATGCAACACGGACGGCAAAACACGGACCCAACACGGATCCTTAACGGACAGCTTCACAGATGCCTCACTGACCACCTGCTCACGGATTTGAGCACGGACACGGACGTGTGAATAAGGCTTAAGACCTATCAGAACTGTATTAAAAAGTCTACTTTCCAATATAGGGGTAGATTTATCATCACCCTGCGCCTTGCTTTTTGCATAAAAATACACAAAACCCTGTTTTCTGACTTTTTAAAACTGCCATTATGACTAAATTTGTTGCAGCTGGCGTTTTTATGCCGTCCTCACCAGTTTCCAAAAGGGGTGCATGGAGCCTGCACCTCGTCATAAATTAAATTCATCAGCCGGCTGTACACTACACAGTATACATTTTTTCAAGTGGAGTGAGCAGATGACTTTTGAATGTTTATTGCATACTGTTATATTATATACTCACTACATACACTGCTGTGTGAACAAAGCCTGGAGTAATGGACTGGGAGTGTTAAGGAGGACAGAGGTTCAGATGGACAATAGTTATAACTGACATCCATCTTCATTACTGCACAGAAAACCTTCATCTTTGTTCATATCCATTCCCCTGTCAAACAATGGACCAGGGGGCATGAGACAATTTAGCATTTGGGTTCAATTGACTGCAGTGACATGCTTTTCTAACCTATATTTATGACCAGTTTGCTTGAAGCCAATCTATAAAGTCCTTCTGGTCAATGGGGAATTTCATATTAGACAAGCAACTTAAAATATTTCATCTTCTCAACATGGACACACTACTGCTAGGTTACACTGGTGATTTTCAGTCTGTCGTTTACACTACTGAGATCACTCGTGGAGCTTCCTAGGGACAGATACAATCTATTAAGTCCCCCATAATTGGTAGTTAAGTTCCATCTTGCAGCATACCTCCAGTTATTAAAGGGAATCTATCACCAGTTTTATGATGTCCTAACCAAGAGCAAAATGCTGGGTCACTTTCTTTAATTGATCCAGCCATTTTACTAAAATTTTGTACTGAACCCCTCCAGCGCATGCTGATGAGTCCCCATATTCATGAGCTCCTGGCTTTCCCCACCCACCTGCTGCTGATTCATATGGAAAAAACTGTCAGAGGCAGGTGGGCAGAGAGAGAGGTGAGCACATGATTATTATGGGGAGTCATTGGCATCCACTGGAGCTGTTAGGATTTAAAATTCTGTCACCAGAAAACTGGTGACAGATTCTCTTTAAACAGCTTTCCATAAATGAATAGTAGAGGTGAATATAAGAAATTTTGTAACATATCTTATTAAATAACTATGCTTCCATCTGGGTTCTCGGGGTGCTTTCCTCCTCTTTCTCGTCACTCAGTCTCTTATATCTCTTAGCATTCCAGCCATACACACAAAGTCTATGGAGAGAGAAGCGGTATGAGGAGGCTGCTGCCAGTTAGTAAGCAATATATTACTTCACTCTCAGTGGTGGTAAAGCCTTATCTTACTATATATAATAGATTTTAAAAAAAAGTGCTAAGTGTAGCAGAGCTAAGAAACTAGTTTTTGTGTCTCTCATCCCGCAGCTTCCTCCTGCACTCTTCATTGATGTCAGTGTTAAAAGCAGGAACGCGTACAGCAGCAACATTTCTTTAATGAGATACATTACAAAGTTTCTTATATTCAACTTTATATTGTTCCTGAACTTTAATATTCATAATTTTTATGTTCTTAGAGAAACTAACATTCTCCATAACAATAGCCTAAGATCGTGTGTTTGTAATCAGCTTAATCCTATGTAACAAGGCAGGGAATAGTGAAATGTCACAGGGTGCTTGGAAAATCTCTTGTCTACTGTGAACGTACATGTAATCAGTAGAAGAAGTGACTTGGCTCGAACTACTCAATTCCAAATGAAGGAAATTAGGTTTAAAACATGTTATTACAGCCTGCCAGTAGGCCTCCGAGTGTAAACACAACAGCACTATATATGATTAGAGAAAGAGAATGTAGCTTACCCAGGAAGATATCCATGCAGGACTTCTGTAAAACTATAGAAATACAGGGGTATGGTCATGTTTGTGTTTAGGGAAACATTTAGTATCTTTTGTGATACTAGAGTTTCATATGTTTCAAGGTTAGTCACAGAGAGGGTCACTGACATTTTTAGTATAGCTTACTACTCCCCACCAGGGTGGCTATCCTGCTCTTCAATTTTCTTCTGGACAACTGTATTAAAATCATGAACAGACTAGAGATGAGCGAGCACTAAAATGCTCGGGTGCTCGTTATTCGAGTCGAACTTTTCCCGATGCTCGGGTGCTCGTTTCGAGTAACGAACCCCATTGAAGTCAATGGGAGACTCGAGCATTTTTGCAGGGGACCAAGGCTCTGCCTAGGGAAGGCTGGGTGAAAACCTGGAAACCTCAGAAAATGATGGAAACACCACGGAAATGGACAGGAAACAGCAGGGGCAGCATGCATGGATGCCTCTGAGGCTGCCTAATCCCACCATTACCCCAAATTCTCCTAGTGGGGCATGTGTGGTATCGATTCTTCTCAGTTTAAAATCGTATACGTCCCCTATCTTGGGACCATATATTTAATGGATTTTTCGAACACGGAAAAGGAAAAAGAGCTTGCTCTGGCCAGGGGAGTGTCTTTTCTACTGCAGCTAAGGGGACGTGTCCATGCTCTGCCTATCACAGATCAGGAGGCAATTAAAAGAAGAACCAAAAAAAATCAGTACAATACCTAATACATCCCCTATCCAGGTAAATTGTTTGGAGAGAGGGCCTGTAGGTGGGGGGCAGGCTGGGGGGAAGGAGGTTGAGCTGGAAGAGCCAGAAGAGTGCCCCCTGGGCTAGCGTGTGTGGTGGTGACAACAGCCAGATGGATTTGGAAAAACTTTAGCATCAAACGGTAAGGTATGTATTCTTCTGAGTTTAATACCGTATATGGCACCTATCCGGAAAAATAGTTTTGAGAGAGAGAAAGAGAGGAAAAAGACGTGCAGTATGGAGCAATTACACGGAAACTATTAGATTAGGCACACTTGGTCTGCTTAATTGCAACCCAGACAAATGAGATAAAGAGAGGAAAATGACGTATTTTTAAAAGTGACGTTCAGTATAGATCAAGTGTGGTATGTGTTCTATGTATACTACTCAGTTTAATACCGTATATGGCAGCTATCCGGAAAAATAGTTTGGAGAGAGAGAAAGATAGGAAAAAGACGTAAATTGTTTGGAGAGAGGGCCTGTAGGTGGGGGGGGGGCAGGCTGGGGGAAGGAGGTTGAGCTGGAAGAGCCAGAGGAGTGCCCCCTGGGCTAGCGTGTGTGGTGGTGACAACAGCCGGATGTAGTTAGAATGACGACGCAGGACCCCAACTTAAAAATTTAGCATCAACCGGTACAATTGTCAATTATGAGCTCGATCAAGTGTGGCATGACTTTTTAGATGGAGATTGCATGTGGTCACGTACTCCCTGGAACCCCATAGTCACCCCTTCTCTGATGTGCTACCCCAGAACATTCTCTGCCCCAATTCACAAGACCTTTTGCAGTCTCAGTGTGCTGACAGTGGGGATTTACCAGTGTTGTCTGAGGAGGTGGTGGACAATGGCGAGACACAGGTGTCAGGGGGTGAGGTAGTTGAAAGTGAAGCAAGTTACATTGTGGACTCCTTGGGGGGACATTCTCATGATGGGACAGATTCAATTGTGTTTAGAAAGGCTGATGGGCTTCCGTCAGCACTGTGTGTATAGAACCCCATGGCCTTTCATAAAAATAGTCTGGCGATGACCCCAAGGCAATTTTCAGGGACACGGTAATGTGTGAAATGGATTTGTATCACTGAGCTAAAACAACAAAAAAACTATTTTTTTTATATATTTTTTTTAATATATTTTTTTTGTAGTTTTGTTTTTTTTGGAACGTGACGTGCAGAAACTATAGTAGACCTAACTCACACCCTGTTAATGGTGGCTATTTGAGGGACACTGCTGTGTGAAATGGATTTGTATCACTGAGCTAAAACAACAAAAAAACTATTTTTTTTATATATTTTTTTAATATATTTTTTTTGTAGTTTTGTTTTTTTTGGAACGTGACGTGCAGAAACTATAGTAGACCTAACTCACACCCTGTTAATGGTGGCTATTTTGACTGCGACCCAGACAAATGTCGCACAGAGATTTTTGTGATCAAGCTATATACGTCAGAGCAAAAGACCTGGTTGGATTACGTGACGTACAGAAAGTGTCACCTGGACAGAAAATACGGATTGGAGTGAGTGTACTGAACTGTGACACACAGAATGGTTCCACACTGCTGTGTGAAATGGATTTGTATCACTGAGCTAAAACAACAAAAAAAACTATTTTTTTTATATATTTTTTTTGTAGTTTTGTTTTTTTTGGAACGTGACGTGCAGAAACTATCGTAGACCTAACTCACACCCTGTTAATGGTGGCTATTTTGACTGCGACCCAGACAAATGTCGCACAGAGATTTTTGTGATCAAGCTATATACGTGAGAGCAAAAGACCCGGTTGGATTACGTGACGTACAGAAAGTGTCACCTGGACAGAAAATATGGATTGGAGTGTGTACTGAACTGTGACACACAGAATGGTTCCACACTGCTGTGTGAAATGGATTTGTATCACTGAGCTAAAACAACAAAAAAACTATTTTTTTTATATATTTTTTTTGTAGTTTTGTTTTTTTTGGAACATGACGTGCAGAAACTATCGTAGACCTAACTCACACCCTGTTAATGGTGGCTATTTTGACTGCGACCCAGACAAATGTCGCACAGAGATTTTTGTGATCAAGCTATATACGTGAGAGCAAAAGACCTGGTTGGATTAAGTGACATACAGACAGTGTCACCTGGACAGAAAATAGTGAGTGTACTGAACTGTGACACACAGAATGTTTCCACACTGCTGTGTGCAATGGATTTGTATCACTGAGATATAACAATAAAAAAAAAAGTGGGGGTATATATGGCGATAGCTGCACTACTAGTGCCAGCCAGCCAGCCAGCCAGCCAAGCCAGGAGACAAAAAAATAAATGTCTTCTAGCCCTTAGAAAGGCTGTTGGATTCTTTGTGGGTTACAGCTTGTTTCTAGGGTTACAGACCACTCTGCAATCCATCAGTGGTGATCGTGCTTGCACAGTATAAGAAAAAGCACTAGCCTATGTGAGCTCCCATAGTCCAGGCCACCAGAAAGGCTGATGATTTTGCCTATAGTGTGCATATATAGTGTATATATATATATATATATATATATATATATATATATATATATATATATATACACATAAATATATATATATATATATATTATATAATTATATATAGTGCAGGCACCATTTTGATTAAATATAGCAGTCTAATTTTTAAGTTGAGAAAATTATATATTTTCTTCTGTATTTCTTTATGGCAATAATGGCAGCCAAGCTCATCCCAGAGGGGCCCAGAGAGGGGGTCACCCAGCTTCTACTCTTCCTGCCTCTGCTTCCGCAATTTTCTCTGTCTTTGTCCCTTTCTCAGCCTCAGATCAGCCCCCCATTAAACCTCCAGCCTACATCAGCCTCAGATCAGACCCCCATCAGACCTCCCAGCCTCAGATCAGACCCCCATAAGACCATCCCCAGCCTCCATAAGGCTTCATTCACACGACCGTATGTGTTTTGCGGTCCGCAAATTGCGGATCCACAAAAAAAACGGATGACGTTCCGTATGGCATCCGTGTCCGTTTTTTTTGCGGATCCATTGTAACAATGCCTATCCTTGTCAGCACAACGGACAAGAATAGGACATGTTCTATCTTTTTTGCGAAACGGAAATGCGGACATACGGAAACGGAATGCAAATGGAGTACCTTCCGTTTTTTTTCGCGGACCCATTGAAATGAATGGTTCCACATACGATCCGCAAAAAAAACGGAACGGACACGGAAACAAAATACGGTCGTGTGAATGAAGCCTTAGTCTCAGATCAGCCCCCATCAGACCCCCCATTCTCTATCAGCCTCATATTAGTTTCCAGCCTCCAATCAGACCCCTCCAGCCTCCATCAGCCTTGGATAAGCCCCAAGTCTGCACTATCTTCAGATCAGACCCACAATCAGACGTCAGATCAAACATTAAAAAAATAAATAAACTTACCTCTCCAGCTCTGGACAGCACTACCACTCAGCAGATTCATTCACCATTCCTGGTCTTTTTCCCAGCCTGATGCTGTACATGACACAGAGCAGGGCCTGGAAGAAGACCATGGAAGGTGAGTTTGCCTCCTGCATTCTAATGACTGCCTCCTTAATGGAAGCCGTCATTAGCAATCTGACTATGTATATTCTCCGGCAGGGGGGCAGGTATTTGAGGGGCCACATAAAATGATCCCTGAGGTTCCCCACCCCTGATATAGAGCAAGAGAATAATACTGTGTAGCGCCCATATATACTTAGAGTAGATACTGAGGATTACACTGGGCATACAGGACAGGAGAAGTGATACTGTGCAATGTCCATATATACAGTAAAACAGCATTTACTGAGAATAACACCAGGCATACCCGACAAGAGAAGTGGTACTTTTCAAGTGTCCATATATACAGAATAGGAGCAAATGCTGATGATTACACCCAGCATACAGGACAATTTATTTATACATGACAAAGCAAATTATGCCTAGCATACATGACTTGAGATGGGTATTTCAGTAGTGGGTATCAGTTGTACTTACTGTATCAACTCAACACTGTTCCTGTCATTCTTTTAGCTATGTCATCAGTGTTCAGCTCCTAGATTATGCTGCATGTTACCCTACAGGCGGATCATGATGCCCGTTGCAGCATCAATACACTGACTGGGCTTGGACCGGCCGGACTCCATCTCAGGGCAGGCTGCAGAGAGCACATTACCCATCCAGGACAGTTTGTGCTGTGCATGTGATGTTTGGTGCAGTCACAGTGCAAATGAAAAAAAGAAAGAAGAAAGAAAGAAGAAATCAAACTTTTTCGCCATGAAAAAGGTCCCAGAATTCATGGAAATAATACTAGATTCCTGACACTGTCTGAGAATGCCTCACATCATCCCTGCTTAATGGACATTTCCAGAAGCTACGTTGAAGGGTGTGGTCTCTGATTTCCCACATGTAGCTTCCTGTTAGTGATATATAGAGCACTGCATTCTAAAAATTATCATACAAGTACAGCGACCTAACCAGGGCCGTAGCTAAAGGCTCATGGGCCCTGGTGCAAGAGTTCAGCTTGGGCTCCCCCCTTCCCTCAGCGCTGGTGAACCTAGCTGTTCTGCTGGCCAAGTCAAAAATTTAACCCCCCCATGCCCAATTCTCACCCTAACCCTTTTCCTCCTAACATTACGTATATCACTACAGAACATACAGGGTAAGGCTACATTCACACGACAGTTGTTTTTGCGGCCTCCGATCCGCATATTTCGCAGCTCAGGTGCGGACCCATTCACTTTAATGGGTCGGCAAAAAATGCGGACAGCCTATAGGACATGTCCTATTTTTGTCCATTTTGCGGACAAGGATAGGCATTGTTACAGTGGATCCGCAAAAAAAAACGGATGCCATATGGAACATCATCCGTTTTTTTTTGCGGATCCGCAATCTGCAGACTGCAAAACACAACGTTCATGTGAATGTAGCCTAATACAGGGCCCCATACCTCTTACATCCAGTGATGTCTCCTCTGATGTAGATGTTCTCTTTCCTCATCTTCTCCTTTCAGACCAGATACCATTTTTCAGCCATTTCTCATCTATGCAGTTTGACAGAAAAAAATCTTAGTTTACTACTTTTCCATCATCCTCCCGTCATCTGGACAAATCATCCTACCACCCCCAGTACTGTGCCACTAGTACCACACAGATAGTGCCCTTCAATAATTATTGGCACACAATGTCCTAAAATAACTGCGCCCAGCAAATAGTGTCCCTGACAGTAATAGTGTAAACATAACGCCCCCCAGAAATAACTGCGCTGATACTGTGCCAGGGTGCCCCCCACAGTAATAGTGCCCCCAAAGTCCCAACTAATAATTCTCTGCCAGAGTGCACTTGTTAGTAATAGTGCCCCCAACAGTACTAATGTCCCCACTGTGCCCCAGAAGTAATAATGCTTCCATAGTGCCCATACTAGTAATCATGTTCCCCAGAGAACCCCAGAAGTAATAATTCTCCTTATAATGTGACAGTACAAAAATGCCCCTTCATGCGTGCCAGTGCAAAAAAAAACTTTTAATGCCCCCAGTTGAGCTAATGTCTCCATAGTGCCCCTATAATGTGCCAGTATAAAATACCCCTATATAGTGCCCTCAAGTAAATGCCCCCATAGTGCTCCTCTCCCCTTCCTCATAGTGCCCCCATAATGTACCAGTATAAAATGCCCCTACATAGTGCCCCAGTAGATGCCCTCAGTGTCCCCCATAATTTGGCAAATATAAAATACCCTTCTTAGTGCCCCCCGTAGATGCCCCCATAGTACCCGCCTTAATGTGACCCAGTATAAAATGCCCCTTTACAGAGCCCCCATATAAAATACCCCTTCTTTGTGGCCTCAATAAAAGTCCCCATAGTGCCCCCCCAATAATGTGCCAGTAAGAAGTGCCCCCCAACAATGTGCCAGTAAAGGCCCCCAATGGCCAGTAAGAAGTGTCCCCAATAATGTGTCAGTAAGAAGTGCCCCCTAATAATGTGCCAGTAAGAAGTGCCCCCAATAATGTGCCAGCAAGAAGTGTCTCCATAGTGCCCCCCAACAATGTGCCAGGTAGAAGTGCCCCAATAGTGCCCCCCAATAGAGTGCCAGTACAGAAGTGCTCCAATAATGTGCCAGAAGTACCCCCCAAATTTCCCCCCATTAAGATGCCAGTAAGAAGTGCTTCCCCCTCATTGATTCCCCCCCAAAATGATGTGCCAGTAAAAAGTGTCCCACCCCCATAGATGCCCCATAGTGCTCCGGTCCGTAATTGCACCATATAAAAAAAAAATAAACACTTATGCTTACCTCCATGCAGCTTTCAGTGATGTGATGCAGGCCTCTTCCGACCTGTGTCCCGCGCTGTAAGGCTCAGCGGCACGATGATGTCATTGCGCCACCTGCACCAGCCTTGATAGGCTGCAGGCCCAGTATCAGATGAATGGGGAAGGGAGACGCCTCTCCCTCCCCTGTTCCGCCGCAGCACTATTCATCTGTATCGCTGTCCTGAGGATGGCGATACAGATGGCGATGGAGATGGACGCTTCCACAATGGAAGTGCTTATCTCCCCCTGCCCCGCCGCCGTCGCTGCCCCCCAACTGTGACCAGGGCCACGCCGCACCTCACCTGACTTAAGGGCCCGTCCCAACTGCGACCGCTGCGACCCATATAGCTACGCCATTGGACCTAACCATCATAACAAGTACATCGTCTTTAAAGCCCACACCCTTGCCTTAGAAGATACACAGCTTATCTCCAGTCTGTGTGATGCAAACAGGTCCACCCTATTCTCTATGCACTTTCTTGTTTGTGAATTACGCGTTGTTTTTATCTTTGTTAATCACACATCAGTGACGCTACTATTAATTATGGGCTTCAGTAGTTGTTGTTTTGGGGATGTATCCTTGCATAGTCTGACATAGTGTTGAGGGAATCAAAGCTGACAGAGTGTAATTCAATCCGAATTTCAGGAAGAATTCAATTCACCACGAACCTGAATTTCCTTGTATTTTGTCATAGTGAATCGATTCTCCCTGAATTGGTGGTAGAAAAAAACAAAAAACAAAACATACCTCACCCGTTTGAGTGTGAAAAGGTGCAATGGCCGGGTTTTGGGTGGCCCCAACTTTACGCTTGATCCCCTGGACACCGTTAAGCTGTGACCAAGTGTTGCTGCTCTCCAGAAGAGAGGGTAAAGTGTGGTACACCACAATGAGAAATAAGCCCAGAGAGTCAGGGTCTGCAGTAAACCTTCTTTACTGGAGGAATTCAGGTGCAAAACAATACAGATGAGTCATGGGGCTGGCTTCTCCAGTTTCCTTCCTGGCCTAAGCTAGCTGTCCCTCTCTCTCAGAAGGCTGATACCCTGGCCAAAGGCCCATGGTCTATAGCTCAGTAGTATGGATGGCTCCTTGGTCACAGGGCTGGTGATCCATGGTTTGTGGCTCATGCTATACTTTTGTTCCGGCCGCCTCTCGGCAGGGTTTGCCGTGCTGCGGCCAGATCCGTGGCCCGCCCTATTACAGTGAATGGGGCCGGAGCGTAGTTCCAGCCCCACACGTGCACCTGCGGGAGCACGGATCCTGCAGGAGCAGGAACAGCCTGCCGGAGTCCGATGACGCAGGTGTGAAACTAGTCTTACCCCTAAAATTATTTAATATTCATCTCAGGTGCTGTGATCAGCGATGAATGCGGCATTTGAAGGGTTCAATGACAGGGGGTGGCGTAATTGCTGTTCGCTGTCATTGTACCCACTTTTTACAAAGAAATACGCTTTGTGACTAAGTAATTCATACATTAATTAAAGTAATTATGTAATGAACACATTTGTATACATATGGCCTAAACTACAAAACTACTCTATGTCTATAAGTTAAATGGATACAGTTGATGTGGCGTAGGTGGCGGCATTTTGTGCTGCATTGTAGTATTTGGTCAGCTGGGCTGGTATACTGCTTTGCACTATAGTCCTGCCTACTTCTCCTGGCCCTGCCTATTGCCTGCCTATGTTTTTTTTCCAGTGTCACTTTTAGTTCCCAATCCGCTCCTGGGTCCTGCTTTGTATTTAGACTGTGTGGGTTTTGTGTATCCAACATGAAAAGCCAAAAGTCTTCTGGTTAAACAACTTGCGCTTGAAATCACCCCAAAATATCGGTGGATTAACTCTTTCAATGCCTGCAAATGTTGTTTCCACTGCATGTTTTGTAGCAAAATGTGCCAATGTCTCCTGATCCTATCTTGGACCTGTTGTACAGCCGATGTCCTGCAATTGGCATTGTGTACATTTGATGTATTGCAGTTTATGTACTGACAGATGGGATAGATGTTATTATTGGAAACTCCTTCATAGTCACCATCACAGCACAGCAAGTACATTTCTTATGTCCTTGGTGATGCAACCAAGAAGTCATGTGTGAATGCTTGCTTACAATAAACTGGGGAATAGTATGGATCCCAATGTAAGTTTTTTTTAGCCACACACATTTTTAGCCATCTTCAACTACTTTAGCATATCTGGTATCTGGATATAATATAGAAATATATTTGTGAATAATATCAGTTATTTTGCTATATTCTGCAGAAAATGGAGAAAAAAACATTGGCTGTATTTCGTGGTTTGTCTTAACTTATTGAAAAGATTTACTTAATAGCTGCCGCCTACTGATATTAGTTATGGTTGGTAAAGAGTTAAACAAAAGTGTATCCCTGCATCAAATTTATCATCTAGCCTGAGCCGCCGTGATAAATCTGTTTCAGGTCTAGACAGCCCATCTAAGTTAACACAATCTATTGCAAAAATCGCCAACCTCCAGCACTCCAGCTACTGTGAAACTACAACTCCCAGCCTGCACACTTACTCAGCTGTTATTTCTACTAGACGTTAGGAATGGTAGTTCACGTCCTATAGACGTAAAAAAAGAGGACTCCTGGAAGTTTGTACGTTTCAGAACAGCTGCAGTGCCGAGGTTTGGTAGTAGAGTTAACACCAGCATGCCTTCTGAGACGTGTTATCTAAACTAAAATGCGTTAAGGCAAACCACCTTCAATTGCTTTCCAAATGCGTTTTTGTTTCAAGATAACGCAATGAGTTAAGACATTTGAGTTAAAGGGGTTGTCCGAGTTATGACAAAAAATATATAGCACTGTAAATCTGATAGGCAGCAATATATAACTAAGTTAAGCAAGTTTTAGGGCAAAAAAATCCTATTTTTCCTAATTTCCCTGGTTCTCTCTCCGTCTTTAGTTTTACATTGCAATAACAAATCTCAGCCCCTTCCCCCTTCTCCCCCCTCTCTGCAAAGGGAATCGAATACCAAGTGCTGGAGTGACCATGTCTTGCCTGTTGGAATACTCAGCAAGCATGTTGTAATAGTTGCAGGACTACAAGTCCCAGCTGTACAATGACACTGCTGATACACACAGGAATTTCTCCCTACCTGTTCTTGTACAATACAATTCCTCTACAGCTCTTGTGCCCAGCATTTGTCTCCTCTCACTGCTGCAGCTACTGTTTGTTATAAAGCCTTGAGCCCTCAGTGTGTTCTGGCTGAAGGGGTTAATGTTTTATCTGAAGGAAACCAGGAAGAAAGCAGATAGCAGGAGCCTGGCAAAGAAAGGGGGCGTGGCCAGTGACGTCTCGTGCACAGACTGTTATCTGAACTCTGAGGCTTGTGAACGAAACATCACAGAGCAGAGAGATAAGGTGACATCACAGGTCATGTGACCCTCAGTCAACTCTGAGAAACCAGCAGCTTTAGAAACACAAAGTGTATGGGAAAGTTGTTATACCTGACAAGTTAGAAACATATAAAGAACAAAAAAATAACTTGGACAACCCCTTTAAGGGTTTGTGTGTTAACCCTGCTACATCCGTATAGGATTAGTAAATCTGGGTTAGTCTTCATTCACACGTCCTGTTTTTCTTTCCTGATTCGATCCTGATCTGGATCCATTCATTTCAATGGGTCCTGAAAAAATCAGGATAAAATCAGGAAAGAAAAACAGGACGTGTGAATGGAGCCTTAATGTATGTAATTATGGTGCAGTCTTTGCCTATAAAAACGGTGCCTCTCTGAATACCATGCTGATGAGAAGTGACATAACCCTTAAAAAAATGGAAAGTCAGAGTTTCCTTGCAGCC